>VZRN01003885.1:1596924-1641796 GCA_013397935.1 Dasyornis broadbenti | reverse complement strand
ACACTTTCCGCGGACACGTGTGGGACCAAATGGCCTCACCCGTCCCCGACCTCCGCACGGTGCGGGTGTCACACAGAGCATCACGAGCGGGACAGAGGTCCCGGAGGGGTCATTCCCGGAGCAGTTTCCCCTCTCCCCTTGCTTTGCTCACGGGCATGGGGCTGATACGGGTGTCCCGACCCTCCCTGCAGCAGTCCCTGCTGAGAAAACGTCGAATGCGGGAGGCACAAACTTTTTGGGGTTCTTTCTGGAGGGGTTCTTTTTTTGCCGGGGTCGAGTGCTTCACACCGGGGTGAGTTTCCCAGCTGCATCCCCGGCCCGTGGCAGGGACACTCTCTGCGCATGCAGCATCCCGCCAGCATCCCATCCCCGAGGGGCTGCAGAGCTGGGGCTGGCAGGCAGTCTGTGCCAGGGCTGTCATTAGGGGCTCCCCCCTGCAGGGGCTCACCTCCAACCCACAGGAGACAGGCTGTCAGGGGGCATCTGCAGCTCTGCTTGTATTGGTGATGCTGGTGGCAGAGGCAGAAAACAGCCGCAGTGGCGCAACGTCACTCTGGTGGCTGCAGCCTGGGGAGCAGTGGTGGAGGAATGTGGATGTACAAAGGAGCATGGTCCTCCCCACTGCTGGCCATTCCTACAGGAAGCAGCTCAAACTCGGCTGCTGAGGGACGTGAGGGGGGCCCAGACCTGCCTCCCTCCCTCTGCATGACCAGCAATGGGAGCTGTGGGTTCAGCCTGCAGACCTGCAGCTCCTGGGGTCCCCTCCTTTGCCAGGCTCAAAGGAGGGACATGCTCCATGGCTGCTGGAACAGGCCTTTCCTTTAGTGCTTTTCCCGAGTGGCGTTTCCAGTACAAGCACATGAGCACGATGGAGCAGCTGGAACACTGAAAGGGAGATGGGTGTCAGTCAGGGAGACCCTTCCAGTATTTGTTTTGTGTGAGGTCCTGCGAAACGAATGCCAGCATACAAGGATGGCACAGGGTGCATGGAGCATCCAGGGCAGACACTGCTACAGATGAAGAGGAAGCAATGTGTAACCTCTGCTTCAATCTCCTCTGCTCTGTCTAACATTGAGTTGTCAAGAAATAAGGAGCTCAGCCTCCATTTCAGGGGGATTCATGCTTGGCTGGTGGGGGTGAAAATGTCAGCTGCTGCTGATTTAAGGGAAGAGACTGTCTGTTTCTGTGGGCAATGATGGAAGGTAATGCAATTAGGGCAGTGGGACAGTGCTGGCACAGCTGCAGTCAGCTCTTCCTGCACCCAGGATGGTGAATGAGAGGGTTCTGTGTCCATGCCCAGTAAACCCATTTGGGAGTGAAGGCAGCTCCTTCCAAAGGATATATATAGATACGTGTACATTCTCTACACAGGGAGTGTATCTCCTGGGTTTTTCCAGTGCTGGGGTTATGGGTATGAATTCCACCTCAACAGCCACCCAAGAACCAGTTTTGTAGGCTTTCTTTGGGAACTGCTCTTGAACTGTGAACTTTTATGCATTATGTGCTTTTTACACACTCCTTTTGCAAGTGCATATAAAACACAGCTATTGGTTTAATCTTATATATTCAATGTACAGCTTTAGTGTATAGCTCAGTGTTGTGAGAATGAACCCCATGTGGCAATGGGATGCCCAAATTGTTTCTGACAATTTTGCTCCCAGACTCCTGAGTTATTCTTGACTGAGGACAGAACAGCTGCAAGTGGAGATTGATCCTGTGGATGCTAAAACCAACTTCCCAATAACATCGGGTTGGCAGGAAATCTTTACAAAGGTATCCCTGGGACCAGCACCCCAGGGAGATGTTAGGGTGCATGTGTACCCTGTCAGGGAGGTATCCCATCAGGGAAGTATCCCTTGTGCAGTGCACGTGCTGGGTGGGACAGGGCAGGGTCTGGACATGGGACTGGACAAGCTGCTCCACGGTGTCAAAGAGAGAAACTGCTGCTACTGCTTCTGCCACCTCTATCTAAAGGCACCAGAATCTTGCAGGGAGGTCGGTGGGGAGAGTGCAATTCCTCCTAGGGCCTTTCCCCTCTGCTTTCACTTCTACTCTCCACGAACAAGTTCTTGCCTGTGCATTTTCCCAAGCTGCTTCACCAGGAGCTGCAAAAGGCAAGGTGGGGAGCAGAGACAGGCAGTGACTACTGTCAGAGAAAACAATGGTTTAAAGCTATTTTGAGCTTTGTGGAAACAACAATTTATTTTGGTTGTGTGGCCCCAAGGAAGAGAAGAGCAAGCTTCTTTCTCCACCACAGGATCTGCTTAGACCTGGGTGGCAGATATGCCTCAGTGGCACTCAGAGGCTGCACCCAGCCCAGTGGACACTGTGGGACATTCAATCTTCTGTCAGCCCCCACAGTGACTTGCAAGTGTTGTGGGGCTCAAGATGTGTCTGTGGCAGCTACAGTAAACATTCAGAAGCAACTAACATCTGCCTGATGCTCTCCAAGAGAACTCTGGAGTTGTGTTTTCAACCCCTGAAGTCTCAAGTGGGGAATTCACTTTGCTGCATGGGCAGGTTGATTAGGCACCAGTCGGGAAAGCAGTGAAAAGCCTCTGTGTGGGCTTCTGGAAGCTCCATACTGGTAGTTCCTGAAGCCCACTGCAGTTTCTAAAATAGGCTGTATGGCAAAGGCTCTCTTGATGATAACCAGGGTAAGTGCCAGTCAACCAATGTTATTCCTGCGTAGCTGATCTGAACACTACACAGACTGAATTTAATTTCATGATTAATTATGCCACAAGTATTGGATAGGTGCCTTTGCTCAGTGAATCTCATGGAAATAATTATTGGCTCAAGAGAAGTGTGTTGCATTTTCAGATCCGGATAAGACTGGTGTGGGAAGAGCACTCATCCTGAACACCAAATCCACATGAAAACCCATGGCCAAGATGCTTGGTGAGAAGTGCCAGTGCTGAGGCCAAGGGTGGCACCCCATGCACATGCCACCTCCGGAATCTTGGGAAAAGGATCTGTGCAAGCCCCTATGTGCCAGCACTGCTGCATAAGAAGTGGCCCTGCCTTGAGCCTTGGCCAAAATCTGAATTTTTATTATGGCCAAAGGCAGCCAGGTTGGACACACAGTTTCCGGAGCTGGGTGTCTGCAGCAGCACTTGCACTCATGTATGTCCGTCTTCCATATCTGCCCACAGAGCTGTGCACGAGATGCAGCTCTCACCTTGCTTCTTCATGGTGTGTGTCCTGCTGTTATCACATGCCTTGACAAGACAATGCATCAGCTGAGCAGTGGCAACTGCCCATCTACACAGCATCTATACAATATGTATCTCTTACCATAAACCTTCTTTGCTATAGGTTAAAAGGAACCAATTTCTTTTGTCTCTGTTTTAGGGGACAGAGCAGAAGGGAAACGTCAGAAGCAGGGACAGCTGGCTCAGCTGAAGTGAAGGAGTCAGATGAATATGCATGAAGCTAAGGCATTATTAACCTTGTGAATTTAATGTTGTAAACTTGACCTTTCTTCTCCCACCTCTCCCCTCTTTGTGGATTGCTGTCGCTCTTGGACATACCTCTCATTGTGAATTGTGAGATGTCACACCTTGTTGTTCGCAGTGCATGTCACCATGTGAATGCTCTGAGACAATTAATCGCTCCAGTCCTGATTGAAAATTCTCAGTCGTTCAATTTTCTGGATGCATTCAACTGACTAATGTCCTTGCAGAGACAGGGGAAATAAGAGTTTCCAATCCATTTGCAGATATTTGATTATTTTAAACGCTGTTTTTGTGAAGCACCTCATAATACATAAGGTTGCATGGCTCCATATCCTGAAGGAAAACACAGGCAGGACAACTCCTCAATCCAAGCAGGCATCAACAAACTGGCCAATGACAGGCTCAGCTCTCACACAAATCAGGCACCAGCTAAAGGGATCAATTCCCACCTGGATGTTTGGTCAGAAAATCTGGTCACGCTGTGGTTCTGTTTGAAGCAGGGAGGGTGAGGTGTATTAACCTGCACCAAGCATGGGAATCACAGAGGCTTCAGGTGCCAGGGCTCTTTGGGCTTCGGGCTGGAGAAATAATAAATAATTACACAAAGCATTTTGATATTAAGCAGCAAAAACGTACTGTAAGGAGGAGGGTTACTTTTTATTAAAAGATCTGCTGTTCCTTGGCTGGAGAGCTCCTACTTACATGCTTTCCCCATCCTCCCTTACATGCTTTCCCCCTCCTCAAGCTTCATTCCCTGATATGCTTTCGAGGCCACACATCTTCATTCCTTGCTGCTGCACAGGGAACATGTCCCTGCCTACCCTGATGTCAGTGTGCGACACTGCAGGGGTTGTTGGTGGGATAAGATCTGCAGAGATTGCTGTAACAGGAGGCCTCACTCTGTAATATCAAATGTCCTTTTCAACTTTTATGCTAAATGTTGGCTATCATAATGACCTACTATCTATGACAGTATTGGCCTAATTTCCTTCTCTGAATTTGGTCCCTTCTGGTTTTATCTATCTGAATCACTGCATCATCATCAGACGTGGTCTACAGGCACGGGACTGTCCTCCCAACAGCCCATTTCCTCTCCTGGAGGCTGTGGTTGGGGGTATGGTTGCCATGGTGGTGGCAAGACAATTAAAATGGCTTTATAATCAGCTGAAGGTACTGACTGTTTCCAGGATACTATATATCCTAATCAATCTGAGCTCTGACACACCGTGGAGCAAAGCCAGCTCCAATGACAGCAGTTGGTGGCGTTTAATTTTTTTCTTTCTCCTCCAGCACCCTAGGGTTAGCTTTCCTGCATGGGTTTGTAGCTGCAGTTGAAGGTGAAAAAAACCTCTATGCTTTCTGGCTGTAATATCTTTCATTCTGCACCCTTTGATTTGGGCCTTGCAGCACACAAAATGTGTGAAGTTAACACCATTCCTCTGACCTCCTGACCTGCCAGAAGCTGAACTGGCTTCTTTGCATTGCCTGATGTGGGTGCTGCCCTTGTGATGAGTGCAGGGAACAAGGGATCTCTTTGTGGAAGGCTCCTCCTAACAGGCTGTGCTTCTCCCCTTGCCAGGCCATTCCCTGTGGGTGGTGGGGGCTGGAAGCAATATGTTGGAAGTCACACTGTATCCCAACAGCTTGGGATTCAGAGCTGTCAAGCAGTGGCTCATTGTTAGTACAACTTCTTCCAGAACGCCAGAAAAAGAAAAGAAGACTTGAAACTTTTTATGACCTGCTGACACATGAGTCTGGTAGGAAACTGACTGTGAATCTGGAGAACCAGTGGAGGGGTTTGGAAATTTGCTGCTGCTGCTCATTACAGGGTTGTTTTTTCCTACAGGTAGCAATGTGAGCCAGAGGGCTCCTCCAAATTACATCAGGCTGTTCCAGCTGGCTTACATGGGTCTACTTTGTGGTGTAGGTGTTGCCCTGTGCTTGGTCAGCGATTCTCAGGAGTATATAGTATTTTTGTGAGGGTTTTTTGTATTTTTGGCATTCTTCAAGAACAGTTGAATTCCCATTTTAGAGAGTTTCTGACCTACATGAGCCCTGAGGTGACTTTACAGTCCCAGGTAAGTGGCTGGACCAGCTGTAAGTCTGGAAGAGTTTGCAATGCGAGACTACAGGATGGCACAAAATGCTGCTCCTGACTGCTGCTACTAAGAGAACTTAGCTTGGGGCTGCTCTGTGTGGCACTGGGCACTTCCCCAGCACAGGTGCTACAGTGGGTTTCAATTTCAGGGCTATTATGCATTTTGTGTTGACACTGTCTAGCTCCGTGTCCTTAACTTTTTCTTGTCTCTTGTAAGAATGCTTAAAGCACCAACAACTATCAGCATTAAAAGAAAATTAACTTGAGTCTAACTTAGGTTTATGGCCCTGCCTAAACCTTCTAGAGTTGTGAACGCTGTTTTGGAAACTGCTATGTCTTTGCAATCAATCAGTCAATACCGTGCCATCAATCACTGTACAGAATTTCCTTTAAATGATCAGACCTTGCAATAATATCCTGAATGTCTAGCATGCCCATAGATTTGCTAGCTCTTCATACTCTGTTGGGATTTACCTGATCCCTCCAGCTGGAAGAGTCTGCCAACAGCCTCCGCTTCACAGAAGGGGCCCTCCACCCAGGCAAACGCTCCTGGCATCTGCTGAAACAACAGATCTGGAAGCATTAGCCTGCTCCATTAGTCTCCAGGTTAGAGGGTCAGTGAAATTCCCCAAGGTATCCCAAAAACCTTGTCTGGAGACCGTTTCTCCCTTAAGGAACCTGCTACCTTCAACACTCACTCTGGTCAGTGACCAGAGACAACAGCCTGAAAAAGCCCTAATTTCCAAAGATAAACAATTTAGCTATGTAAATGAAAAGTTGTGGATTTCTTTAAAGGCTCTGTTTGAACATATTTTTTCCATGACTCCCCCTTGACACCATTAGGTCTTTCTGGCAGCTCATTTTGGATGATTTTGTTTCAAAATATGTTTAGAAGCTTAGGTTGTAACGAAGGATAATAATTACCCAACTAACAATGAACTAACCAACCACCCGAGGAGTTGGAATGATTTACAGCTTTCAAAGGAGCTGATGTTAGCTTGCCTTTTGTCTTTCTACTTAGTGCCTCTCTAATATTCTTCTCTGGACACAATGCCTTTATGAACTGTTTCTTCTCTTTTTTTTTTTTTTTACTTCAATAGAATGCCAAGTCCCTCTACCACCTAATTCTCTGCATACAAAAGAAGATTTAATATCCTCTAAATGACTATAAAGAACAAACCTACCAGATGGCAGACTTCATTGCCCAAGGGGGATGCAGGCTGCTTCTCTTGGAGAAGCATTTCAATGTGTTTTTGAAAGAGTCATTAGATGTATTCATATTTTCCTTAGTAGGGTGCTGTGATATAACTCAGGAAGGTGCAAGAAGAAGGAAATACATTTTGTGATCCAGTAGAGGAAACAAACGGAGCTGCATGAGACGCCTTTTTTGCTAATTTCTTGAGTTTCCCTGAGAAACATGTTGGCTGTGACCTTGAGCATCTCTGCAGGAGTTTTGAGATGTAGTGTCTCAATGCTATGTAAAATTTTACATACTTGAAGAAAGGTTTAAGAAAGTTACTAGCATTCAAAGTCTTCTTCTCCAGATTTAAAACAAGGATGTTACTGACATATAATCAATGCTCCCCAGGAAGAAACTGTTCTGCTTCATTCTCTTTCCATTTTTCCTATGTTAGAAGCTGACAAGATTAGTTGATTAAAAGGACTTCTTTAGGAACAAATGTTTGCATCTCACTTATTTTCCAAGTATTTGGCTGAATAATTCATCTGACACATAGCTAAATCATTTATCTTTGTAGATTATCTGAGAAGAGATCATAATATTTATGTATGGACCTATTGCTCAGACTTATTTGCTAAATAATTTATTGGAATAATCTGTGCTTTGTCTCTCATTTGTGGCCAGTTCCTTGGGAAATGTTGATATTCTGATGATGTGATGTGTTTCTGTTCCTAAGTGGGTGAGTGTAACTTTCTGGAATTATTTTGTGATGTAAGTTGCTGTTATTATGAGTCTGAAATGTGTTTTCATGCTAAATTCACACTTGGTGAGTATTCCTTCCAGAAAATGTGTTCCTGAGGATAACTGTGGAAAGCAAACACAAAAAAAGGAAGGAACACAGTCAAAGCAAATCCATAAAAAGATTCAGATGCACAGAAATGTGTTTGCATTTTATGCAAACTTATCTCTGCTGTGAAGCAGTGTGATAAAGAAGACCTCAGATTTACAAGGCAGAGATGGTTACATGCCAACCAGCTACATATCCTGTATGGACAACGTGAATAATGATCTGCAGCCAGACCTGCCACCAAGCAAATATGACCCACAGTCGCTTGTGTTCTCCTTGGGATGTAGGTTACACAGCAGAGTACCGAGCAAAGGAAAGTGTAGCATTACATATCAAATTAAAGAGAAAAGATAAAAAGGCAAATTAATGGTGTGCCAACAATCTTGGTATTAAGGATGAAGAAAATAGGGTATTTTATGCGTCTCCAAACTGACACAGTAGCCTGTAGTAATGGCCACTACCTGATACTTTGAAAGCAAGAGAAAAATTTCCATCATGATTTAGTGATCAGCTTTCACACTGAATTTGGAGATCTGATCTCTTTATCATTGCAAGTGCTACTGGGAGACCTGCTTGGTAACAAGAAAAGAATTCAACCTAACAACAGCCCATTCATCCTGGTGCTGTGTCAGGCAAAACCCAAGCGTTTATCTAGCATATTAATTCTCTACAGACCTTTGCTTCAAACCGTGTTTGCTGTGCACCAGAATGTATCTTAATATAGCCAAAGAGAGGCCTCACTCTCACAGAAATTCAAGTGAACTATGTCTCTGCCCACCATGAAAAGGTAGATTCAAATAATATGGTTGTCACAATATAGTTATATAGCTCCATGGGGACAAACAACTATTCTGGATTTAATCCCAGCTACCAATAGGGAAGACATGTTGCAGTTTTCTCCCTCTCTAGTACTCACATGCATCTCTAGATTTTTAAGGATGTCTTTGTGCCATCTATAGAAAAGACATAGACTTTTTTAGAACTTTGGCCATGTCTATACAGGGACGGTGTTTCTCAGTATATATATGTACATTGTACACACCACATCAAACTTCCTGGTGTGCCCTGCTTATCTATCATAGTCTAAGGTGCTTCTCTTGACAACCCTTGTGCATACACTGTTTTCTCAGTACTTGGGAGATCTCCTGAGGTCCAGTGGTCCCTTGTTCTATTCTGTACTCCACAAATTTACTGGCAGTAATTTGTGGATGTCTTTCCAAAACTACAGAAATACTGGTCTGGAGGCGTAAGTGTATTAAACTGCCAAACTCCCGTGATTCACATCCTTTCCTGACACCCATTTATGTTCCTGGCACCATTTTCAAATTACTATTTGGCAGATGGAGGACATGCTGCTAAGTGCTATGATTATGAGATTCATTAATACGGATGGGATTATGCACATGCACTTGTAGTTGGACAAGCAGAAGAATTTACACCTAGGGTTTCTGAAGACACTGGATACTGAGGTGATACAGCTGTAGGAAAGGTACCATAGGGAGGTGAGATAAAATTTTGTGGAGAAGTTATGTGAAGCAGTTTAACTTCCTGAAATTTTTGTTTCAGGGTTCACCTAGGCAGCAACAACTGGTGAGAACAGGTAGAGGTTCAGAACTGGATGCTCACTGCCCATGGCAAAGTTTTTGGATAACAAAGACCGATTAGATCTATGAGCAGAGCCCAGAGCTACAAGAGAAAAACATGAATGTGCCCATCCAAGTGGACAACCGTGCTAGCCATGCCTTGGGAGGTCAGCTACAGCAAATATCACAGGGATCTGAAATGGGGAAGTTTCTGCTCTGTCATGTCAAAAGCCTGGAAACGTGCAGAAGTTGGAGCTGGTTTTAATGTTTGTAAACAACATACACATATACCTGGTCTTTTCCAGCAGGAGCAGGTATTTTCCATGGGTTTTCAGAGGCTGACTGATCACTATCAAATATTCACTGACAGTACTGGAAGTGGAAGTGGAAAGGTCTGTGATGCTGTGTCGTTGCAAATAACAGATCTGGTTGCTGGAATGGAAAGGGACTATTTGCTTCTAGAGAAATGAATGTTCTGGTTCCTCTTCTTGTTCTGGGCATCTGGACTCAGTGTATGCTCTGTTTCCTGGGCCAAGGAGGCTCTTTGTTGGTGGTTTCAGCATGAAGGAAGGATTATTTAGCTTTGTGCAGAGTGGTTGCAGATGATCACTGGCATGTACTTCAGGAAGATGGATAGGAGGGAGGTGGTACTTCATGAGAAGGGTGGGTGTTTCTCATCATGATGTGCTTCATGTGATAAGTGCCTGCAGGTTTTTTGCACATCCATAAGAAGATTTCCTGAAGGAAATACTGGAGGAGGAATGTGAGTGGGAGCAGGAGAAAGAAATGTAATGTTTTAGGCAGATGAGGAAATCAAAATGACCAAAATAATCATGACCACAACATACTGGATGTTTGGTGTGCTGAGGACATAGAGATTTTTGGCCTATGAATGCATTGTAACCAAGGAAATGTCTTGCTCTTTGAAGTATTGATAGTGTGTGGGCATGATCTATCATTTAGAGGTTGAGCGGGATCTCCATGACCTTTTCCAGTCAAATGCACCAAAATGAATTTGAGTGAGGGAAGTAATACATGATGTGTTGAATAAAAACTCAGAGACTGCATTGAGGAAGCACACAAACAGAACAGCTGCAAGTAAGATGCCTGGTTGGGCCAAGGACATACAGGATCACAGAAAGGTGGCAAAGTGGGGCTGGCAGTGATGAGAGCCCCAGGATGGCATGTGCCCTGAGTTCCAAGGGATTCTCCATGCCAAATCCTGTCTCCCCAGATGTTTGACTCTGCAGTGCCCATACAGTCCTTCCTTCCAGGGTAGTGCATTCCCATTCTTTGGGAACACCTCAGAAAATGCCATCTTCCTGCTGTCTCTGCAGCCTCTCTGCTGGGCTGCCCTGGCACAAATTCTCTCACAATTTTTTTCCCATTCAGGTACCTGTTTTTTTCCCATTCAGGTACCTGTTTCCCTGTGCAGTTTAATGCTTCTTTTCACACAGGTTGCGTGCGACAAGTGCTAAGGGACATGACAAAACATCTAAGTGCTTATTGTCCATTCCCAGTTTCCATGGCAACCATGATAAAACGTTTCTTTTCCCATGTTTCAGGAATGCCATTCACCTCCTTTCTTCCCACTCCTCAGTTCCCTTCAGGAGGAGGCAATGCTCCCTCTGCTTCCTCAGGGACAGACCCCTGTGGCAAAGGCTCAGTGCTGCCCATGCCTCCAGGACAGATGTTACAGGGCATAAGGCAGCACTGGGGAGCTGGTACATCACTTTGTTCCAAACTCCCAAGAGCCAAACAGGTCTTGTCTGAAGATGCAATCGTCACTCCAGGACCACACCAGGAGCCAGCTTAGCTCTCCTCATGCCAGCAGGAGTGGAAAAGGGGAGCCAGCTGTTGCACAGAGGAATATCTTTGCCTTGCAGGGGTGTGCTGTGACATCTGGGCTTTGATTTCCCTTATACAGGACCTACAGAGCAGCACAAGTGCACTGCAAATTAACGGAGTTTCACAGAGGTCTTCCTAAGCACTTCACAGCACCCTAAAATCTGCCTGCACCTTGGTCAGCCTTGGGAGCTCAATTGCAGGAGCTCAGTTCTGACAGCTCATCTTAATCAGCTGTGTGATATAATGAGCTGGAAAACCTTTCCTAGAGAGTTTTTCTGCCTGGGATGTATTACAATTATACACATACTGGGCTCACAGTGTGATTAAGTATTTGATCTTTGTGTTGTTGGTCACTGAACCCTGCATTGTGTGAGCTGCTGCAGGTGTGCAGAGTTGAGCAAATGGCCAGCAATACGGGAATGGGATGTGAGGGCAGCCAGCCTGGATAACAGCTGCAGGGTGGTGGTAGGAGGCAGAAAACCTCTAAGTTTTGGGTGACTTCATTTTGAGTTGTGCAATGCATTTGGTGTCTGCTCCCAGGTAACAAGTGACAGGACAAGAGGCAATGGCCTTAAGTTGCACCAGGAAGAGGTTTAGACTGGATATTAGGAAACATTTTTTTCACTGAAAGGGTGATCACACACTGGAACAGGCTGCCCAGCAAAGTGGTGGAGTCACCATCCCTGGAAGTGTTCAAGAAACATGGGATGTGGTACTTGGAGACATGGCTTACTGGTGAACGCAGCAGTGATGGGTTAATGGTGGGACTTGATGATCTTACAGGTCTTTTCCAACCTTAGTGATTCGGGGATTTTATGTACAGGAGGAAAGAGGGTTGAATGTGAAGCAAATAAAAAGTCAATACTTGGAGAACAGACGTTTTATATATTGTCTTAATATTTGAATATATATGATACGGTTTACATGTGTTTATACATATCTGCTACTGGAGGGTGTCTCTGTACCGTGTTTGATGAAGCTCATCTCAAGGCATTTGACTGCATTGCTCAGATCGGGTAGGTCTCTGCCCTTCACTGGCTGCCTCTGCTAATGTCCACCTTGGCAGACCCTGGGGCACTTCTGAGGTAAAAACAAAGATGCTGGAGGTTACTTTTGTCTTGCTCCTCACTGGCAACAGAGTGGTTCTGGGAAAACAGTCTGTCCCTCCAGTGTCCTACTTGGGAGTGTAATCTGTTCTGCACATGATAATGTCAGGGATCCAGAGTAAGGCACCCCAGAGCCTTGGCTGAACCTCAGTCATTCTACACAAGACATTCAAGTCCTGAAGAAAGCAGCTGTTGGCCCCAAACTTTGCTGGAAAGTTTCCAGCCAACCATAGTTTGAAATGAGCCTTTGGGAGCCCTAGACACCAAAAAGATTCACTGGGAAGTCAACCAGCATCTGTTCATGGAGGTTTCTTATGTGTCCTTTGGCATGAGCAAACAAAAGACCCCAGGTGCTGGCCATCACCCATGCACTTTAATCATTGTCCTCCTCCCTGGCCTGGTGCCAGCTGGTGCCCTGGCATGGCATGGCGGGCACTATGCACTGAGGATGTTTCCAAATTACAGGCAGGGAGGGATAGACTGCACCAGTTTCAGCACTATCGTCCCCACACACTGCCATACTTTTTTCATAGCCCTGTTTTCACAGAAATAAAGTATCACCCTGCTCAACTGTAATACTATTTCAGACACTTAGAAGTGGGGGGAAAAAGTAAAATAAAAAGATAATTCTAAGAATACTGTATTAATGCCATAGGGGCAGCACAGGGGTTCAGATGAGACCCAGAATCAGATGTACTATGGGCTGGAAATGGCTAATCAGTGCCACTTGGCTTCAGAGTCAGAGAACGGTCCCTGTTTTGATTTCATTTTTTATTTCAGACCCAGACTAGACAGCAAATTTGGTATGAAAGTGAGCAACATGAGGACATCAGACACTTTTTGTGCAAACTAATTTAGTCCCTCTAGTGTAACATCTCCTTAATGATGGTTTTGTGGAAGCAACAGGAGGTACAGATGTGTTGTTTTGCTTGCATAACAGGCTCATAAGTGTGCTCAGGATGAAGTATGCTACATTAGAGGTTCTTCAAATTGCCAAGGTGACCAAAATCTTGAGAGCTGCCCAGCTCTTCTGTACGTATTGATGGCCATTTCAGTGGTGGTGTTATGGACTGTCCATAATTGCCTACTTCCTCACAGACTTATTGTGAGACAGTTACTACATGGATTTATCCCCTAGATCGTCAATGTACAGAATGGGGAGTGGGTGTGATCCAAGGTTGGACAATATTCACTAACATTAGTTTGGATTTTCACTTCTCTAGTTTACAAGCAGTTCTTTGGAAATGAGCCCGGGATCCTTAGGTCTGTTGAAAGAAAGGTATTTGAGGAAAGACTTCAAGAAAAGAGCTAAAGAAGGGATTGGTTACACAACTAGTTCCACATCATAGCCATGAACATCTAATCTATCTCCCAGCCATTCCTATTACATCTAAATAGACCTGTTGTAAAGAAGCACTGAGAGGTGAAAGAGGGGTTTAATGAACCACTCTGTTACTGCTGAAGGTATCATTTACAATTTGATGGAGGTCACACAGGAAAATATGCATGATTGTCTCAGTTGATTCTTCAGGGCACGTCCAGTGGCTAATTTTCTGGAAATCTGCAGGTTTTGCATTTGTTAAAAAACTGCATAAGTGATGTTGAGAGAGGAGATTGTAATAAACCTGTTATGCAGGCAAGAAAACACATCTGTACCTCTTGCTTTTATTTAATGCTGTACCCTTGTTACCTGGGGTTTACCCTTCTGGTGTGATCTGTTTTCCCCCTCTCAAATTAAGCAAAGTAATAGCTACCCAGGGGCCTGTGAAATATATGAATTGGGCTGAGTTGGAAAGGGCAGCCCAACAGATATGCTGGACTGGGCCAATGAGCAAGGTGAGCAGATTAAGCTATATAAATATTTAAAGAGCTGTAATTAGGACTAACATGGCCTCGCTCCCAAGGTTTGATATACATGCACATGGTAGAAAAGCAACGAATCATGATCTTTCTCCACTTGCTTTTTCTTATGTTTTTGACAGAGTGTTTTTCACTGCCTAAGGTGTTCCTGGCTGGCACTGCCTCCCTGGGAGGGGACGGGAGATTTGTCTTGACTTTCTATGAGACCAGGAAAAAATCCGAGAAAGCTTTCATAAAGAAGCAAGGGAGAGATGTTTTCTCTCATCCAGGCAGTACCCTGTGCTGCTGGCATCTGTGGCAAGAAGCAGAGATTTTCCTGCACGGTCAAAGCTCTCATCCAAAGCCCAACAGGACTTGAGGAGCCCTTGCTGAAGACACCAAGTGTCCCAGTGTCACAGTCACACAAACACCCTCCTGTTGGGATGACTCCAGCTCATCCTTGGCTTCAAGACCGTATATTTGCAGCTCCGAGGCTCAGCTGTTACAACTCTCCTGGAGGCATACAATCTCCCAAGCTAAAAACACTCCAGCTGATACAAAGCACAATATCCTCTTTGCTTAGCAACACACGATTCCATGAACACTTCACACCACGAGGCTCGCTGTTGCCTCAACAGTCTTTAACTGAGCCTGATGCAAGGTCTTCTCCTGGGATGGAGGTAACAGTGACACAAGGGCCAGTGGGACAGCCCATGGACTGGGCCTCCAGGGCAGCAATCCTGGGTTTTAGGCTCCTCACAGTGCAGCAGGAGCTCACCACTTCGGTGCCACCACCTCTAGGCAGGGAGAACATAGCAGGCCAGTCACTGAAGGAGAGTTGCCTTCTCTTTCAGAAGAGCACTGAGCTGTCTTCCCCAGGAAAAGAGGGTGAACAAGGGTCAGAGTTTTTTTCCAGATTGCCCATGGACAAACCCTGATGTTGGGTGGGGAACAGACCCATAAATTCTGTCTGCAGCTCCCCATGTGGGGTTGTTGTTGGTGGGGACCAGCCCCTGCATAGTTGGTGGTGTGGATCAGGGCTCAAGGCATACATGCACACCACATTTTTAGACCTCCAGCTTTTCCACACATAGCATTTTAATTATCTGTTTGGGCCCCTTTCCACCATGCTCACAGCTCAGTTTGGATGACATTTCCATTGAAAAAGACTTTTTGGTCATCTGACCAAAGAGAAAGACAAAGTAGGAGGCAGAGTGGAAGCAGAAATGTCCTCAGAGAGTTGGGAAGCTGGTGAGCACACCTGGGCTGCACTGGCCAGCAGCGTGTACCCAGACACACTTCTCTGGAAGTGGCCACAGAACAAGAAAATTCACATACAAGCACAGGGGGAGGAGAAAAGGAAAAAAAAGGAAAAGGAAAAAAATAAAGGAAAAAGGGTTTGCTGCCCTACTCTTCCCTGTGGTTAAATTAATTGGGTCTTACTCCTGCCGTCTGTATGCCGGCAGTACTCCCACAGCACTGACTTTAATAGGAGTGCAGATTGCAGGATCAGGCCCATGGTGTCTTGGCAAAGATGAATAATAATCACTACGTGGAGAAATACTGCAGTTTGCAACTCAAAGAACACTTTAAATCTGCTCAGCAATTTGTAACGCCCACAGTAGCACGCTGTGTAAAGCTGCAGTTATGAGACAAATCACTTTTCCATTAAGCACGGCTCCAGGACGTGCCTTATGGCAGCACACAGGGAGCAGGGAGCAATGGAAGGGAGGGGAACACTGTGCATGAGGTGGTGCAAGAAGCCAAGAGGTTTGCTTTTTCCAGCAGCAGCTGTGTTATCCCTTTACGGTTATTTTCTGGGCTCGCAGCAATTAATCCCCATACAGCCTGACTCCAATGTCCATCCATCTGCAGTCCGTTGTGCCGCCTCTCACATCCAACCATCTCTCAGTACTGATGACTTTCCTTCAACAGCAAGCCTGGGAAAAGCAAATTATATGAATTTTTTTCAAATTACAGTATTTTTCCCAAGTCCAGATCTCTGTGTTGTTTGATAAAGTCTGACCTGGCACCCAGTGTTCTGCCAGCAGTTATCTGACCTCACTTCTGCCTGAAACATCACTCTTCCATGCCAAAACACAACAGTGGGGCTATAAAAGCTCATTTTAAGGGCCTTCCTCTTTCTTACTTAAACCTTTGATATCCTGCTGATCTTCTGGAGGCAGAGAACATCTCCAGATGCAATGTGTCCTCATTTGACTTGGGGCTGTTTGACACTAGCAGGAGGCACTGAGATGCTCAGGGCAGGAGTAAGTGGCAGCTCCCAGTCTTGGCCACCACAAATTGGCATAACTGGTGGATTTAACCCATCCTGGTCAGCTCTGACCCTTTTATCCCCAAACTCCCCCACACTGTCCACTTATAATTTGATGAGTACCAGATGATGACAAAAAGCACCGGCAGAGACAGTACCTGAACCACAACCATCAGTGGCAGGAGGCCACTTGCAACAAATTCTCACCACAGGCTTGGGCAGGGTGACCTGGCTCTGTAGTGCCATGAGAGCAGAGTGGCCTGCTGAGCACAGATCTCTGCTGAGAAAAGGTAAGACCTTAGACACAGGAAATAAAAGTGTGGTTTGAAATGCAGGGAGAAGGAGGGCAGTGAGCTATCTTGAAGCATCTGCACAAAAGGACAATGACATTTAAGCCTGACGAGGCCAGTGAGGAGATCCACGCAGACTGGGGAATTAGACAAAACAGCCAGGGTCTCGGTGCAAGCTTTTATCTCGTTCTTAGAGAAGGTGTTTGGAGACCTTGAATGAGAAAAAGGGGTAGCAAGACAAACAGAGCAGGCAGCTGAATCCCTCAAGATTTTAAAACAATGATCAAAGGAAAATGCAAATGAGGAACCTGCCCTCAGAAAGTCAGAAGAAAACAATTCATAGCTCAGTGGTGGGAATCAGGTATTTGACGAGGTATTTCAGCTTCTCCAGGGAATCCAGCCTGTCCCACATCAGGAAAGCACACTTGTGCTGTAGGGAGAACACAGGCAAGGCTTAACAGATAGGCAGTTTCCTTCTGCCTAGGTTATGGGAAATGCTGCAGGTTCCAAGTGTTGGATCTAGGATGGCATGGAAGGACACGTGAAAAATAAGATACTATATGTAAAGGAAAAATTGTTCATGGCAAGGATGGTTAAATGATGAAACACAAGTCAAACTTCCTCAATTTTCTCTCAGACTGGGGTCTCTGCTGCCATTGTGAATGTGAGGGATTCTACCATCCAGCATTTCCACTGAGCAATGCATCTCCACTTCCATCAGAGCAAAAGAACATCCCTACTTCTTGCAAGCAGTCAGATATTTTTACTTTACATCCCACCTCGAGACCAATTTTACTGCTGGGTTTGGGTAGTGATGGGGGAGAAGCAAGGACATTTCATACACTCAAGGACTCTTTGCAGACTTCATCCTGCCAGCCTCAGGAGACAGTGTTTGGCCATAATGTGTTTCAAGAGTAAGCCCTAGGTCATGAACCTTTAGCCCTGACTCAGATCAGAAGCTAGGGAAATAAAAATTAAAATAAACCTGAAAAACAAAAGTGGAAAAGAAAAATCCCGTGACACAGGCTAGTCCTCAATGACACCAGAGGCAACACTCGATTTCAAGCTGGTCATGCCTTGCTTATGAAGTATGGCCAGGATGCCTTACCTTGCAGCTGTTAGTCACTCAGGACTGAATACCCCGAACAAATCACATTTGATCATTATTTCTTCAGAAGTACCTTGAGATTCCCCTATATGACAAAGAGCCTACAGAACCAAATATGTGCAAAAAATACACCCTCCCCACCCCCCCACCCCCCTTTCCTCCATAATCACAGCGAAATTTCCCCTCTCTTTTCTCCCTTGACCCATATTTTTGTAGCAGGTGCTTTTCAACGAAGGAAAGAAAATGAGGAGCAGCTGTTTGATGGCTACTGAACGGCCTGGGATGGCAGCAGCAGCCCGGGTTGAGAACGATTAATGGGCAGCGTGCACATGAGGAGGTCAGAGGTGGCAAATAAATGCCGTTTATCAGAGAGTTACAGAAATAAAGGAATTAATCACATTGCTCGCATCACTATAGACGAGGTATAAATAGAGTTAATCAGCACTGAAAGCATATTAACTCAAGGAGAATTATTCATGCACTGCAGGTGTTTTCCCAATCTCTGTCCATGGAAGTAATGTGTGAGAGCTGTAATTGGTGTCCAGCCCATCCCTAGCCAGCAGCTATCGCCCCTTCTGGACTGAATTAATCTTCCAAATTGCTATGCTGCTTTACAACACATATTTCAACATAATGATCTTTTACTTATTATTATTTTTGGTAGCTTGTGAGTTATAGAGATTGATAGCATCCTTTGCAAAAGAAATAATGAACCCAAGGGGAACTGATAATTCATTGAACTTTTGAACTGCCTCCGAGTCACCTCTCTGGGACTTGAAAATTAAGATGTATTATTTATTCAGCCCTGACTGCCTCTCTCAGTGTGGCAGGAAGCTTTGGGAGAGTAATAACAACACAGGCCCTGTACACTTTCTCTGAACACTTGCTGGAGAAAGCCTGCTACTAATTTGCATTTCAATAGGGTCTGTATTTTACTTTTGTAGCCACTTTTTGAAGCAGCAATTTATATGTGTCGATTTATCAGTGCAGCCTCACTCTGGAAACTCTGGAGTTTCCCTCACTCTGGTCAGCGGAGCTGCGGCTTCCCTACTGTGGCACAGGAGGTGTTTCAGAGCCTGCACAGGGATGTCCACAGGCACTGCTGACCTCCCTGCTCCCTGGACCAACACCACCTCTTCCTACAGACTTCAGCAACTGAAGAACAAATCGCCAAATAAGTGGATGCACCTTCTCTGAGTCCAGATCCCCCTTGTAAGGTGCTCAGCTCTGTACCAGACTCAGAAACGTTCTTAAACAGAGGCTTAACACAAGCATGTGCTTAACACGAGCTTCCTTGGCAGCTAAGGGCTCAAAGGACCATCCCTCGGCAAGTCCAAGCCCCGTTTATTTCCCAGTGAAGTGACGAGGCGAACACTTCAGTGTGTGCTGAGAAAGCAGCTTTCATCCACACCATCAATGCTGAGTTTTCTCACCCTCTCCTCCTCATCCTCCCTCCATGGTGTCAGGGAAGACATGTCTTTAGGGTAGCTGACAGGACCATCTCCAGCCCTTTGGTTCCTGCACCGGGAGTGGGGCCATGGGGACGGGGCTGAGATGACACCGCTCTGAGATGGCAAAGGCCCATTTCTCTGAACACCCGAAGCAGAGCAGCAGAAGGAAGAGGGGCGAGCACCAGAGGCGTCCACCTGTGCCCCTTATGTCAGGTTTAGCCTTTGACAGCAAAGATTACCTACAAAATCTCTCCCGCAGGTATTCACGCATGTAAATGTGTTGTTAACCATTCGGGGGCCAAGCCCAGCTGCGCGGGTCGCGCCTGGCGCGGTGTGGTGGGGCCGCGGGGTGCGAGGGTCCGGGTACCTCGCGGAGCCCCGCGCATCCTCCCCGTGAACGCCGGGCGGGACACGGGGCTCCGCGGCGGACGGGGCTCCGCGGCGGACGGGGCTCCGCGGCGGACGGGACGCTGTTCCTTTTCTCCTGGCTCCCTCTCGTGGGCCTTCCCAAACAGCACAACTCCGGCCGCCTCGCAGCCCCTCCCTCGGGGACCCCCGCCCCGGGAGCCCGCTGCCTTCCCGGCCGTCCGGCAGCCCCGGCTGGGTGGGATACACAACCGGAGTTTGGGCTGCGGCACCCGGCCACGGGCATCGCTCTGGCTGCCAGGCAAAGGGCAGTAGTTTGAGTTTTCCAGGGTGTGTTGGCTTCACAGCTGTGTTCATGTCCCCAGCAAGGGGGATTCCTCATTTAATGCTCCTGCCTTCATGCCTTAGCACCAGTTTTAGGGACAGATGTGCTTTCTCTCAAGCAAAAAGATCGTTCATAGTTGTCACTTCTCTGCCCTTCCCTGCATTTCCTCAACAGCTGCAGTAGCGGTATTACTGAATGTGTTGCTGCAATTCCTTTGGCTGCTGCTATCCTCTGTCCCGTGGGATTGAGCCTGCTTGTCCCTGTAGCATCCTCCATCTACCTTGCAACCTGGTTTAAATCCTCATCTAAGCCTGAGGCACTTTCAGAGAGCTGTCACCTTCCTCCTTGTTCCCAGCCTGTCTGCAAGCTCCTCTGGCCCTTCTTCACCCACTTCACCCCAGCTTTCACCTCCCTTTTCACCAGCCATAACTCTATGCCTGCTCAGCAGCCCTTTGCCCTCTGCTTCTGTCAGCTGACCTCTTCCTTTCATCCCTGTGAAGCCAAAACACCTGAAAATGTGCTTACTGTTCTTCACTTCTCTTATTCTTTCCGCTCATGTTTTCATGTTTCAGTCCCAGCTGTATCCCTTTGTCCAGCTGTAACTCATTCTGAGAGACAACGAGTGACAAGCCATGCCACCCAACGCTGCACTGGTGACGATCAGGATGTGCCTGCAGCTCCAGGGCTGTGAATTAGTGTCTGATGCTTTGCTGCATGAACTCAGGAAGGTAACTGAACCTTCCCATGCCTTTCTTTCCCCCTTTCATCTGTTCTCTGTTTTTCAAACATAAACTGCCCAGTGCAGGACAATTTCTTAATCTCTTATCAGATCCAAAGAGGTCTTATTTTTCTGTAAAATTGAAATCTAAGGCCTGATAAAATTTGAATCTAAGGTCTGATAACAAGACAAATAATAATAGCAGCATATAGCACTTGTGAAATAATTCTTTGGCAAACGAGTATCTTGGAATTGAAGTGATGCTTTCTAGTCTTTCACACATTAAACACCCACAAGCCTGCAGCTGCCTCCAGGCCAATTTATTTCAATTCCACCTCATTTTCCTGTGAGAGACTCCATGAGATTTAGTGACAGTGTGTGACAGAGGAGCTAGAAAACGTTTTGGTGTAGAACAGCCACTGAGCCATCCAATATGCTTGATGTGCTTTATTCAGAGACATAAGTCACTGGGTACTGAAAATTTATGGAGAATTATACAATTTGGTGATGTGTCTGCCTTCCCCTTCTCACTGGTTGGGTTTCTTTGGGCTTACTGGAGCATTTAGCAAGGAGGAGCATGCCCTGCCAATCGATCCAAGAGCTCCTCTGCCTCACAGTACAAAGAGTGTAAGTGAAGTGGAAAGCACATGTTCTTTCTCTGTGAGAATCACTGTTTACATGCCACTTTCTCTGAAAAATTTGCAAGGATTGTGTGTGTTAGAAATGTCTGAAGGCTTTGGAAAACAAAGCAGAGTTATTTTTGAATGGTATCATTCAGACTGGAGGGTTTCCCCATCAAGATGGAACTTCACTACTAGTTAGCAAGGTAGTTCACAGATAACAGAAAACAAATTCATTTTTGCTTTGGCTAGTTTGGTGTCCCTTTGGTCTGGTCATCCAAGTCTCAGCAACATCAACTGCACATCAGCTGTCCTGGGATCACACAATATGTTGGGTTGGAATGAGCTGTTAGAGGTCATCCAGCACAGAGCTGGCCATGTCGGGGGGCCCAGGCTACTACCTTAAAGTATGAGCTTGGCTCCTATGGAGTCCAGCTGCCAGATTCCCACTGCAGTCTGCAGACACTGAATTTGACCCCTGCTGGAACAAATGCACTGAAAGCACAGCCTCTTGCAAGGCCAGCAAAACCCCTTGCCATACCCCTTTCCTTGCCCCTGTTCCTAATGCTGACCATCCCCTATCACAGACCCCCATGTGGCTCAGACAGAGGGGAAGGTGTGTGACATTCCTTTGCCAGAGAGAGCAGCCGCTCATGTCGCTGCCTCCTCCATCCTAGCAGCCTACAAGCCCCTTCCCGACACACTTTTATCAGAGGGATAAATGATGGCCAGTGGCATGGCTGCTCTGTGCAATTAAAGTTGGGGATGTGCTGCTAAATGAAGCAGCATGTGCTCTCTGTCTGCCACTCCCCATCTCCTTTGTCTTCAGCACGAATTATTTACTGGAGCAGTGATGAGGGGCTGGGTGTTGGTCTCTCAGCTGGAGAAAGGCCGCTGCCTAAGCTGAGCTCGGCCTTTTGATTCCTTTGCTCTTGGATTTATTTTTATTCCAGATGAGCAGATATTCTCTTGATGTATAATGGAAACGAGTGAAGACATAGTTCTTACCCCCGGATCAGTCTCTATGAATTCAGGTCTTTGATCAGCAGATGAAGGGGTAGACAGCAGGGGAAGAAGGGGACATCACAGGACCATAAGGGTCCTGAGGAAGCCTTGGCCATCTTTGTGCTGTTTCCATCAGCACAGGAAGGGGCAGAGATTTTGATTCTGCACATCAAAGTCAAAGGTGAAGGCAAGTAAATGAAGTTCACTTCTCATTTGGATGGGAAGTTTACTCATTCCCCACCAGGTGGCTGGAGCCCCAGGCAGGGTAAAGTGCTTACTTTTACTCACCACTCTAGCATTGATCCTGGTTCAAAGACAGCTTACTTTTAAGTTTTTTCTATTTATTTTTCAATTTAATATTGTGCAAAATGGCTGAACAAAGTCCTCTCTAGCCTGTGCCCTGGAGAGGAAACCAGCCGTACTTAGGGGAGACACAAGCACATGCTTTCCTTGCCCCACAGCTGTGGGACTTCATCGATAACTGTGCACTGAGACCCCCTTGGTGGCACCTCTGAACCCAATGGATGTGCATGCCACCCTCACTGCACCTTGGGGGGCTCCCTGGTGGGTCATGGGGGTGAGGTGCTGTGCAAACACTCTCCCAGGGACAGCCCCTTCCTCCCCCAGGGTCTTCATGCCAAAGGACAAGACAGGAGACCGCAATATGCAGCAAAGCAGAGGGCAGCAGCAAAACCAGCCCCTTGTTGCCCCCGTGGTTAAACTCCTCTCCATTTGTCCTTATTCACCACAAAACCTCTGTTAGAAAATTTTGCAGATGACTTAAGAGAGACATCTGCAGTCAACAGAAAGAGTTGGAAGTGATTCCTAGTAGCTGCTGATGGGGAAGACAGAAGTGTAACCACAAGCAGCAGAACACAAATCAGGGACAGCAAAGGGGTCAAGGGGGGACAAGGCAGGATGAAAGACTTCAAGACAGAGCCTAGGGTCAGGTTGGAGGAAGGCTTCTGAGCTGAGAGGGGAAATGGCATGACCTTGGTGTTATGCCAATCTTATGATGCAACACAAAAGTTACCTTTCCTTCCCTTTTTATACTTACTTTTTATTAACCATTTGCAAGGGGAAGGTGGGGAAAGTAAACTGTTTCAGCCTACATCTGGCAAGCTGCAAAGCTGAACCATTAAATTGATAAATGCAGGGCTACTTAGGGGAGCTGAAGGCTGCAAGATGGATGCCCTGCTCATCCCCACACCCAGGCTTGTGCTCACGCGTCAGCTTGCACAAAACCAGGAGTGGCACCGTGACTTCGTCTGCTGCAAACCTGAATGCTGGAAGCTCTGACACTCCCCAGGGACTCAGGGCTGCTGACTTAGAGGAGCATTTGCTATTAGTCAGACTGGAGAAGTCCAGTTACAGGCAGTAATGTGGCATCTTCTTGCTCAATTAATTCGTCTTATTTGTTAACTCTTGCAGAGGGAGAAAGATCCTGGAAGGACATAGCCTCTGACAGGCAGGGAGCAGCTAGAAGCCCTGCCAACACAGTTCCTGCTGCTGCTGCAGCTACACCACAGGGCTGTGGTTAACATCTCCATCACAGTTAGAGGGCACAGTTATGGTCTTCCGCAGCAGCAAACAGGATCTTCAGCACTAAATTTGGATTTAAGAGTGGGGAAAATGATACTTTGGAAAGAGGTTTCTGGCTGGAAATGATGGAGAAATACTATAACAAGCTCCTGTCCCCTTCCTGGGCTGCTGCTGCTGTGGTGATTTATGAGCTGGTTTATGGACTGAGACATGCAGGAGTGATTGCCTATTCCTCTGCAGTGCAACGCAAGCTGCAGCTAGCATCAGCTGAAGGGTGGAAAGCGCTGCTGTGCAGTTCCCACAGCTGGGAAGAGACAGGCCCCCACTCCTGACCCCCAAGAGACCACCCTGGGTTCCTCCTCCAGGATAACATCCAGCCCAGCAAACACAGCAGTCATATCCTGGCTTCTCACAGGTAGTCAGGGTTTGCAAAATCATATTCACAAGCCATCTGCAATATTCAAGGGGTCAGAACTGCAAGGATGCTCCTTTATAAATCAAATGCAGCTACTAGCTACATCTTCCCAATCAGGGTTCCCAGGGAAAAAAAGGCTTTTTGTCTGGAATTAATGTTTGAGAGTTTGCTTTATAGTTCTAAGCCAATATCTTTAAATGCTTTGCAAAAGAGCAATGGAAGAGAAAAGCTCTGCAAACTGGCCATGCATATTAAAAGCCTCATGCTTCAGCAGTCTAAAGCCAAGTAATAATCCACTCAGCTATCACTTATTTCAAGCTTGCTTTTAAAACAAAATCATCAGAATATTTGGAGGCATTAGATCTCTGACTGAATAGGTCACAACCTGCAAACTTTCCCAAGGACCCGTGCGTGGCTGATGTGAACATCCCCAACCTCCTGCCACTGCACAGGGCTGTGCTTTGGGATCGCAGTCTGTTTGGGCCAAGAACAGCTTATGGGATCAGCTCAGCGGCATTTCGTTCTTGTCGTGCTTTGCCACATAAACATAATCATTACAATCAGCATTTATCACCCTAGCTATTTATTATTGTTATTTGACTTACAATGATAATTTGCATTGTTGCGTGAGAACTTCTTTCTATTCCAAGCAGCCACATTGGATCAGGAAGACATATTGGCAATAGGGCTGCCCATTTGAACTGACTCCCTCTTCCTAGCAATGGCAGTGCCAGTCCAGCTGGCATGTGGAATGAAGGCCTGCCTGCTGAGGACACCAGCAATTTCCTCAGCCGTGTGTTTCCTCACTTCACTTATCCAGTAAATGGATTTTCACCAGGAAGCCAAGGAACAGGTAGGCTCCCACCCGAGCCTGCTGCAGTTGCACAAATGTGAATGGAGAGACACACCAAAGCCATGACAAAAACCAGGGAGTTGCCCGGGACAGATACAGTCCTCAGGCAGGGGAGAGCTGGAGGAACAGAGATTTCTTCATCCTGGCTGTGTGCAGGGCTGAAGGGAGGGGAGAGATGCCTGTCTCACGGCAGTGGGCTTTGGCTCAGAGCCCTGCTGCTGTAGGGGCAAGGGGAGAGGCCTGAGGTAAGATGTCACAGCTGATGACAGAGCTGCAAGGAACATTTGTCTGTGACTTTATCACTGGTTTCCATGGAAAATATTGTGTCACAGGGGAGTTTATGAATTCAAGGCAGGAAAAAGCTGAAGAGCCAGAGAATCTGGGTAGCAGGATTAGGAAAAGGCAGGTCAGGGACTGTGCCTGTACCTTACCAGTGGGCTTTGTACATGGTATAAGTGTGCTCGTATGCTCATACCCCAAGCTGCATGGCTGCCACAGATAAACAGGGTTTCCAGCAGGCTACAATGACAAGGACACAGGTTATTTTTATAAATCCTCACCCTTGCAAAAGTCTTTCCCCCAAAAGCACCCCTCGAGGGCCCTCTGGGCTCCCAGCACCTCCGTCAGCCACACCCCGTGCCCCGAAGCATCCCGGCACGGCTCCGATCCTGTGTCACTAGAGGGCACTCGGGTTATTTTTTCCACCAAGCCTTGAGTATTAATATTCATACCATGCGCCGCGCTCTAGAGGCGGGTTGGCAATATTCTCTTACGGCAGCAGAGCATTTTTTTTTTCAGCTGTTTTGCAGGGAGTGGGAACGATCACAAAGGCAGCTCCTGTTTTCCAAGGGGATGCCACAGGCATGGCTGGGAATGATGCGTGCGTGGTGTGGGACCATGTCCTGCTGCACTTACAGGTGGTGCTGGGGGAAAAGGTGGGTCCTGGCCCCGCAGGGTGTTCAATAAAGTGTGGACTCTCAGCCTTCTGGAGCTCCAAATAAAATAAGAGTACTGACACGTCTGAAGCTAGATGCCCAGTGAAGGATGAAGTAGTAGTGTGGGGTTTTGTTTTCTGCCTCTGCAGCAAATTGCTAATGCAGCAGTGAATACACTTCTGTAGGGGCCTAGAAAGGATCCTTCGGAAAGAGATATGAGTTGTTATCTGCCTGGACTGAGGGGTTGCACTGTGTGCCTCACTTGGATAGGTTTTTTTCCTCTATTTTGACCTGATACTAAGGGTCTTGGTGTCCTGTCCTGCCTTTGGTGTCCCCAGCAGAGCAGAGAATCCACCCACTGCCCACACAGTGTCCTGAGCCGCAGCAGCAGCAGCAGCTTCCCCAGCTCAGCACCATGCTCTGCACTCCCCCAGCTGCAGGATGCCCCACGCCATAGCTCCCCACCATGTGCTGCCCTCACACACACCAACACACAGGACACCATTGGCACATGCCCCAGGAGCAGCCAGCAGTGTCTATGGGGTACAGCTCCAGGGAGCAAGGCGGTGAGACAGGGACATGGAGGGTCACAGCTCCTGGGTTCCCACAGCCGATCAGATCCTCCCTGACCCAGGGGATACACAACCTGCGGCAAATTCCCTGATGCCTCCTCCACCAACAGCTGGAAGCAAAGAAAGGCTTTTCTTTCTCCACCACCAGGTGCTGGAGCTGGCACACTGCAGTCACAGGAGGGTTGGTCTCACTGCGACCCTGGAGCCTTCGCCAGCAGCAAAGCACATGCCTCTCTCCTCTGATGAAGCACATTTCTCTCTCACAAACCACATCTCATTAACAGTAATTCTTTCTAAGCTGTAACTGGTATTCAAATCGAAGTATTTTCCCTTATTTATTGCCACTTTATTTGTGTTGGAGTAGCTGCTAGAGGCTCTGATTGCGACCCCCTCGTGCAAGACATAATGAAAAGATGGTCCCTGCCCCAAAGAGCTTCCGGTTTAATTACAGAATGAGCGACAACAGATGGATGCCCCATACAGACAGGGAGGAGCACAAGGTAACAGGGAGACAATTATGATTAGCTTAATAACCCACGGTCACAGTACAGCAGCTGCCTGCCATTGTCACTAATTGTCACTCCAGTTGCTACGAAAGAACTCTTTCAGTTTAATCCCAAATTGTGCTCTGTCACCCAGGGGGAGAGAACCCAGATATCTGCCAACACTTGTGCCTCACCTTGCTAGGAAACCCTCACACCAAGCTGAGAATGCAGGACACGTCACCCCAGCAGTGGTGCTTTTACAGGTACCTCCCTGTTCCTCTGCTTCCCACATGGCCCTGAGACATAACAGCTATTTCTGTCCTCTCCACTCCTGTCCCTGCTTGGTCTTACCATAAAATGGATGGAGGAGCTACAAATAACTGTGCTAGCAGGAGTGCAGAGAAAGAGCACCATGCACCCAGCCCACACAGGAGTGAGCAGCAGGAGGAAGTTTTGGTGCTGGAGGTCTGGCACTGTTCAACTACAACCTGAGGGTCTATCCCACCTTTCTATTTTTCTCTGTCTTTCTGACCACCATGACTCAGCTACACGTAAGTGCTCAGTCCCAGCATCCTTCCAGTGCTCTGACACTGTGACTGCTGCAGCATAAGACCAAATTGCAGTCCCTTTTGTGAGTGAAGTAACTGTCACAATTTAAGTGGCATTTAATTGAAAACTACTCCTGTCTGCAGCTTTCTTGACTAGCTATTTTCTATGTATTTCTGTATTTTTTTTTTCTGTGTGTTTCTGTGTCTACTTCCATATTTTGACTGCTTGGATTCATGTCTGAGATATTTCTGGGCATCTGGCTTGTCCATGTCACACACAAACACATGTGCACATACTGTCCATTTCTCCATGCCCAGAGAGGAGGAGAAACACGGGGCACACCCTGCCACCCAAATTGGATTTCTGCTCTGACTGAGCCCCAGTCAAGCAGAGAGAATATCAGGAGACTGAGGCTTCTGGTCTTAAGCCCAAGCCCCACCAGGCAGAGCTGCCCTGCCTCCTCCATTTCTACAACCACTGGCCGTCATCCCTTCCTGTGCACAGGCATGAGTCCTCACAAGGTGAGTTGGCCATGAGGTGACTTGGATCATCCCATCTCCCTTCTCCACATCTGCCTATCTTACCTCAGACTGGGAAAAAATGGCCTATAGTGCCTGCTGGGTTACACCCTGGCCCTCAAGGATCTCCACTGGAGCAGAGTCATGAGCTCATGTGACGATGCCAGCTCTCGGAAGTGTCTCCTAGGAAGGATAACTGTTGTGAGCATTGCCCTTGCTGGCTGAAGTGGTCACTGTGTTATTGGGACCTCCAGCCCACACCCTCTCCCTTCCAGGGGCTTGTTTTTGCTTCGGTGTCCTTTGCTGCTCTCCTCAAGCTTAAGTCAAAGACACCTGTGTAGAAAGCATGGTTTAGGGAGGGAGGATGCACTGGTCTGCACCACAGAGGGCATAGCCCTGAGCTCTCCAGGCTCAGGTGTTTCCTGCAGCACCAAACCTGCTGCTGCAGTGTGGCAAAGTGACAGCCAGCGATGAGGAACAGCAGCTGGGCTGGCACCTCCTGCTTGTGCTCAGGGGCTTCTCCAAAGCAAGATCATAAGGCTCCTTCAGCCAGCACAGCCCATGGGGAGCCAGAAGAGGCTCTGGTGGCTGGGCTCAGCCAGGTGAGCAGTGGGCTGCAGCCCATCCCTGTGTGCCAGCACAGTGTGGCAGCCACACACACCAAAATTGCTGGCTGCCAGCACTATGCTGTGGCATGCTGTGCCAGAGGCCTGGAGAGAAGGGGATTGACAATTTGCCAGGTACAATGGAGCCTGACCAGCTTTGAGGGAACTAAGTGGGAGCGCTTGCACCAAAGTGAAGGTTAAGCTCATGAGCACAGCTCAAAAGCCACAGGCAGCTGCTGGGCAGACCTGACTGTGTCCTGCCAATGAAAGCCATTTCAGGATACTTCATCGACTTTGTAGTCTTCTAAAAGCAAGAAATAAGTAGCTTGAGCTTTGCAACTCAGATCACTCTGCGTCCTTGGATACTCACATCAGGTCAAGCATGAATAAATTGTACTTGCTCTTTCCTAGATATATTGCTTTTGTTGGAACAGCAAACGGCCAGGTTTACTAGCAAGCTGAAGAAAATCTCTGGGGTTTGGCTTATATTTTCATCCTGAGCATTAATAACTTGTTATTTATTCCATTATTATTAGAAAAATATATTAAAATACGTGAAGATTTTATGGCAGCTACTGCTGAATCATTGCAAAGTGGAAAAACTCCTTCAGTAAAAATTAGCCCTTCACATTTGTTAGCTAGATTATCCGGGGTTGCATTTCTTTCCTTTTCCTACCTGGTAACTATTGACATGACAAGTACAAGCAAGGTACAAGGCAAAGGGTAAATGTAAATTTAAAATAAAGCCTTCTGTGTTGAAAGGTGGTAACTGTATTGCAATCAATCTGCTGCTACTGTTTTCCATCTGTTGAAGTGGATATAAGTCAGGGAAAAGGAGGATACCACAGAATGTGGTGATGTGCTTGCTGCAGCCCAGGCTGCTGAACAAGGTATCTCAGGGCCTTAAAGACCATGAGAGTTGGAAATTATTTGCTGGCTCATATTTTGCACCATATGTCCCAGCAGTTGAAGTACCTACAAAGTGTGCTTAAGCAATGATACGATGCCAGGACGAAGGCTAGTGTTCCTTAGCCTTTCAGCAGCTCTGCTGAGGGAAATGATTACAGAACCTGCAGAATCTGTTGGGTTTTTCTTTATGTTGGGATGCGGAGCTGGTTGAACTTGCCAGCCAGCCCAACAAAAAAAAGTGAAAGGCATCAGAGGCAATAAAAGGCAAGTCAGTGTAGAACTTGCAGAGTTCAAAAATACTTGAACCAATCCTGTCAAATCTTCCCAAAAGAAAATGCATTCAAATAGAGCAGGGGTGGGGCAAACCCAACACAAACATGTATTAGGAAGAAAATACTGTTATTTCTGAAGGATGCAGTAATCTATATGAGACAGGTCTTGGTAAGTCAGTGCTTCAGTGCCTTATTTGCAAGGATGAGACAGATGATGTGAACTGTTAAGAAGTCTTGCATAACTAATTCACTGCAGTGTTTCAGAGCTGTTAGTGGGATGATAGTAAGAAAAAATAGAGAAGATATTTTGTACCAAGATTTTTAAAAGCACTTCATAAAGAGAAAAGTTAAAGATTAATTGACTACTGGCTGTGGTATGATAATGCAGTAAAGCATTGAGTTAGATATACAACTGGCTTAAAAACAGCTTATGATGGGAGGCTAGGATGTGAACACCAGCAAGCATTTGATTTTAAGACTTTAATTATCTGTAATGTCTTGTATTTTTAAATTATTAGGTTGGGATATGAAATATTAGTTACCAAAATTTGCAGGTTAAGACAACAGTTGGATTTAATAAGCAGGAAGGGAGCTGGTATGTGTGCAATACAGCTCTGCTCTGAAAGGTGACTGTGAAAATTACATACTGGAAATTTTTTTACATGGTTATTTTTCACGGGAAAGCAAATGATAGTTTCATAACCACCTGCTTTGCAAACTGAACGGGAGATCCTTGAACGTCAATGGGAACATTTGCAGAGTTGAGTGCTTCTCAAAGTGAATCAGGGCATCAGTCTCTGACCCGAAGCCAATAAAGGAGAGATGGGTTTTAAACTTGATGACTAATGTGAAATAATAAATCAGGGAGAAGTGCCAAGATGCAAATAGCACGGTCATGCAATACATTGCCAAGAATTTCTGAGTCCTATTCAGAAAAGTTTTGAGCTCATCAGCATTGTGTGTCACTGCAACAAAATTGGGAGAAATAATACTGTTGCTGGGGTACGGAATGCAGAATCTGTGCCATATGGCCTGTGGTAGGTGCATTTTGCTGAGACTACAGCACAAAACAAATGCAGTTGTTCCACAAATGCTGGTTTATGACTGGGTTAAATCTCATGAACTACGGTAGGTTTCTATTCTGTTTTTCCATTTAGGGAATCTTTCAGATGCAGTGAACATATGTCATACGCAGGAGGCTGCTCAGGAATTCAGCTGTTCTGGGTAGTGTAGTTTTGTCTGGGTAGTGTTTGAGGCTGAGTGACAAGGGTTGAGAGACAGAGAAGAAACTCACAGGCCATCCAGAAGCAGACACAAGAAGATATATTAAAAGCACAGCCTCAGCAGTCAGGGAGAGTATACCTGCCTTGTGCGTCCCTGTGTCTGCCCAGCCTGAATCCAGAGAGCTGCTCATTCAGATCAGGGCACTGACTGACAGGCCTTCAAGGATGTCAGCAGCAAAACTGACTTGGACTATTTTGAGTCCTGTGTTTGGGAAAGCCTGGCTAGCACCCTGGCATGAGGAGTCTGACTCTCCTGAGCATCACAGTTACATTTTACAAGCCTTGAGGAGTAGCTTCTGATGTTCCCACACTCTTGTTTTCCTCCCTTCTCCAAATTGGGCATGCAATTCAGGTCACAGTCAACCCTTCCATTATTGTTTCAATCCCCAAAGCCAGTAAAAAAAGCTTGTAAAGGCTTTCATGTTATCTCTAGCACCCATTTTTTAGTAATTCTGCAGGAACACTCTGCGCCCTGCTCCCTGCTCCCTTGTTGGGCCTGAGCTTTCCAAGTGTCTTTTGCATCTGTTCCTTTTTTTTTTTTTTTTTCCTTTTCAAAAATCCTGCTGCAAGCAGCTCAGCTATCTGGAAAATGGCCACTTACTCTTCACCTTTGCCCACTTCTCTGTTAAGAACCTCATTAAAGTGTTCCTCTGCCTTCCTGCAGCTGAATTCTTTAGAACTAAAAGCTTCCATTTTTCTTCTTTATCGGACTCACTCCCACTTGCTATCTTCCCTTCACTGCCACTTTTGTAAAATGCTCACATGCTGTTAGGACTCCCACTCTGCCCCATCATGGCCGGAAAGCCACAAAAGAAATATCTTTTGCTTCATCCTGTCAGCTTTTTGTGCCCACTTTCAGCAATATCATATAGCTCTGCAAGAGGTTGAGCTGGATTTCGAATGCAAACAATCAGTCACACAGCACATTAATCCTCAGCTGCTTTTGTGTCATCCTCCCCATGTTGGGCATATCTTGTAGATACCAAGATCTTTCACAACTCTCATACAGCACTCTATCAAACCTCAAATTCTTAGCATTTCTGTGATGCCCCTTTCTGGATTTGGGTTTTTCAAAGCCTCTGGGGTATTTCTATGGCTGTTCTGCACCTACTTCTTCATCATGCAGGTATTTATGCTATCAGCGTTCTTACAAGTCACAGTCAGAACTCCTCAGGAGCCTGGTGTTCTGGGTTTCTGATTTCCTTAGCAACTGTCTCCTGGTTATGTGTCTGGTGCTCTCCCTGCACCAGTACCTATGGGACCTGATTTCTACCAAATTTGGCAAAAGCATAGAAATAGCAAAGATGTTATCATCCTGCAAGTTCTGTGTAAATGGATGATTTAATAGAGAGAGAAAAGCTGCACTTTTAGTCTCCCAGGGAGAAAGGCAAGTCTGCCTCCAGGCCTTACTTACCAGGTCTAGTAACCAGCACAGCCAGGATCCTTGTGGCACTTGGTTGAGAGCCCACAGGAGGTAGGTGGGAGACAGAAAGGGAACTGGAAATACTGACATTAAACAAAAGGAAGTGGTAAATGCTTTGCCATACTACAGGGCTGGAGGACAGAGCCATGGGAAGCATGGGTGGGAAAGGCAGGTACAGGACTGAAGGCTGGACACAGAGCAGTTCTGGGGATGATGCTATGGAAATGACACAGAGAACAAGTAGAAGAATGATTGTTAATGCACAGGGCACACATCCACTGGAAAGAGGTTCTGCAGCTCATGAACACTCTCCATCCTAGGTCACTACTGACAAATGGATTGACATAATAAACAGTGACCTGATCTCTGGAGTTCTGCTTCATATCTCTAGGTGTGGCACACTCAGCAGATCTCATTCCCTTGAACTGTTCACAGCCCAAGGACTCTTTTAACATGTGATTGGTTTCTTCCTCTATTTTAGCATTTACTTCTCTTGCCCATTTCTTATAATAAACTTGAGAAAACCAGCATGTAAGTGTACAGTTCTTCATGAACTGTTCTGGTTTTCCCTCAGTCACTTCTACACTGACTACTGACAAAGCAGATACCATGCTCCCTTTTTTTATCCTGAAACAGCAAATTTATTCACTGAGGGCTTCCAAACTGGTGACTGCTAATAACCCAGGCTCATCATAATACATGCTCACACTGCATATCTAGCTGGCTTGCTTCTGTTACAAAACAGTGGCTTTGCGCATTTTGAAACGAGAGAATTCCAGCTCTCTCAACTTTTGCATGGCTATGATACTCCTCTGGCTGCAATGTTGTATTTTGGGGTCTGGCCTAACTGCATAGGATGAAAATGTTCCACATTCCAAGATCCACTTGAACATATTGTTGTTGGGTGATTTTCCAAGGTGCATTCGAGTTGCATGCAAATCAGGGCTTTTATTGCAGAAATGTTCAGCATATGCCCAGCCTGCAGTCTGAAGAGCCAGGCTTCTTCACCTGGCCACTCTCATTCAGCATGATGAGGAAAGGAGCCTGCAAGCAAAAACTACTGAAGGATTAGCTGTGTGCCCATGGGAATACTAAAGCCCTTCTGCAGGGTCATACACTAGCTACCAAGGGCCATTAAAACACCATTAGAGCTCGTTCTTTGTGCTGAATGAGGCCCACAGCCCTGCCTTAGGGTAGTGAAAATGAAGCAAACCTTCACTGGAGCCTCAGGAGTTATTCTCAAGGGGAAATGCAGCAGGCAGGAGGAGGTGCAGGCAGAACAGGACAAGATGTAAACTTGCAGTAGATCTGGGTCTAACCTGCACTGCAGACTGGTGACGGCATGCCAACTGCATTAACATCATAGAAGGATTTAGGCTGGAAAAGATCTTTCAGTTCATCAAGTCCAACTGTAAACCTAACGCTGCCAAGTCCACCAGCAGTGTCATGGCCTGTCCCACACAGACAGGACAGCTAGTCACACCTAGAAGGGAGATGGCCACTCTGACCAGGCTGTGCCTCACCAGTCAGGCACCTTAGATACATGAGTGTGCCTACATGCCATCAGGGACAAAATCCTGGAATGGCTGTCCACCCAGCGCTCAGTGTGGCTCAGACCTTGGGTTGCTGCCCTAAACTCCTGTGTGTGCCTCCAGCTGATGCCATCCTCTTACTTTGCTAGGGGTCCAGCAGGACCCCACAACAGGAGCTGCACATCACCTTGGCGATGCTCAGTCAGTCATGACTGCTCCTCGAGGAGGCTTTTACAGTAGTAACACACCAGATGGTTTTGGGGCAAGACAGATGGGTGGACATGACTAGTGAGGACTTGAAAAGGTAAATTCATTGGTTAGCTTAGTGCACTCTTTGGCATTTTCAGAGGAGACACCCTGTCAGCCCTGCTGAGCAGTGTCTCTGCAGGTTCCCCGACTGTAAGGCCTGGCTCCAGGGGTGATATCACCTCACTCCTTCCCAAAGCCCATTTCCTCCAGAAAAAAAATGGCAGTTACATGGATCAGCAATGCTTCCCTGTGTCACAGAAAGCCAAAGGTATCCTGGGCTGTGTTGGGAGGAATGTTACCAGCAGCGAGAGGGAGGTGATCCTCTCCTCTCAGCCCGACCTGGTGAGGCCTAACCCAGAGCATTGTATCCAGCTCTGGGCTCCTCAGTACAAGGCAAACATGGACATAGTGGAGATAGTCCAGTGAGGGAACACTAAGACGATGAAGAGACTAGACCATCTCTCTTATGGGGAAAGGCTGAGAGCCTGTTCAGCCTGGAGAGGGAATGCTCAAGGGGATGTTACCAATGTGTAATAAAATAAATACCTGAAGTGAAAGCGTAAAAACAATGGAGCCAGACTGTTTCCAGTGGTGCCCAGTGACAGGACAAGAGGTGGTGGGCAGTGGGAAAGCTGACTCTTTCCATCTGAACATCCAGAAACACTTTTCCTCCCTGCAGGTGACTGAGAACTGGCACAGGTTGCCCAGGGAGATTGGGTAGTCTCCACCCCTGGAAATATTCTCTCACCCCTATAGACCGACCCACAGCCCTGAGCAACCTGCTCTAGGCAGCCCTGCTTGAGCAGGGGTGAGTGGGACTAGATGACCTCCAGAGGTCCGTTCCAACCCCAACCACTCTGTGATTCTGTAATAGAAACAGTGACGATCATGTGCAGCACCTGGACTTTTAAAAAAAGGTGACTTCAACTTTCTACTATGACAATGAGTGATTACATTTGGAAGCTGTCCCTGAGATTCTATTTGAGCTGAAGCCTTCTGTGAGTACTTTGCATTTGCTCTTAGAAACTACACCCAGGTAGATGGTTCAGAGAACAAATGTATTTAAATTAGGCATGCGGATTTGCATCTTAATCATGTTATCATGATTAAGTAGTACCTCAGAGTTACCTGAGGCAACCATAGACTACACACCTAAACGAAACCTGAAATAGTCAAAACCCTTCTGCTTTACATATGTCAGGGCAGATTTTCACATCTGCAGGGCAAATCATAGATCGGCAAGCAGCATTTTAATGATTAAAAGAGACAGCCTTGTCCGGGACAGGCCCCAATTAACTGCAGTAACGATGAATGCTTTGAAATAATGTATCCTGTTCCTGGACCATCACAAAATTAAATTTAGGTCTTGTCCTACTCCTAACATAATCAATAACAAAACCTCGGGGTCAGATGGACATCAGTGGATTTCAATGAAGTTATGACTGATTCTATCAGCCCTGGGGAGTTTAGTTATTGACAGAGTGAGTCTCTGCAATTTGCTATCGACTCCAACGATGTCATGGCAATTTACTGTAGCTGAGGAGCTACTGCCCCCCACCTCCTGCTTAATATCAAGAACAAAAGCTGGAATAGAATAGAATAGAATAGAATAGAATAGAATAGAATAGAATAGAATAGAATAGAATAGAATAGAATAGAATAGAATGTTTCAGTCTATTAGGAAGGTACCTATAGCGATCATGCAGTCCAAGCCTGTTCCAGTGTTTGACCACCCTCTCAGTAAAGAAATGCTTCCTAATGTCCACTCTAAACCTCCCTGATGTAGCTTTGAACCATGTGTTATGTCACTGGAGTTCAAACAGAAGAGACCGGCATCTCCCTCTCCACCTCCCCTTCTCAGGAAGCTGTGGAAAGCAATGAGATCACCCCTCAGCCTCCTTTTCTGCACACTAGACAGGTCCAAAGTTCTTAGCCACTCCTCACAGGACATTCCTTCCAGCCCTTTTTACCAGCTTTGTTGCCCTCCTCTGGATGCATTCAAGGATCTCACATCCTTCTTAAATTGTGGGTTCCAGAATGGCACACAGTATTCAAGAAGATGCTCTCCAAAAGAGAGATCACAACTTCATGTTCTTCTGCACCGCCCAGCCTGAACCCTTCAGTCTGTGGCCACTGCAGCAATGGCCACTGCAGAGTCTTCAGTTTTGTACTCAGAAAAGTCCCCATTTCCCCATCAGAGCTGACTCAGAACAAGTGATAACCACAGCATCTGCCTCCTCATACACCATACATCGGCTCTTACATCTCACAGCAGGGAAGCAGCTCTTGAACCTGAAGCTCCTTGTGGAATCCTCCTTGCTGTTCCTCCCATGGTGCTTGCTGGTTGGAAGACCTCCTTGCATGGGACTATGGACTCTTAGCACCATGTGGTAATCACCGTCTGGCTTTTTACGTCTGAAAACAGGGCTTTGATAAGACGTGTGTGATGCCACAAAGCGGATTTTTGACACTGTCACACACACTAGCAGATGCAGCCTCTACTCCCATGTTAGTAGGAGTCACACGCACACCTGCAACACAGTGTTTGGTCTTGACCGGGAAGGTGAAATCCCAACTGAGGCAGCTCATCATAGATTGAATTTTCAGAACTTCAGGTTGCTCTAAAATGGGTGGAACATTTCAACACTAAATGGAGAAGGCTAAAAAGAGAACAAGATAAAAGAGCTGAGGCTGCAGATAAATTCATATTGCCAGGAGTCGTTGACAGCTGGCAACTACAGAGCTGGCTGGAGACCTGTGTGGGAACAGCAGTTTTCCTTTCTTTCTTCAGTGAAACTGAAGAGCAAGCCTTGCTGCTACTCCTTCCAAAGCCAGGTGAATGCCATACCAGGGGCATTGCCAGCCACCATACAGCCCCCATTCCCAAATTAGCAGGTGCACATCCACCTCTTCAGGATCCTCCCTGGCTTTTTGTCTGCCCTTCTCCTTGATTCCTGCAGACAGTATGACCTCCACAGACCTCTGCAAAGTCCAGGTGTGTGCCACTGAAGGATGAATAACTCATCGCTCTTCCCGAAGACAAGGGGACTGACATGAGGGATGACAGGGAGCCAGCCCTCAGCAGAGAGGTGGGAAGTGGGGGGATCAAATATTTCTGGTGGGTGGTGGACTGGCAGTGTCTGGGAGTAGGGGAGTCAGGCAGGGGTAGCATTCACCCTTGTCTGCAGTGCTGTGATGTTCAGGTCTCTTCTGAAGAGAGCTGTCAATGTTGTTAAAAATCTTTGTAATTGCTAATGTGTGAGACGAGATGGAGGGCTTTGGCACAGCTCTGTGCTGTGGCAGGGTAAGTCTAAACCCAGACTGAATGCCTCTGGTTGTGCAATGGTGCAGTCAAGATCAGCCTGAGGCTTGGCTAAAATCTTTATTCAGAGCAAATGAATAGGAGCAAAATGTCTTTTTTGCACATTGTCAGAAAAACCACTTTGTTTTTGGAAAAGGTTTTATCAAACAAAAAAGTGAGAATTATCAGGAGCAGTCTTTCATGATATTGGATGCTGATGCTGGTACAGTTATTTTTTCACTGTCCCAGGATGTTGTGAATTGAAGCCATTTCGGTCCCACCTCTGCCTTTCTGAACAGTGCTCAGAAATTTATAATAAAGAACCATCAGCTGGGAATGGCTTGCCAGGTCGTCATTACTGAAGAAGTAAAAGCATTTTTCTGCACAATGTCTCCTGCTGCTTTTAGAGAAGTGTACAACTGCATTTTTCCCAAATGCCATTTATGCTTTTCCTGTATATTAGAAAGATATTGGAATATTTTCCGATTTCATCTCCTCATTACCACAAAATTATTATCTATGGATTGTCCATTGTGGAGAGGGAACCAGGGAAGAAAGCACAATAGAACTTGCTCTTTATTTTGATTACACATTTTCTGAAAAATCAAAGAGCACTTTGTCAGAGAAGAATGAAATGTGTATTAAAGTAACATTACTTAAAATGCAAAAATATTTCATTCAAAGCAGATTAGTTCTATTCCTTTTAGAGATACTTAGTTGTGCTTATCTCCATGGGAACACTACTATTAAAGTCAGTGACAGATTTTTAAAGGTTCAAGAGAGAAGACTGAAGAAGTTTTATTTTTCATCTCTTGTCATTCCTCTCAAGACATAAAAAAATTAATAAAATGCAGTATTAATTTAAAATGCAGTATGAATAACACTGCTACTCTCAGCAACCCAGGAGAACTAATCCTACAGATTAACTAAGAAAAAGGAACACATTTCCTATCTCTTTATTGCACATATCACCTAAAACTCCTCTTATTTTCTCCAATAAACAGTATGACTGTGAGCTTGGCTGAACCACAGTGCCAGAGTATCTAGCAAAAAATAAAAAAGCCCACAAAACAAAATCAGATAATCTTAGTCTAGCATCAACCCAGGCACAAAAAAGTGCCTCCAGCAACACAATGCTTTTCACACTTTGTGCAAAGATTGATCTGACCGAGTCTGGCAGATGTGAAGTTGCAGTAACACAACACCATTAAATGACAAAATGGTAGCTGTACAGACAGCAAGACATGGTACTGTGACTTGAAAGACATCATAATCATTGACAAGTATTTGAGGGTTTTAACATCACCTCCTGTAACCACTGCTTCCACTTTCTTGGAAGATCCATGAAGAAGTATGAGCCTAAGGAAGGTTTTATGTTTTGTTTTGTCACTCTTTCAACACTGCCATGTGCCTAAACAGATTGGATCATCGAGCCAATGTTTTCCTTAGGATACTGTGGAGTTGAAATCAGAACTGAAATAAAAATGAGCTGTTGTCTTGCCTAAATGTGCTGATGACATTCTGTTCCAGATGTCCACAATAATGACCTCATCTAAACCGCTAGTTCCCCACACTTCAGTCATTTTCAGACAAATACTGGGGGGGGAGAGGGGAAGAAAAGAACAAGAAAGAAAAGAACAAGTGATCTCATAATGATTTTGATGAAAGCAGCTGCCCACTTCAGTTAATGCTGCACTCAAAGCATGAATGGAATGGGAAACCTTTTAATTTGATGGGATCCATTTCAGGCTCCTCGTATTAAACTGCCCGTAATCAGGAAACACAGAGATCAATAAGACTGACGGTTTCTTGAAACAGCAGCAAGGAGGCAAGATCCCTTCTTTCAGGTGAATTTATATGGGCATAAATTATTGCGTAAGACAACTATATGAGCATGAAAAATACTAAGGGATAAAATGATGTGTTTGGGAACCTACTGCAGCTAGACTGGAAGAAGTGAGGAATTTTCAGGGTTTCTTTGCTTATTAAGGCATTCTGCTCCCTAAATCCTGCAAAGCAAACCAGTCAGAAGTGATAGTATCCCTAAAAGTGTCTACTAAGACACCTAATAAATTTTTGCTTCTTTATTTTTTGTTCTCTTTAAGAAAGCATTCAGCAAGTTCAAAATCTTTTCATATCCTGGTTTGCATCACCTTCAGTTCAAAATGTTGGGTTATACCATCACTAAAATCTAGATGCTTGCAAGAGCAAAGCAGAAGCACTGCCAACAAATGCACCTAATGGCAGAACTCACTTAACAAGAGGTAACCTGCCAAACAGTTTTGTTGTTCTTTTTTTTTTCAAATTATTGTTATGGGAAAGCATTTTAGTGAAAATTGGAAATGACCAGACTCTCAGCCTTTCCCAGCACTTTCCTGTGAATAACTGCTCGTTCTTTCCTCCCGCTTCACTCATCATCATGTGCAAATGCAAGAGCATTTGTGAAACTCCCTTGCTCAGGTAGTGCATTACTGGTGAGCTGAAGCAGACAGAGCTCCCTGGAAGTTGAAACACAGTTCTACCATTCACCAACAAAAGAGCAGAGACTTTCTCTTCTTTGAGAAATTTCCTATGTTCTTTCCCACCATGGCTAACAAACCAGTGGTGTCTGCCCTGTTGTTGTTTTTCATATTGACTACATTAGCTCAATGTTCAGGCTTACGTGGTGCAATGTCATCAAAGACAGATGATTTTTGGCTCCCAGTATAGATGACAGCTGTATATTTACACTGCGTTTGGCAAGAAGGGACTTTCAGCATATTGCCAAATACAAATAGAGCTGGAAAGGTGACAGTCTCCTAAAAAATAATTCCAGGAAGGAAAGTCCATGATAACAAGAAGATACAAAGCAGTCGTGTTCCTTTTAGGCATGTTTAACTCTTTTGTATATTCTACCTTTGGAACTCATTACTATGGCTTTCTCTGATTTCAATTTAATTATATTTTGCAATCTGGATCCTCAGAAAACTCCTCCCTTGCTGCACATTAGTCATCTTCTCTCTCAGTTAAAAATTTCATCTAATTTCCTTAATGAATAGAATATATTTAGGTCTTCTAGCTAGGTTTTCTAGCTCTTTAGACTCTCCCCTTTGCTTATTACTATAAAAAGAATTTAAGCAAAAAGCAAATAAATTATTGCAACTTGATGTTTTTTTTCTCTTTTTCTGGAATTATCTGTCTGAATGTAACAAAGGAAATATTTGCAAATTCTTCACTTCTTATTTTTAGCATGGTGTTTTCCTTGTTAATGAGCTATGCTTGCAATTTCTGTCCATACTCTTTATATTTCTGCATTTTCCTCAATTCCAAAATGATCTGTGGGTGGATTTTCCTGAAGTCATAAAGCAGTGACACAGCTATTTCCTGTTGCCATCAAAATTCCGTAACAGAATTTTCCCTCTACAAGTTACTAAGTTACTTGGAGTACAGCCAAAGCAAAAAAAAGGGGGGGAAAAGCGATCTAAGTTGATTGAGGTGATTGGATCCATATAAACTTTTCAGTAGCCACATGGACTTTGTGCCTTCAGTTCTGCAGATCTATAATGATTCCAGATAAGTGAGATAAGTAAGAACCTGTTCACTAGCCAAAAGAAACACCAAACCAAAAAAAACCCAAACAAACAAAAAAAAAAAAAAAAAAAAAAAAAAAAAAAAAAAAAAAAAAAACTTAAAAATTTAGAATCAGATCCATTCCAGAAAAATAGGCTGTATTTTTCCACTTAAATATGCCATAGGAAAAAGGAACTGGTAAGATGGATCATTTAATTCATTTTAGCCAGATCACATTTATTTTTAGCCTATGGAATTGGCAGAGATGAGTAACAGAAACAGAATACCTTCAGCTACATTTCCAAGCTTACACACAATTCCTAGTTGAATACCAAATGTCACCTTTTAACTCAGTAGGGTTTTTTTGTAGCTGAATCCCTTGCTGTGAAAACCCAGAATTATTTACAATGCACAAGGCTTTTAACTCTCTGCAAGGGCTTTTTAAATAAAATTTCAACTAATTCTGGAATACCTACAGTATTGCTCATAAATAATCCTGCACGTGCTGCTCTGATGTACTAAACCTTCCATAGCTGTTAAAGCCAGATTCAATATCATCTGTCACCCATCTGTCGTTTTCCCAGCACTGGACCCGATTCTTCCCTGCTACTGGTGTAAGTCAGGAATAGCTCCTGAAACCTCTGAATTCTGCTAATGTAAAACAGACTGAGGAGACTGGAAACAACAGAGCACTTGGTAGGCAGAGATGGCTATTTCTTCACCGAGTCTCCTTTATCTCTTCCTTGCTGAAGGAGGTGATGATAATCACTACCTGCAGGAACAGATAAGAAAGGGAAAATCAGATATTGTAACAGGATCTTTAAAACTCTGTTCTCCTCAGCCATTACTCTGATCAACTGCCTGAAAATTACTCTCCAAAGTGGTAATAAGCTGAAAACGTTAGGCTCTCCTTTAAAATAAAGCAACAGCACCAGAAGAACAATTGAGATTGTTAAAATACCAAGGATCCTCTAAATGAATGTATCTGTGATATGACACACTATGAGGTCAGATGAAACAACTGTAACCAAGGAGGAACACAGTGAGAGAACAATGAAAACTTCGAGATCTGCTGTGAAATATTTTTTTTTTCAAGTGGATGTTTGCAGAAGGAAGTACAAAGAGATAGAAGTTATTCAGGAAAAACAAAACTATTTTAGTCTACGGGTTTTCTTTGTTTTAAAATTATAGGTTCTCTGTATGATTCACAGAATCTTCTATTGACTTGCATGTTTTAGAATTAACAGGTCCCAACACGTCTGTATCTTCTTGATCCAGGTACTAGGTCCAAATGCACAGGATGGTATTATTACAAACTGAATAGCTTTCAAATGTAACAGATAACTGGTATCAAAGAGATATCAAACATGCCTGAGGGCCAAGGGATCCTAGATACAAGTAATTCTGTAATTCTGTAATGATCTACTGGACGCCTGTGCCACATGGGAAGCAATATTTCCTGCTCCACAATACCCCATCGTTCAGCCTGGTTATGCTCCTGACCCTTGGGAAAGGGCAGCTCCCTGTGTGCAGCCTTGCCATTGGTCCTGGAGGTGACAGATGGGAATGTTCAGGTCTTTCAGCAGTCACTGACACTGCTGTGTCACGTCTGACCATGAACAAACCCCAGTCTAGCTCCTGCTGCCAGAGGCAGGGTATTCCCAGCCCAGACAGAACCAACACTCAGCTGCGTCTTTTCCAGTGCAATGGTTTTGAACGCACAGCACTCCAACTACCTGCCGGGGGAGACAAGCAAGGAAACAGCATCCTTGCCGGTTCAGCTTTGCATCAGGACCTGACTGGCTGCATTCCTACAGAAGTAAACTCCCATCCCAAGCTACTCAGCATCTTGCCTTGAGGTGCTGCAGCCTCCAGAGAGAACAGTTCTCAGAATAAGTTATGATGGGAAAAAAAGCAGTGCTGCAGAAAGTTTTGCGTGCCTTACACCCAGCTCTCTTCTCCTACAAGGGATCAAGGACAGCAGCTGTGAACACACAGGGCTCTCTTTGCCTGGGGTAGCTGCTGCTGGGAAATAAAGTCCTGTCACCAGGGAGGTTCTGAAAGGCATAAAAAGCCAGGGCTTCCAGACATCACGTTGTGCTGCAAAGCCATGCCTACCCTGCCAGCTCCATGCCTGTTGCCACTGAGAAAAGTCACAGAGAAGGGAATTGTGGCCAGGCCTGGGAAGGAGAAGGCCCCACTCCAGGCATGGCCAGAGAAGTCTCCCAATGGCCACAGTGCTCAGTGAAGACCTGTGGCGATAGTGGCCCTGGGATCACCCCCATGCTTCATGGGAACTCACGGCCTGGCATAGCCAGGTATTGGGCTGAGTGGCTCAGACAGGAGCTAGGTGGCTCAGGCAGGCTGCCCAGTCCTAAGCACACCTGCCTGACCAGTGGGGAGGAGACTTTACCCTGGAGCCCTCTCGGGATGGCAAGGCCAGGGCACACACACACTGGACACACATGTTGTCCACAAAATGGGATTCATTACCCAGTGTGCAACAAGCCAAGAATTACACACTCAAGAGAGATCTTGACAATTTATTTCAGAGTTGTGCAAGCCTAGGTGCTCAATGGTGTTCCACAAATCAAGCACAAGCCACCAGTGTTTCTGTGCTATTATTCATAAACAGAAATTTAGAGTTAGCAACTTCCCAAGCTCATCCCCTAACCCTATTAGGATAGGTCAGTCATGTCCATACAAGTTACATAACCCCAGCTAACTTCTACACATGCTCAGAGAAAGGGTCTTCATGAGGCAGGGGTCTTCTTGACCTGTAGGTGTGACCTTTAGTATTATACTTAAGATAGTTCAGAGATAGAATACATGGACTTTGAGTATTTTGCCCAAGTTAGCAATGTATAGAGAGACATGGAGCTCCTGGAGCAGGTCCAGTGGAGGACAGCAAGGATGATTGGGGAGCTGGTGCATCTCTCTTAGGAGGAAATGCTGAGGGAGCTGGGCCTGTTTAGCCTCGAGAAAAGACAACTGAGAGGGGACCCCATCAACATCTGTAAGTGTCTGAAAGGAGGGTGTCAAGTGGATGAAGCCAGACTCTTCACAGTGGTGCCAAGCAATAGGACAAGAGGCAGAAACTGATGCACAGGAAATTCCACCTGAACGTGAGGAAGAACTTCTTTACTGTGCAGTGACTGCACTGGAACAGGCTGCCCAGAGAGGGTGTGGCATCTCCCTCACTAGAGACAGTCAAGAGCCCTCTGGATGCAATCCTGTGCCATGTGCAATGGGGTGACCCTGCTCGAGCAGGGAGGTTGGGCAAGATGCCCCACTGTGGTCCCTGACCCATTCCGTCAGCCTGTGGTTCTGTGCACGTAGACAGACACCAACACCGTGATTTACTGCATGCTTAAAGCTTGTTAGTGCTAGCATGTCCTTGAGTGAGGGATGGTGGCTGCTGCCTATTCCACTCACTAGGGCTCCTTTGTCATGCTTGAAAGCACACACAGATCTTACACCAAAAAACCTCCTGACTGAGGATTACATAGACACGCAAATACAAATACAAACACAGTGACAGACACAGGCACAGACACAGACACACACACACGAAAGTGCGGACGCGGACGCGCAACCGCGCCTCTCCTCGCACGCTCCGCGGCGAATCTGCCGCTACGGGGCGCCGCCCGGCCCAAGCTTCGTGCGCGGCTTCGCGCGGCCCTGCTCACGTCGGAGCGCGCGGGCGCCGCGCGGTGGGCGTGGCCGGAGCCGCTCCGAGGGACGCGCCGGGCCCGGGGAGGAG
>VZRN01003885.1:1501279-1596512 GCA_013397935.1 Dasyornis broadbenti | reverse complement strand
CGGCCGGGGGCGGCCCGGCCCCGCAGTGCGCTCCCACCGCCGCTCCCGGCAGCGGCCGGAGACGCCGCCCCTGGATGCGGCGCCTCCCTGGGGAACACCCCCGCCGCCAGCCGGGCCTTGACCCTCCAGGTCTCCTCCCTCGGTCCCAGGCGAACCGCTTGGCAGCCGGCAGCAGGAGCAGCACCGGAGTGTCCTTGGCCTGAAACCCTGCTCGGCTTAGCCCGAAATGTCAGGCTAATCCAGCGCTCCTCGGAGGGTTTCCTACCTGGGGGAGGGGAGGAGGGAAGAGCACCAGGATAAGGCTTTGAAATGCTGCTCTGGTGCCGGCTCATTGCTTTAGAGAGGGCGTGTGTGTGTGTGGCTCGAAGAAACAACAGTTCTCGTTCATCATGCAGTCTTTTTTAATTTGGGCATACCCCCCAAGGACAGAGTATTTCTAGGCAGCCTTTCTAAGAGCTTTGTTTAATGGTTCCCTACTGTTAAGCAGCCTGATAACGAGAGATCTCCAATAGTCGGGAGTGTGCTGACAAAAGAAAATGTGGATACTTTTGATAGCACTTAGGATAGAAGTTTTCTATCCAGTGTTGTTTAGTTAAGGCTATTGACTAGAGGTATGTGGAGAGCAGAGATCCTTCCCTGCTGCATGTCTAAATGAATTTATGTTAAAATGGCCATGGTAGCTGACTAGTTTATTCAGCTGAGTAAGTTATGAATAATAATGTATGACGAAGGTGACTTAACTTCTCCATGGAATTAGAATTGGAGGGAGGGGAGGAGAGATCATTGCTCACGAGTATATTGTCCCGTTTATCAGCTGTTCCATGCATGTACAGTTAATTAGGCTTTAAAAGAACACTATTAAAAAACTCAAAAAACAACCAAAAAACCAACCAACAAAACAAAGGATTTCCTAAGGGAGAGGGAGGGGCAGATTTACTTCAGTAAATGCAAATGTGTGTCTTTAGCACTAGAGACCAGAGCACTAACGTGAAGGGACAGCTGGTTCTCCTTAATTTCTGTGGGGACCACCACTCTTTGTCATACACTAACAAACTAAGAGGATTCACTTCCTGGACTCTTCTATTGACGTCAGTAATGCGATTGCCAACTGAATAATTAACCACTTTATCACATCTGCCCCGCAAGGCTGCAGCCTAGGGAACATTGATTATTTGTTTTGTCATGGGAGCTTTGTATGTCTTCTGCAAAGAGCATTCAGGGGGTTTTGTTTTCAAGCTGATGGCTTGAACGAGTGAGCACCAGCAAACTGTTAAGTGTGATACATCAGACTACAACATACTTTGAAAAGTGGAGTTGGAAGGATTTGGGGCAGGCCAGAGAATGATATGCTTTTTCTATAGCACTGCTGGTGGTTGTGTCTTACTGATTGATCCCTGTGTTGTCATTTTCTGTGTGATGGAGAGGCCGATTATCCAATTGTTTATAAAATCGGTTCTTTTAATTCTATTTATTGTGTTCACTGAATGTGAAAAGGTTACTGACTTGATGAAAAGTATAGCTCGCAATAAAAACAGTGTGTAGTTTTTACTGCAGTGTGGGATTACCCTGGTATAACAAAGTGCCTATTCAATAAATAATTGAAATGTATGTGAGCTACCATCTGGTGCTGCAGAGTAGGGATAAAAGTTTATAATCCAGGCTCTTGTTGGTAAGGGGGTGGGCCTAAATCTGGACTGCTGTATATTTGTGTTCCATCAACAAGGGATACCCTTAAAACCTATTACAGTTGATACTGTGTGTTCCTTCCTTTCCTTCAAGCTGTTAAAAACAAATAAGTGCCAGCAACGAGACACCTTTTATCTGTGTCCTAATGCCCTCACAGTGTGTTTCCACTGACAAGGAATTTGTTTCTGCCTCCAGCTGATAAGGAAAATATCATGCCATACATGCTAATCTTCCTTATGTCATGATGTGTCTTAATTACAGCCTTATTCGCTGTTAGAAGATATTCTGGATTAATGTGCACAAGTTTCCTGTGCTATAATGTGTCTGTGGAAGCATCAGAGTGTAGTTAAATATTTGGGATATACTTTGAAGATCAATGTTTCTTTATCAACTGGAGACAGAATCTGAGTTTCCTTTTGACGAAATGGAGACTTATCACTGACAGTAGAAATAAACTGCATAGGTATTAAGTTTGAAATAAGCTGAGCTATATAACAAGCATTTCTTTACAATTTTGATTTTAAAACAGGGTATGAGGTATCACATGTAAAATTCCCTTGAAATGATTCAGTGCGGCTAATGGACTTGCTTGCCTTCTTAATTGCCAAGAGAAAATAGAGTTCAGGCATGGTAGTTGAGGCAGGGTTTTTTCCTGGCTGTGGGGTGCGGAGGAGATTCTGAGTTGTGTGGTGTAATTGCTGGATATGGATATCTCTGCTTTCTGACAGTGCATAGTGCTGCTCATATTCTGTAGCTGGTGGATGATGGAGAAATGGGGAGTCCAGAAAATTAAGTTCCACGTTCATCTTGTGAGACTTAGGCCACCTCCTCTCTTTAACATCTGTGGAAGCCTTGCACCTTACCCGTGGAGGCTGATAAACTCCAAATGGTGGATCCCGTTGCTTCTGTCCTATTAATTCCTCTGCTGCTTCCTGGCAGTCCTGCCATGGGCTTATTTCTTCAAAATCTTCTTCCTCTTTGCTAACCATAGAAGAGTGCAGGGTGTGGTTCTTTGCCTTGAGGCAGCTTGTGGCTTCCATTGCTTTACAAATCTCGTAAGAATCTGCCATGTTAACCTTGGCAATTACAGCTTTCCCGTGGTGAATGGGGCTTTCAAACATACTGTTTTTTCCCTATACTGGATGCATAATAGACATAATTTATGCCAAGTGTCTTTGGAGAAGAGGTAGCTGAACTGTAAGTGAGGAATCCAAAGTCCTTCTAGTTATTTTTGTTTATAACTTCTGTTGAATAAGCTCTCACCCAGTTGGTTATCACTGTTGTATTGTTTATATAATAGATATTGAAAAAATGCTCAGTATGCTTAGCAGGAATTGAATCCAAGTCTGTTCGATAACAGACTCACGTCTACATGTTCAGAAAGATCTTCCCAAATCTTAGTGTCTTTTAAACTGTTGCTGCATCTGCTGCTCCTAGAGTGAGAAATAGTGAGGAGTCCTGTTTATTCTAGTTGGTTTTGCTCATTTCCTTCTGAAAGTGAGACTACTTAAAGCTATCAACAGGCACAGAGGAGGCTGCATGGCCTTTGGACTTAGCTGATGGACTGTGGGTGCTGCGGTGTGGTATTGTCTGTGCATTGCAGAGGGACCTCCCAAGAGACTCTTCCTGCAAAAAATGTATACTGTCTCTTGTTTAACCTGCCAAGGAGAGAAGTGCAGGAGTGCTGGAGCAGCACAGTTGCAGCTCAGGTGTCTGTGCAGCACCTGTCCTTTAGCTTTTGGGTACAGAGGGTTCCTCCCTATGGAGCCTCTTGTTCTGTCATACTGAGGCATCTGAGTCTTGCATAATCCTGTGCTAGAGTGACTGCTCGCAGGGCACCTTGCTGGCTGGCATCACTTCTGTGCTGGTTTGACATTATCTTGTTTTTCAGGAGTTATCTTAGTTGGCTGTGGCTGAAGCTCACTGCCCCTTCCTTCCAGTCAGCAGGGACTGGCACAACCGTCTGCTCTGTTTTTGGACAGCTACTGGTCACAGTTTGCAGCCAGTAGGCAAACACGTTCAGAGGAGAGTCTCACAGGAACGGGCCTTATTTGTATTCAAAATGATCTTGGTGCTGCACAGCCTCTCGTGCTCCACCCTTTGTTTCCTCTGACCCTGTTTTGTCCTGCTGGCCTGCTACAGAGGGCAAGGTGGCACGTGTCCCTATACACTTCATTCAGTGTTGTCTCACTCTCAGACTATATCCTGTTTGGTTCTCTCTGTGAGAGAACGCCTCAAAACCCACGTCAGAGTAGTTTAGACTATTCTGTGTTTGGGTTTTTTGGTTTGAAGCAGGTGCATGAGATACTTCTGTGGACTGTTTCTCCTGTGGATTTGTTATGAGCTGTCTGTTTGAATGCTGGCACATCATCTGTGTTCTCAGTTTGTACAAGGTCTGCTAACCAGCTAGAGTGGTGTTCTGCTTTTGGATGGTGGAGGGGGGAGTGTTTTTGTTTGCTTTTCTTTTTTCCTGAGAGGAACTTTAGGGGTGCTGAAGCTGTGGGGTAAATGAAGAAGATTCAGATGATTAGCACAAGTAGGCTGGCTTGGCACCTGCTGCTGAGCTCTTGAAGACAGTCTGGCATAATAGACAGTGGATGCTGTTGTAGTAACATCAGTATATTCCCAATCTGGACTAGAGGAGAGGAAAAATGTACACACAGAGTGCTCGAAGCAACCTCTAGCCTAGCCCTGAACTGCCACTTTTGGCTATATATGTTACACTTGAGTTTGGACCGTAAATGGAAAAAAAAACACGCACAGAACATTCACTGGGAAGGGCTGCTGTGCTGCTGCAGTGATTCACAGCTTTAGGTCACTGTTGGGACTGGTGCTTCAAGTTTGGATCTTGCTGTTTGGAGGGGCTCTGTGAGCTTTGCAGGTTGACTCCCAGGCCTACTCTTTCTTCCTTTCAGTTCTGCTGAAGAGGCGCCTTAACCTTTCAAATAAAAATATACCTAGTTAGGGAAGTGATAACCTCGCAGGATGGCCTTTCTGTCAGAACGGTATAGAGCCTCTTCCCTCAGCCTGAGAGCAGTTGTGTTCAGAAGTGTAGATGTGAGCCTGAGAAAGGGTCTTTCCAACCGGTATTAGAGCATCTTCTAAACTAGCTGCAGGGTTGACCTAGTCCTCTGCCACAGACACTGCTGTACTAGAAAGAGTACTAGATAAGGGCAGGGGCACAACATGTGGTGAGTGTGATGCTAGTGTAGGAGGCAGGAACTATTCTTAAGTATTTCTGAGATGACCTCAGCTGATGGACTTGGAAGATTGCTCATGAGGATCTGTTGGTCTTTTGGGGTTATGCCAGGAAAAACTGTCACTCGATAACACGTCATATCTCTTGACTTGAGGGCTTAGATTCCTCTCTTCCTTCCCTTTGGCACTCCTCCTCTCTCCCTTGCTTGCAGAAATACACATAAAAAGCCAGGAAGGGACGTCAGGCGCTATCAGCTCATATAATGTCCTTCTCTGTGTGCAGGCAGAAGCTATGCAGTGAGTGATAAGCCTATTGGGCATGTGTGTGAAGTGACAGTGGTTGGATAATGAAGACAGCTGATGAACAAGAAAACCAAATTTCACATTTTGGCTCGGTTTCCTCTACGTCATCCTCTATCCACCAAAGCCTGTTATGATCCCTTATACTAGAGCTAGTGGCAGTAGGGTGTGGGCTGAGGGCCCGCTGGTGCAGGGTACAGATACAGGTGCCTTGCAGATGTTCTGGAAAGGTGAGTGGTGGTGGTGACTATGGGGTTTTTTTTGTGCAGTGTGGATGCAGCTAGAACTCTTTCCTGCTCCTGAAGACTTTCCTGTGGTCAGGGATGAGGCACCATAGCTTGGATCCCCTTCAGTAATGAGGTCTTTGGTCATCTGTCAGAATAGTGCAACCATGGTCACTGAATCCCAGTTTCCTGCATTCTCTGCTTTGATTAAACTGGTTTTGTTCTTTTCAAAAATGTATATTAGGATTAATTCATGTTGAAGTAGCCCAAACTGCTGTGTTAGCTTTGACAGCATTGTCATTTGCCTAGTGACGTGAGGGCATGTGGTTAAAATCCTGCTGCTGTATGATGATGGACTCTTCACAGGACATCTGTTTTAATCCGTTGTTTTTAGAATGAGGCAGTATCTTTTAATGACTTTTTCTGTAAAACTTCATGCTGTGAAACATTGGCACTGAATGCTGCAGTCATGTTTTAGTAGTGGCAGAGCAACATGGTCTGGAGGAAGAGAGGCCCATTGGCAAGTGCTGTTAAAATGACAGATGTCCTGGGTGAAGAATGTCTTTTGTGTCGTAGAAGGAAGTCAGAATTACTTTCCTCCTGTGGGTAAAGGTGCTAATAAATAGCATCAGTGTTTAGTTAGGGCTTGAGGAATTATGTGGTATATTAAAGGCTGTGATCTATATTTTGCATTTAAATTTTATTTATCTATGAAAACTCAGAAGGGGGTAAATAAGACACTGATAAGTTTGTCTTCATACAGGAAAATATACGTGCAGCTAGTAGTTTCCCACTGATGGTACATGATAAGGTGTAGAATGCACCTTAAGATTTCATAAGCATCCATAAATCCTTTTTCTGTCTTGTTTCACTTGCAAATCTAAATTATTCTCATATTGATTTTTCACAGATAATATTAAGATACAGTATTTTGCAAAAAAAATTACTTGATTTACATCCTTAAAACTTCCATGGTTGGCAGAGTTATGCCTTATCGGTGGAAATGGCTTGAAAGTCAGTTTAGTCAACGGATTCAGTACAATGAACTTTTTTATCAAATTAAGTTGAACTAAGCTAATTTTGCAAACAATTAATGCGTGGGAATGAGTCAGTTTCTTCCACACCTACTAGAACAAATGATTTTAACTGTGAATCAGAACTGAAAAGACTTGTTTCATTAGCTTTTTTTAGCAAGCTACTTCTACTTTATGGCTGTGTATTAATGTTTTGGGTTTTAGGAATGTTGATCTGTAGTTGAGATAAGTTGGGAATTTTAAACTAGAGATGATTTAAGTTTACAAAAATTATATTTTATCCCTTGCATGTAATTTGAGGTAATTCATGCAAGCTGGTTTTAGACTGCTGTGACAAAAAGGAAGAATTATAATATTTAACAATTGCAAATTTATCTGAGCCATTAACAGAATGTAGTGCCTGGGATTATGAAAAATTTTATGGGTTCATCTTTTTCAGTACCAAAGTCTGAAAAGATTAATAGGATGATGGACCACAAGCAGTCTGTTTAGAAAATAGAAGGGACTTGTTAAAGCTTTTTACTGTATTTTTGCCTTTGTTGATACTTTAAATAGAGTCTGCATTTGTTTCCTAAGACTTTTCACAAGGTACACTTGAGAGTTCCAATGTATTCCTGATGTTTCCAAAGGGCTTGTATTATGCTTACTGTTATATCATACTGAAACTGAAGTGCTAGGGGTTTAGTGGTTTTTTTTTTTGGTTTTTTTTTGGGGGGGAGGGGGGGTTTGTTTTTTTTTTTGTTTGGGGGTTTTTGGGTTTTTTTTGGTGTGTGTGTTTTGTTGGGTTTTTTTTGTTTTATTTTTGTTTATTTGGTGGGTTTTGGTTGGGTTTTTTTTTTGTTTTGTTTTTGTTTTGAGAAAAGAGATTTAATTTTAAAAATTTTCCAGGTCTGAGAATTTTTATGTACATTTGCTTTGTGGTTCAATGTGATCCCTTCATTTTTTAGCTATCTTCTAACACTAAAAGCTTCCACTCTATTTTTCTCATCAGCATATGCAGATTGCCAGAATGCAGGCTTTCATTTATAAAGATCTTGTTCACTATAATGAATGTAGTTTTCTTCAGTAGGAAACGACACACTGTTTTCTTAAGCCCTGATTTTACATAGACCTCAGTAATCATGTCTGTAGATATACTTAGAGTGCATTCAGATTAAGTGTGTACATCCATCATTTCCAGCTGAGGCCTTAGGCATCCTGAAGTGCTTGAGATCTTAATTTCTATCATTCATGTCATCAGGGTCTTAGCACTGAAACGTGTTATTACTTAACCATGGCCTAAAGCTTCAAATATGATTAGTACCTCTGGATACCCAACCTCTATAAAGGAGTCTGAGCTTTAGAAAATGGTGGGGATATCTTTACCAAGTATTAAATCATTGAAAATGTGTGGAATTTATTAATCAGATGTGCATTAGTAATGTCTGAGGTATAATTCTTAATTTGCTTAAGTGCAGTGCCATTGAAGGCTGAATATGTATAGCTGCCTTTCCCCCAAAAGGCCAAGAAGAGAAAAGATCAGAATCAGTACCAATTTCAAATAAACTCCAAATTCTTTTCACAATTTTTCTGCACCATAAAAATAAATGTGGATAATTGCTTTGTGAGTCCTCCTTGGAATATGTTTTACGCCAGTTTAGTGAGATGTGCATGCTCAGGGTTTTGGAAAAGTCAATAGAAAATTCTGTCTGGACTTTAATTCAGCTTAAACTTGAGTGCTGTTGTTCTAATTGTCATCAAAAGATTCAGTGGAAGATGAAGTAACAAGTAAAGTGACACTTATTTTAAACCCTGGAAGTCAATTTTAAAGAAGTGTTGCAGCTATTCTGGCAATATTGTGCTTTCATTTGGGACTGTGTAGTTCATGGGATGTGGATTCATTCTTTTTACAGGAGGTATAATTTTATCCAAAGCATAGCAACCACTACAGAAGTATGGAGGTGTGAGAGGTTGAATATTATGATTTCGCTATTAGTAATGATCCCTTAGCCTAAAAACTAAACTGTATGCCTTCCCTGGATAGATTAAATCTCTGTTCTTATTTGAGGAAGGAAAAGGTGTCTAGTAATTGCATGGTAATACTTATAGGACATCTGATTTTTTTTTTTTTTTTTTTTTCCCCCACTCTTGAGGAATTCCTCTGTCCCTGGTTCCCCCCACTGCTTCTTCCTAAGATTCACATGTACCTTGGGGGATGTAGATGGGGATTGTCACCATTGCCTTGAACACCTTTGGATTTCTGCTGTTGTTACAACATGGCTTCTATGATCTTAATTTTGCACATCCTTTCTCAAAAGTTGGCTTCTTCATGGAGCTTTTCTATGTGCTGCCAGCCTTATTGCTGCCCATGTGACTTGGATTATCAATACGGAAAGTGGAGTGTTCAGAGTGCCTTTTATTTTACTGTAATTAAGGCAGAGTAGAAACAGCAGGAGGGTGACTTCAGGCATGAAGATCTTATTATATCATTTTGAAATATGTTCCCAAGGGTTTACTTTTTAAGATGCATGCTTAGTCTTTAGATTTAGCTCTTTTTCTGATAGGATTGGTTAGGTTGTTGTGTGGTGTTGTTCCTGCCACCCCCATTTTTGTGTATCATGGCTGCATGGTTGTGGCTGCATCTTATTAGCCCCGTCTCTTATTAGCCCTGAGAGATGGACACAGTGTGCAAGCTCTGCAGGCTTTGTTCTCCATTTTGTTCCGGCCATTCTTGGACTCTGGATGCAAAGGAGAATTAGCAAATTTTTGCTATACTCAGGTGTTTTTCTTATAGTTAGGTGTACTTGAGTAAGAAGTTCCAATTGAAATTTTTAAATTAAGGATTTAGGTTTTTGTGTCTAGTCTGTAATTGTTGGCATTATGTCAGCATGCAATGGGAATGTAATATCTGACCACATTTTCTTTCTTTTTAGTTTGTATGCTCTTTAAGCCAAGGAGGGAATCTCACTGTGTTCTTCTTATCAGTGCTTCCTTTTAGGGTGGCATTATTGCCCTGGAATGTTCTCAAGTTACACACCTTAAAGGAAACCACATTTTTGTGATTCAGAACCATGGGACTTCCTCCAGGAAGCTGTGAGAAGTTCTATATGTGCAAGAGGTTAAAAGTGATCTAGAAGTCCTAGAGGAGTAACTGGTAGCTAGTAACCAGTAGATGTTGGGTTGTAAGTGCAGAGTGACTGCTGGAGCCTGTGGTTTTTAATATTTGTACCTTTTATGGGTAATAGAGTTTTTTTCCTAAACTCATCGCTTCATATTTTAGAGCAGACTTTCTGAGAAACTGCAAGTGTGTCACAGGGAAGAAGCACAAACATTTTCCTTTCTGACCAGCTTTAACTAGTTATAGTGAAATGCTCTAGGGCATGTTGTGGTAAGATGCTTTAGGTCATGTGGCATCATACACTGCACAGAGGAATTAAGTTCAAGTGTGTTAACTTACTCTATTACGTAATTGAAGATTTCTGTTACTGGTTAGTTCAGCCTTTGGTTTCCTGAACAGTTGATATTTAAGTTGGGAATAATGACAATATACACATAGCTGTTTTTAAACTGTGGTTCTGCTGGCTGGGTACTCCAGATAACGTGGGACAACATAGCATGGGGATGCCTAACTGGAGGCCGTATCCGGCCCACAGACTGTCTTTTATCTTACCCCTAGAAGTATTTACAGGTTATTAAGGCAACTGAACTCTGGTTATCAGTCTGTGTTTGTTATTGTGGGCCAGCAGGATTTACTGGATTGGATGTAGTGCTGTACCAACAGGGCTATACGGGGCAGGCTTGACCCTGGCAGGCATGAATGAGCCAGTCAGGTTTACATCCATGGCTAGGAATAATCAGTTTTTGTGCTTCCTGAAGTTGACTCTGATGTGAATTGTAAAGATAAAAGGCCTGACACTTTGGGAAGGAGGAGAGTGGGAGATTTTTAATTAAGAAAATTAAAAGTTATTCATGGACAAGCTTTTACTGCCCTTAGGAAAGCGCTTTGCAGTAATTTTCATCAGTGTTAAAGGTATGCATGCATTTTAGCGTCTTAGACCAGGAGAAGTTGCCCTGGTTGTTCCTGATGGAACCAAAGCTGTAGGTTGTCTAGATACAGACGTCCTGTTCTTGTGGGTAGTGTTAAACATCATAAAGATTGTGTTTAATGTTTCAGGCTTGTTTTGAGGGTGGGGATAGCAGATACTACGTTCCATCCTCTGCCTTTTGTATACCAGCATTATACTTCCTTCCCACTGTGCAACATCACGAAATTCAGCATGACACATGCAAGGTCTTACACTGTGCAGCTGCAAAAGTTGGGGAATGACCATCCTAGACAGCAGCCTTACAGAGGAAGATTTGGGGATCCTGTAAACAATTGGTTAAAAAAGTCAGTGATGCATCATTGTAGAAGTCTAAGCTGCCTGTGTACAGGACTGCATCTGGAGAGTGTAGCCAGCAGGCTGAGGGAAGTGGTTATTCTCTTTACACCACTTCCAAGGCTTCTGTAGTACTGAGTCTAGTTCTGGGCTTCCCTGTACAGAAAACCACCGTGAATCTGAAGTAAGTCTAGCAGTAAACCACTGATGTGGTTGAGGGCCTGAAGTACATGATGTGCAACAAAAGCCTGAGATACCTGGATCTGGTCAGCCAAGAGGAGGGGAATTTCGTCATTATCCTCAACTGCCGCATGTGTGGTTAGGGAGAACACACAGGAGATGCTTCCTGGATGCACTACCAAGAAGGACATACACTGGACACAGGCTATGGCAAGGGGGATTCTGACTCTTTGTAAGAGAGGATGAGGATGGTCTTGCACTAGAAGAGTCACCCAGAAGGGTGATAGGCTCTTTATCCTGGGGACAGACCTCAGCTGGACAAGGCCTTCGTCACCTGATTGAACTTTGATGTTATCTCAGCTTTGAGTATTTGGGTGGACTCTGATGTCCAGAAGTCCCTTCTAACCTGAATTTCCTCTGTGGTTCAGTATATTTTTTTCCTGTATTCACAAATGTATATAACATCATGGCTGCTCTAATAGAAAACAGTTGTTCTTCATGCTTCTCAAAATGAAAAGCAATGTGTGAAATAGCATCTTGTTGTTGTAGATAAAGTAGTTCACACAATTTATTTTTTTTGTAATCTTAGGTGGTTACTGTGGTTGACTGGCATTTTAGAACAGTCTGAACATAAGTATTGACAAGCTTGTAACTAGGCTTGTAAATGAAGGGAAACTAAATTTTGTTCATGTTGTTCTTCACGTATTTAAAGAAAGCATCAGTTTCCTTGTTCCTGGCAATGAATTGACAGAACTGGTTTTAAGAACTTTGAACCTATGTTTTATGTCTAGTGCTGCTTCTCAAGTGTGGTTTCCTTATGTCTAGTTAGCCTTGATAGCACTTGGAGTATTTTAAAGCATTCCTCCATGGAGCTGTCAGAAGAGCCTGCCATCCCTGCATGACTGTGAGCCTGAATTATCCTTTATGAAAAATACAGGTTTAGTTGTTTTACCAGATATGTTCTCATATCACAAAGGATCTCTATCTATCAGAGTTCCTAATATGTGTATATTTAACACTATAAGGAGTCTGGCTGAGCAGTGGCTAACAACAGGATGAAACAATTCTTTCTCAAAAGAGGAAGATCTAATGGGAGAAACTAGCTGTGTTTTTTTGTTTCCTCTATAAACTAAGAATTCATGTGGCTTACATGAAGTTGGACTTGCAACATGGTTTTAATGCTGATATTCTTGATTGATGATAGTGCACTCAGCTAACAAATTCAGTGTTTCAAAATCGTATTGATATGTGGAAGTGCTATCAATGATGAAGATAACAAAGTACAAATGGGACAAAACCTAAGAAGTGAATCCTTTATTAGTGATGTTTTGTACTTAGAAGGTATCCAAAGTGGCATTTGACTTTCCCTACAATGAATTTTTATCTGTGTCTTTGAGTATTTTGCTTACAGCACAACCCTTGGAAAATAATAAGGTTCTTCAAAATTCTCATATTCCTAAATACCTGGAGGCCTGGTAGATACCCTTCTTGGAGAACGTACATTGTCAGCTATGTCATGAAGGCATTCATTGATAGCACTATATTGTGTAATGGTTCACTACCCTTCTGGGACAAGGACTCTGTCTGTGAGCAATTTATCATCTGTGCTCATTTTTCAGAAGAAACTTTCCTCGAAGTGTTGTGTAGTTGTTTCAGATGCTATGGTGCCTACACACTGTGCAGGTACCTTGGGAGAAAAAGCAGATAGTGAAGTTATGGCAATAACTTTTTTTGTGGTCTGAATCTTGCTGCTTCAAACGATGGAGAAATATCATTCTCCTCCTCTTATGCCCTAATTTCATCTTTCATTTAATTGTTCAGACTCTTCTCTTTTCATCTCTTATTTGTATTTAGAGAAGGCACTTTGCAGCAATGTCTTTAAAACAGCAGTGCACACTTGTGCACGCATGGCAGCAATGATATTTTGTGTCAATGGCTGTAATATGTCCTTGTGTGCATTTGTAAAGATAGCTCTTTCTTCAAGTCTATTCTTGATAACTACAGAATAAATAATACAGAGAGTTTACTGGAAAATGTGCTCCAGTAATTCACCTTCAGAGCTCTGTGGGTGACAGCTGGTGAAAGATAATGGATTATCTTTCTGCAAGAGGAAAGCATGGGCAAGACCTACTTCTTACTTCAATCTCCTTGCCCTCATCTCTTCCTCCCCCCTCATGTCCCATATAACACTTAAGAACTTGTCCTCTCCATTTTCTGAGGGACTTGGGTGGGGACTGCTTGTTATCACTTCTGTGTTTAAAAAAATAAAATTAAGGAAAAAAATAATTGGCAAGGAAATAAATTTAGCTGTGCATAACAATTCATGGAAGAGGAAATCAACACTGTCTGCTTGTAATCTTTTAACACGTGTCCAGAAATAGATTGTTGGAGACTCCTAGTATTTGTTTTAAAATTCATAGTATTGGAATAAAAAATGAGCAGGTCTGTGAATTAGAAAGGAGTGGAAAAAAACATCATTTAAAGTCCAAAATATTGGTCAGTGTACTCCAGACATTGGTCAGGCCAGATGTCTTTACGTAGTACTTCCAGAAGTTCCTGTACCTTAAGGTACACTTTAAGTTGACCTTTTTTACTAAAACGTCTGTTAAAAAAAGTTTTGAAGGAGAGATGGAACTGATGGTACTCAAAGAAAAACTTCTCACATTAGATAGTAAAAATTCTTACTAGACTTCAGGGTTTTGATCTGTTCAAGCATGTTCACGTAAGAAAGGTGAGACTCCAGAGTGACTTCTTGGTTCATTGAAAATGCATTTCTTAGAGTGGCTCTTCAGAAAAGAGTAATTCCTTAAATCTTGATTTAATATAATTAATTTAATAAAGTCAATCAAGAGTGAGCTTTTGTGAACAACTGTACAAACTGCTCTGCCGTGTTAAAATTTCTTAAAATAATTGGATACGTTTTTGTTCCTGTGTAAGAGTAATGACTGCTGTCTGAGCATAGTAATAGACATAGTGACAAAGTGACCCTTGCTGCTCATGTAGATAATGTAGTGGAAGAGTTTAACACGTGACTGTTCCTTCTTTTTTACCATGATTGATACTTGTTTTGAAGGATTTTATGGACCCAGGTTGTTTTTTTGTTTTTTTTTTTAACTATGCTTCTGTGGACTTGGTCTTAAAATTAAATGATATAGGAAACAAGAGTTAAGGTTCAAGAAATTGTTATAAAAGTGAAATTTTGTGGCTGTTATGGTATAAACATTAGGACAGTTGCCAGAAGTGTAGTCTTCAAGGCATTTAACTCCTTTACAGACAATTTGATCAACAAAAAAGCAAGTTTTATAAGCAGAGTCATTTTTCCCCCTCAGTGGTGTCGAGTATTTGTGTCCTGCAGACCATTGCCACAGACCTGTGTTGTGTGTGTACCTGCTCCTAGGAACCAGAGTGAAGCTGTATGTTACTTCAAAGACCACGAAAATACCAAGAGATTAAAAGCGTTTTTGGTAAATGTCACGTCCCTGTTTGATTCATAGTGGCAATCCAAACATGGAATAACTTATTACTGAATAAGCAGTCTTGAGCACTTTTTTCATGAGTCTGAAAAAAAAAAAGGAGACCTAAGTGACATATATATTGAGTATCTTATGTAAAGTAAAGGAAAAAAATCAAAGATTACATCTCTTCTAGATTTCTGAGTTAGAGAATTCCAAAGAACTTTGTGGAAGAAAAGGATTACATAGCTTCAGCTCTCCAATACTGGTATTAAAAATGAACCTAGCTTTTCTGAGCTACAGTATCAAGGATGAAAAGTTTGACAGTCTTTATAAGATTGTGGTTTGGGACTGAATGTTTTTTTAAAGTGAATCAATGCAAGTGGAAAATATTACTTAAGAGCTGAAACAATCATGAAATGGGCAAAGTAGCCAAGGTTTACTTAGACGGCTCTGGAGACAAATTAGTAAAGGAAAATACTAAATTCTATATGGAAAAAGAAAAGAGAATGGGGCATAACTAAAATGATACGTAAGAAAGTAGTAGGGCAACCATTTGGCTTCTCTCTGTGTAAATATTGGCTCAATGTCTATACTAGTTTGCAGTTGCATTGAAGTAGATTAAAACATTTTGTAGATTGACATGAATTCCTTGGTTTTCTGTTTGTGGTCACCTCTTCTGCTTGTGGCCTCCTTAGAGGCCAACTACTGCGTCAGATTTCTGGAAAGAAGTTAATGTATCTTTACTGCTTCCCTCTCTGGAAATGGGAAGTTGTAAAAGCACAGCTACACCTGTAGGATTTTCAAGCTGCATCTGTACTGCCATGCAGGTTCTCACCCTAGTGTTGCATAGGAGCTTCCAAATGTTTGGTTGTTATTTCCAAGTATGAGTAAAGAAAAAGGTTGGAAGCCAACAGAATGAAGCCTGAGGTACAGATGAAGATGAGATTGCCAGAGTACAAGCTTGTTCTGAATGTCCTAGTACTTGATATCCTGTTTTGAAACCAACGCACCTGTCTAGATGGGGTGTAAATGACGAGGCAAAAAAGGAATTCTCTGCTTAAATGCATGGAAATAAATCTTAAAGCAAAAGGATCGTGGATATAGTGCTTATTAAACAAAGATGGCGTGTGGATATTACACTTTAAGTAAAGAGTAGTGTACAAAACTGAAAACTTGTGTTTAAAACATCTAGCTTAACAGCAGCATGTTCTGTCATATACTGGATCTGATATAAAAACTTTCTGGGATGATGCTCACTTGATATGTCTGTCTTGAAAAGCTGAGGAATAAGACATAGAGGTAGGACAAGGTATTTACAATTGTGAGTATAGTGATTGAACAGATTTTTGTTCTCTACTGGCTTTAAGAATATGCAAGAAAGATGGAGCAGCTAGAACCCAGGGATCTTGGACTGCTGCTGATCATGCTGGAGTGTGCAGTAATGGGAGGTATGCTCTGGATTGGAATGGTAGTGTGGAAGATGTAAAATTCCAGGAACCTTCAAGAGGTTTGGGAATGCCTGGAAGCATGTCCATTTAACAGCATGTCATGTGGGCTGGCAGTCTGTTGAGAGCTTTCCTAAAATCATGATCCAGAAACTTTATTTAAGAATTTCTGAAAGATACCGTGGCAAAGATGTTAGGAAAATATAGGCTTTAAATACTAAGCAAAACCAAAACTGTTCTTTGATACACAAAATACTGAGATAAGGGGAAGGAGCTGTATTGTACATAAATTCAGTGTACTGTACATAAATTAGCAAAAATTTGGATAGGAAAGCATGATAAAAATACAGAATGAGGGGGAGAGAAGAAGGAAGAAGTTCATCCTGCCTCTACTAGAGAAAGCTGAATTTATAATGCTTGGAGACTTGGAAATGTCTCTAGGAAGAGGCATGGTGTTCTATTTTTAGATTCTTGTTCCGTATGCTTTGCTTATACATGTGGTGTTAAAGCTCTTTAGTCATGCTCTAAATCAGTTAGATTTTAAAAATTCACTCTTAACCATTCAAGATTTGTCTCCCCTAAGGATGACTTTTTGCTATGAAGGAGAGTTTAAAAATTTGAACCAGTATAAACTGTTGTGGGTCTAAAATGCTAAATTGTCATTTATCCAAAATGTTTCCTTTCATGGGTATTCACTGTGTGTTGAAAAACCAAACACTGCTTTAAATGTATTTTCTTTTTTTCTTTTTGAATAGCAGATGTTATGGTCTTGGTCAGTTTGACCCTTCAGAATAATTAGCTGATCCTAGCAAGCTGATAACTTAAATGGGCAATATTTAGTTCTGCAGGCTTCTTGCTTTATTTCATTGGTAGTTAAAATTTTTGGCTTTTCTTCTTTTTTAAAGCCATGAGCACTTGTAAAAAAATCTGTACTACTAATGATCCATTATCACACAGTTTGACTCCATTTTTAGAAATCTACATCTAAGGCTGAGGGTAGGATTTTCTCAGTTTTCCAGTAGATTCTCCCCACCTCCAACCCCTGGTAAAAGTTTAGGCCTTTCTTATCCATTTCAAATTTTAACTGTATTATGTGGAAAATCTGGGAATAGATATAGACAAATTTTGAAATATGCTGAATCAGTGTCAGACATTAAGGGAAAGTTGTGCAGTGAAATTAGAAGCATGTTGCCTTTGTCTGGGTGAAATTTTTATCACGCCTTGGAAGGCTGAGAGGTGTATTTCTCTTCCTTTTCTACTCTCTTTACATCCTGTCTGAACAAGTAATTGTCAGGAAGCATCCTGACACGGCCTCTGGAGATGTGCTTACCTTCTGAATACCCCAAAGCCCAGTGATTTTTTTGTTACAGGCAGCTGGCCATGTTCCTGGTGCTCTACTTGCCCTGAGTTTTGTTGGTAGTGATCTTTAGCATGTAGAGTCAGTGAAAGTAGTGCTGCTGTGAATGGTCTTCGTCTTCCTTGTTGCCAGCCAGTGGTATTGGAATGAGTGGAGCAAGACGGAATACTTTTGGCTCTAGATTCCTGGTCTAGAGAGGGAACTGAAGAAGTGAGAGTATATATAATAATAATAAAGGTACTCTGAGCTGTCCACTATAAAGTGTAACAAATCTTAGCATGGGACTTGTTAGTGTTCTCTGCAGATTTAAAGACAATTCCCCTCTTCTCTGCTTCTGAGTAACTTGAGCTACTCCAAATATTCTTGTGCCTGGTTACAGTAATTGCTTGTTGCATATCTTCCTGGCCTTTTCCTATGGCAAAAATCTGACTTTCAGTGACCTTTTAATTAGATCTCAAGCTCCAGGCAAGTTTTGAAACAGGGTGAGTAATGTCTGAGAAAACGTCCTCCTGCCTACTGCCATTTAGAAAGAAGTGGAGTGAAGAGAAAGACGTGCCACACCTGTACTTAAAGCAGCTGTTGCTACCTAAACTCTTGAAATTGATAAACAGCTCAGAGTATTTATAGGTGTAGTGTCACAGCCTTTAGCCATTAAAAAAAAAAAAAAAAAAATCAGGTGTAGCACTGTAAGCTCATCTGATTGTCTTTTATGTCCTAGTTCATGGTGTTGATCTGGTTGGGAACTGAAGGATCAGGAAAAGGTAATTGTCATTTGGCTGTGCTCTCTTATCCAGCTTTCTGTGGAGCTCCCTGTGTGTTAGCAGCAAGGCAGGCCACCTCTGCAGCAGCTGGATGTGGTGCAGGCCGGTGCGTGGGCAGCTCATCACACCCTGTGCCACTTAAGACAGTGGCTTCTGAAGAAAAGCTCTGTTCCTTTTTCCTCCTTTATTGCTTTTGCTGGCATAGCAGCCTCTCCTGACCCTTCAGCAATGATGATACAATTTGTTCAACTACAGAGGTGATAGTTGCATTGTGTGTCTTGGTAGGTTGGGATCCTGCTGGTTTAGTGAGTAGAATCAGGTCAGTGAGGTGAGACCAGATGGATCTGTTGGAGCTGATACAAGGAAGAGAGCAGGTCTGTGAAGTACCTCTCTGGTCGCAGTGATCCACTGTAGTTGTTTTGTTGAACTACTTTGCTTCACTCTAAATTTATAAGCAGAGAAAAGGGATGGTCATAAGGTGGATTTCACTCCTGTCACTCCTGTAAGTGCATTTGTGTAGGGTGCTTTGACAGGAAGAACTTACTGGAAACCTCTAAGCTCTAAAAATGAAGGATGTGGCATGTGGTAAATACAGCACCAGTGTGAAGTGTAAATTGTTCTGTTACATAATGCATGTATTAAGTGTATAGTAACTTGAGAGAAAATCTTGTGTATATCTGGAGAAAAAAAAAGTGAATTTACTGTGATAAAACAGCTATGCTGCTTTCTTGGTAAATTTTACATCTAAGATGAAAAGCATGCAGTCAGGAACTAGAACTTTGCTCATACACTGATGATGTAAGTGGTGGCTTAATTAATGTAAGTGTATGTATGCTTATATCAGCACAATGTGGTCATCAGATTGGAATTGTTTTATTTCTCAGGATGTGCAAGAGGTGCTGGGTCTGATGAAATTTAGTTTCATCCTATGTTATTGAAATTTGGGTGACCTCAAATTCGAGATTTTCTTAATCTTTACTTTGAAACCATCTGAAAAATATCAAAACATTTTTCTAAGCAGTTGTAATTCTCAGGCTATTCTACAAAAATATTAACTATGCTTTTAAGAGTATTCATCATGCAATAAAGTAAGTAGATTTTAGCAATATTTACAACATTGTTATGGAATAAAAGAGATGGAATCATTGAAATTTTACTGTTTGGATCTAGTGATTCATGTAAACCCCCTGAATCAATTTTTCCATTACTGATGTGCTTTAATATGTTATTTCCATTTGCTGTGGCTTAAATGGCCTCTCCAACACCTACAACATCTGGCCCTGAACTAGGAGTACAGAAAAATTGAGGTACAAATAAAGCTAAATTAAACAGATACTGCATTCTGTGTTGTGTTACATCCATTTCTTACAATGTTTTGATGTATGTTTTAGAAGAGCCTGTCCCAATGTGGTGCAGGTTGACTAGAAACAGGCTGTGGTGTAGCCACTTCCATGGCCACTACACCAAGCCACGTTCACCTCAATTCTGAAAGCCATTTTGCCCTTCTCCAGCCTCGTCCTGCTCCCTGCCTTGGACTGGGGCTCCAGTGTCGCAGCTGTATGGAAGTCACATTAGGTGAATGGTTTGGTGGAACAGGGTTGAGTGGGATAGACGAGTTAGCTTTCACCTGGAAATGTTTCCTAGTGTGACATACCACATGAATGCCAATGATGATCCAAACAATAGACTGGAGTGTGGTGGGAAGGGACAAGAAAGAACTCCTTCGGCAGCAGAATGAATTTCCTGGATTAAAGTGGTCATGGAGCTCTATATTCACTTGTCTCATACATCTGGGATGTCAGACACTCCCAAGGAAAATCCATATATGGCTTGATGTCCATGCGTCTTCAGGAAAATAAAAGAACTGAAGATGAAGCTTATGAAGGCATTAGGTATCAACAGTTACTTAAGAGTAGAACAGTTTCTTTATTGTGGAATAGTAATCTTCTCTTTGCCTTTTTTTAGCAAGACTTAAGAAGAGGGAAAGTACCATCTTTGAAAACCTTGCAAAATTTGAGTAGATGCAAGATCCCGTTGTTTTGATCTCTGCAGAAAGTGCCAACTTCCAGACATTGTTGGACTTCTGCTCAGTATTTTAGTCAGTGAAGGTTCTAAGGCTGAAGAGGCTGATGGACCACCAGGGAATCAATGGTTGGTATGCCGTCTGATGAAAGAGCTGGGAAACTTAGGAAAAACCTTAGGATAAGGTTACGGAGGAACGGCAGCTTTTCCTCTCCCAAACAAATGTGGCAAGTTGGAAAGAGGTATGAAAAACTGGATGACCTAGTAAAGTCAGGAGCACTGTTTCTCTAGGGACTTTCTTCATTCTCCCATGAGAGTTGGGCTAGAATTTAATCTCAAACTGCTGAGTGTTTTCTGAAATGCACTTATGAGTACTTATAAAGGTGTAGGTTTTCTTGTCCAGTCCTTTTTCCTGCTTAAAAAAAGTCTGTGTCCTGGTAGTTGTATCCTGAAATATTATATGCTGTGAAGCTTCACCAGGTTTGTGTGGATAGTAAGTCACTTCTGGCTTTCCTGAAGTAAATGCTATTTACAGTCACATATTTCTTCAGTGTTAGTACTAACAGTTCCATCTTCCAAGATCAACTTCAATATTAATAAATAAATAAGACAAACCCTGCCTGAATTGGTTCTAGAAACCAAGTTGTAATTCCCTAAATTTGGATCATTCCATAAAAGCAACATGAATAAGACGAGAAATTGGGCAGTTAGCTTCTCCCTCCGATACAGATGTAAGCCTCCTCTCCTTGTACTTGCATCCCTTGTAGTATGAGCACATGCCATGGTCTGATTGGCGTGTGGTTTCTATTTTACCTTTATTATTTTTCCTTTGGTAAACAAAGGTATTGCACATATATGAGTACAGCAAATAGTAATTTGGTATGTTTCTTTGGATGTGTGAGCCAACACTTACTTCCTCTCGCCTTCTGGAACTCTGTTGCTGTCTAGTTCTCAAAGACATGTGGTGGCCTTGGCAGGAGTTAAAGTGGTTTTGTCACTTGGACTACTGGAAACCATCTGTGTGTTCCTCAGTGCTTGTCTGTACAAACCTTGAGTATTATCTTTGATGTCCTTTCATTGGAAAGCAGGGAATGGCTGAGCAGGCAGATAGCCAGCTATTAAGTGTTTGTGGTAATATTCATCAGTGAGCTGGCATATTACTGCTGATTGAGTCCTTCTGTGTGGCACTTGCTTTTGAGGCTTGCCACACGAAAAGAATGACAGTGAACACAGATGCTGTTTCAAGGTAAATGCCTTGCTCTTCTGCTGGCAAATTTAACAACACTAATAGGATCAACATCAGAACTACTATTTGGTATTTTTCTTCAAAGCATTTCCCAGTGCCATTAGCCTTTAGCTTGGAGATAATTTTTTCATGCAGTTATCGCAGACTAGTGTACAAATACCAAATGCCACAGTCAGTTCTTCTGTAACTGATAAAGCCAGTTATGGAGCAAGATGCAGGAGCTGTGAACACTCAGTCTTGGTTTATACCTAAAATTAATGATGTTTTTATCCTTTTAAACCTTTGAGGGGTTTTGTATGTAATTATCTAATCAAAATGTTATCCAGATTCATAGTTCTATTAAGTGTCATCAGGATACCTGATTGAAGGTGCTCAGATACTCTTTTACGTATGTCAGAAAACTTTCATAAAATTAAGCAAAATCCATAACTGGCTGCAAATGGATATCTTTGTGCAATAGTTCAGAAAGCTTGAAGGTTTTTTAAGCTTTTGTATACCAAATAAAGACTAACATTTTGATATTTAATTAGTTACCACCTTCTGTCTGGAAAAATCAGCCTCAAGAAGACGCAGACTTTCTTGCTATTGTGTTAGTGTATATGTCTGTTTATACTGGCATTTTAGTTCAGGTTATCATTGTTAGAAGAGAACAGTAACAGCCACTGTAAAACTGGATAGCCTTGCTCGGGGAATAAAGAGCTCTGCAACAGTGTGTGACGCAGTGTTGTAGCAACAGGCTGTTCTGCAAGGTCTGTAGACACTTTGCAAGAGGTAATGAGGTTGTGCTTCTCTGGTTTTAAAGCCGGTGGAGTTCGTGTCATTGTGCTAAACAAGAGTCTTGCACCACTGCATTGGTCCAGTGGATGTTGATGAATGATGAAGAATTGGATCATTGAGCAAGAGGCAGATAGAGTAAGTGAAGTGTGTGTATGTATGTCATAACAACAGGAGGGAGGGCATGGCAGAAGTCAAAGGCCCAGCAGAAAATGTGTCAGAGAACACAGCAGAACTTTGGTGTAACTGTAAACTGTAAACAGCAGAACTTTGGTGAAGTTTGTCTTCCTGTAGAATTTGTATTTATCTCCTTTACTAGGCTCAGTGGAATAACCAACCACATGCCCTTCCCACTGCATGACCTTCGCTTTTCTGCTGCACACTTTCTCTCTTCCCTCTTCTGTGCAGTGTTGCCCCACTGTCCTTGCATGACTATGGACAGTGAGGTATGTCTGATTTGCACCTGGGTGTGTGCTGGCTGCCAGCTAAGCAGGTGACTGCTGTATTTCTGCTGCCGCCTTTCCCGTAGTGGAGGTGATACTGTGGGTGTTTCCTATTCATTGCCATTTTAAAATAAAACTTGTAGCCACTTGGTATCTTTAAGCAACTTCAGTGAAATTTGGTAAAGCGGATATGAAGGGTCTTTATTGGGATCAAAAGGTAATGGCTGAGAGGAATGGCCTCAGAATGCCCAATAGTGTGATCACACATACCGTGTTTCCTTAGGAAACCAGAGTGAAAAAAAGCATTCACGGAGGTAGACAGTAAGAGGAGACAGGCCAGCACAGGAAAAGGGTAGCAGGGATCTGAAATTGGAAAAATTTAAACTGGATGGAGGAATGCAAACATTTCTAAAATACAGGGAAAATTTCACAATCTGATACAAGAGAATTGTACTTCTTTAAAACTCAGGTGTGGGTTGTAGCAGGTATTTATCACCTTAGTAAGCAGGTTGGGGCTACCTGGGTGTGGGTATCTCCCAAGACATGTATACAAGCACTAACTTGTTAAACCTGCCAGCCTGCTGTTTTAGTAGCAATATCATAGGAACGCTGTTTCTTTGAAAAGGGTGCACAAAGGGCACACAAGTTACTTGATTTCTAGAATGGGAGTTAAGAGGGATGGCTGAGGGAAGTGGTAAAATTTGCTGCTCTTTCATGTTCTTCCTCCAAAGAAAACATCTGAAATAAAAAACTGAATCTGCCTGGTGGGAGTATGGCTCCACAGACAGTGTATCTGCGTCATTTTGTTTTTCCCTGACATTACTATTTTGCAATTCACATAGTTTCCTACCACAATGTTTTGTAGAGGGGATGAGGAGATAAAGGGATCATGGCTGCAGATGAACTTCTGTTTGACCAGACAGTTTGGACATACCTTCAGGGAAGATCCACCTGAATGTTGTTATCATGTTATATAATGACTTAAACCCCAAATCACTTACAGGATCAATTCTGAACTGTGAAACGATCTGGTGTAGGCAGTCTGGGATATGAATAGGTTGTCTACAGAGCCCATGGAGTCTCCATCCTTGGAAGTTTTTAAAACCTGACCAGGCAGAACCATGAGTAACCTGGTCTGAAATCAATATTGACTGTGATTTGAACAGGAAATTCGATTAGAGACCAGCTAGTCCCTTTCAACCTGAATTGTGAGTCTGTGTATTGTTTTCTTGAAGTTGTCACATTTATTTAAAACTTGGAGCTGCCAACGATACAAAACATCAGATGTTCTTGAATATTTGGCAGCTTAAGCAAAGTGATTTTTGTGAATTTCTGGAAACTTGTACTGCCTAACAAAATATGGAGGAGTCCTCAAATGAGAGTCCTGGGGTAAGTCCACCACTGAAGCAGCAGTGATCGTAACCCAGCAGGTTGTCTTTTGCCCACTGCAGTGTGGAGGTGTTAGCTTTTGTGATTCCAGATGGTAAATTATTGACATAAACTGAATGATCCAGAAAATGAACAGAAAGTAAAAATTCAAAACATACCTTGACACTTCTCATTTTTAAACACGTTCTAGGTGGGAAGAGTTGACCTATTATTTTTTAAGGGTGATGTAGACAAAAACCATCTTTCCCTGACTTGCTTTCAGAAATGAGAGGAAATTTGACATACGAGGTCAGCGTGCACCCATTCCTAGGGTAGCAGTGCAGAGTGCCCAGTCTTCTGTGTCAGATTGTCTCTGCTGGCATTTCCTGCAGCTTTCAGTCATTCTGAAACCGCCTCCAGGTATTTTCTATCAGGTGGTATAATACAGATCAACTGCAGTGTAGATGTACCAGCTCTCAAACCTAAATCATAAACCTATTTACCTGTGACTGTGCTTTAAATTATGTTTTCAAATATTCAAATTGATGTTTTCTTTTTGTGTAAATGAAAGATCTTAATCCCTTCTATCAGTGGAAGAGGAGAATATGATCAGAATAGAATTTGTGTGGGGAGAATTATGTCTTTCACATGTACCTTGGTTTTCAATGAAGAAATAAATGCTGGCATTTCACTTCTCATTATGAGTCAAAACATCAACTGTTCCTGTTTTGTGTTATTTTCTTGAGAGCATACATTACTTGGCTTCTTAAGATCAGTTGTTTGGGTTTGGGTTTTTTTCTTGCCTGGCTTTATGGAAAACACCCTTCTTCCAAACAAGAATAAGTACAATAATGCAGAATCAGCTTGAGAGAAAAGGCAATGATGCATACAAAGATATTGCACATAAAATGTCTATCCCAAATTCTGATTACATCCTCACAGTCATGAATAAACAAACTCTTGCAATTACTCTCAGCTAATGTTACCCTGACAACAGTGTGTATATATAACAAAATTCAGTAATCACTGCCAACAAAACCCCCAGTACAGCTAATGCTTCTGTTTGCCAGGATGAAATACTTTCATTAAGGATTAAATCAACTCCAGATCATAAGTTCTGCCTTCAATATTAGGATCAAAAGTAATTATTCATTCCAATATATGGAGGTAAGTTTGGTTTGAGTTCCCTATTTATCAAATAGTGATATATAAAAGGAGAAGCTGGACCTCTTTTTACCAGTTAGGTAGTGATAACTCACTTGGCGTTGTTCTGGCAAGCACAGTGGACACAGTCTGTCTCTGATGCTTTTTGGTGCAAGTTTCTGCTCACTCAATTTTACCAGTTCTATGCATGCTACTTATCTGCTTATTTGCGGACTGAGGAACAGCAGCCTCCTGGGACTACTGCAGGAAAGCAAATTGGAAATATTTTTTTGTAAAATTTACTAAGAGACAGAAATTGTGGAATCCAGTACTTAAATGCAGCAGGTCACATCCTGGTGTACACAGGGTCCTATTTCAAAATGCCAGTAAAGTATGTATCAGTTTAAATAAATTACTGCTCTGTTGCCGTCTCTGAGCTCTGATCTGCTCTGTAACTGCAGTTGTAGTCTCTGTGATCGTGAGATTCTTTTGACACTCACTTTAATTTTCAAGTTATATTTACTTTTAAGGAATCTTAGATGCCTTGACAAATACTCAGAATTTTTCCAATTCAGGGGAAGTCCTGCCAATTTAAAATTTTTCTGTACATTCAAATGTTCATGTTCAGTGCTTTCTAAGACAGAGACCGCTGAAGCTGCAGTGTTTCTGAACACCAACACCTGGTAAATACTAAAAGCAAACATTAGTTAAGTATACAAATGGCATGTAAAAATAGTGACTTCTTTCTAGGAGAGAATATTTCTTTAAATTTACATATGTTAAACTAGTTGATATTAATAACTAGTACTTCAGTTGCCCAATTGAGATGGAAAAACCAGGAGCAACCCAGGACTTGTGTAGATTTTGGCAGAAATGGTGGTCAAGAAAATGAGGGCTGCTCATCCTTCCTTCTTCAAGGATACAGTTTCTAGAAAGATATTAATAAAGCCCTTCCCTACAGACACTGTTTCTTCTGTTTACTGAAAGTTAAGTATGTGCTCTGCTTGACACATAATATTTAATAATATTAAAATACAAAACTAATCATATTAACTTGCCTTTATACAACGTTATGCATCTCTAAACTGAATTCCCGTTTTAGTGGTGTGAAGTTTGATACACTTCCAAGTGGGGAAATTTGTAGATGAAATAATAAAACATTTTGTCATCAGCCAACACAAATGTAAGATGTAAGGGGGTTTTTTTTTGAGTGTACAAGACAGCTTGAACTTTAATAGGTTTGTGTCTTCTGGCTTTGAAAGTTGCTTGTGATCAATTTACAGCAGCAGGACTTTTTATACGTAAACCAATTATTTTATTGCCCAGAGAAGTTGTGGATGTTCCATCTCTGGAAGTGTTCAAGGCCAGGCTGGATAGGACTGAACAACCGGGTCTAGTGGAAGGTATCCCTGCCCATGGCAGGGCTTGGAACTAAATAATCTTAAAGGTCCCTTCCAACCCAAATCCTGCTGTGGTTCTCTGATTTTGATATTCTGTTTATTTAGTAGAATTATTGCTAAAACTTGCTATTTATTTAAAACAAAAGTTATTATTGGGTTGGTGTCCTCCAGAAATAAATACTAGATTTCATTTCCCCTCGGATTTTAATAATGGGAGCTGGTGTTCTGCAAAATTAGTTCAATGACCAGCATTCTACAGTAGCAAACCCATAGTTAATAAGGGAGCTTTCATGTTTATTTCTTGTCTACATTTGTGTTTCCTCAATCTGTGTTCATTTGATGGGAAGGAGGTGAGAGAACCTTGCAAAATAGTTGATAATCCCACTGTTGATGGCTGTGATATATTACTTGTACAGGTGTCTGATTGGACTGGGATAGTTCTGTAACTGGTCTGAGGTGGTGGTGCTGGGGAAGTTTGGTGGAAATAATTTTGGGTTTGAGGTGATAGTCTCAGTGGCCTTGTGGCGAGTGAAAGTGTGGTAGGCATTTCTGCCCAGCTGAAATAGAGTGTGTAGCAGAAAATCTAGCAGAGTCTCATTCATTAAATTTCATACTTTGGACACACAAGAAACTCTCAGTGAAAGGGGTATTACTTCTGGAGGAAGCCTTTTCAGTAGCACCCTCCTAAATACAAAGAAGCAACATGGCTGTTCTTCAGTACAGTTGTTGCTTCGTTATTTTAGCAGTTACGTTTTTTTGCTGAGAGGTTTTCATGCGTTCTTAGTTAGACTTCATAATGAAATTTTCAGTCTCCAGTTCAGACCTCTGTATCTCTGTGTGGTTGTAAGGTTTGGTTTGTTTGTGTTAGCATCTGAAATACGCCATCAGTGCAGTGACCCCGCTTGTAGGAATTCTGTTTGGTTTATAACTCATTCACTTAATCATAATGTAAGGTGAGGTAAAACAGGAGTCTGGGCTGAATTACAAGTAGTAGTTCTGTGATGTTTTATTCAGTTGCAGATTGCAAAAAATACATGTGTTGGAAAACTTTGGTCTTTTTAGTCTAATAGTGTTTATGATGAGATGGAGAGCAGCAATCTTTTTGTGCTTATTTTGAAGAGTAAACTGCTGCTGTGCTTGTGCAAACTCATCCTTGTGCAGATTGCTTGCACTTGCACCACTGTTTTTCCATGTTGACCTGGTCTTCAGAGAAGTGAGTTGTAACAAATGTTGTATCTAAATAGTGATCCATGTGCTAGAAATAAATTAAGTATTCTGTATGGGATCTGGAGAGGAGAAAACTGATGGATCTGCAGGTATAGTGGACTTTATCCACCAAATGTTTTGAGAAATGTGGGACCACCAGAACAAAGTGTAAGTTCTTTAATAGCTGGACATCTTTTTAGACTGCAGCCCTTCAGTACTTGGTCTAATTGAGATCTGGTGAATGTTGCTTAACACTAAAGACAGTTCCAAGTAAAAACCTTAAATTAGCCACAAAGCTTGTGGGAAACGGTTTCACTGATGTTGAGTAGAGACAGCTATCTCTTGAGATTAGGCTGTTAAAGCCTTAGCTTTAGCCTGCTACTAGCTGAAATAATAAAAAGTAAAGCTGCACTCCACTTAGGAGGAAAATTAATCTAGTGCTTGCAGGGTAGGACAGATTGTCTGTAGGGTTTACCAATAATGAATGAGCTCTCCCTTTCACGTGGTCCTTCACTGATTCACAAAACCCTAAAGAAAGGGAGAGAAATCTTTCTGAGAGACCACTTTGCTCTATATTCTTACTAGCAGCAAGACAGAACCATTCATGTGATTGAACTTTTAAAAAAATTTTAATTGTTAATTAAATAGTGTAATTAGCTTTTTTTACTTCTGTAGTTTTAATAGTTGAAAATCTTCTATTGCTCTGGGTATGCAATGAGTACTTTTGACATCCAGTTTATGGGTTAGTTTGCAATGTTTCTCTTTATAATTGAATTTTCTTTTTTTTTTCTTAAACAGCAAAACCATTTACAAAATTAGTAAAGGAAATGCAACTCCGTCGAGATGACTTTGAAATTATAAAAGTGATTGGAAGAGGCGCATTTGGAGAGGTAAGAGATTTTTACTCTCAGTTGTAGTAATAAAACTTTCATTGTTTGTGCATCTGATTTCTTGTTACAGTTGACCTGAGGACAAAAGGTTCATACAGATGTGTTAAAATACTTCCAAATGTGGGATGTAACTGGGTACTAGTGCAAAGTCCCTTTGAAGCAGGTTATGCAGTGTCCAGATGTGCCATTTCTGTGACTGGATCATTCTGACTTCAGTGTAGCCAAACAAGTGTCTCTTGGATGTGTGCATGAATGGGGTGGTCCCACCGAGCAGCTGCACAGCTGAATTTGGGATATCTTCTCCCACTTACCATATGTACTGCTCGGTGCTGCTCTAATTTAACACAGAGCTGGGCTGCTTCTATGGTAGGAGCACGGAGGCTGCTCCACCCATCTGCCTGTCTCTGTAGCAATCTGGTAATGCAGAAAGACGCATTTGGCTGCCTCAAAGGCTGTTGCCTGTCATCTTTGAAGATCAAAGGCTGCTGGATCTGTTTTTTGGACAGCAAGTTGAGTCATGCTGGGATGATAGGAACGCCTTGTATTTTGAGGACTCGCCAGTCCCAGGACCCTGGACTGAAGCTTTACTTCTTAATATGTTTGATGAAAGTCACATCAATCACACAAGTCTGGTAGGGCTTGCCACTGGCAAAACCATTCAAGGGCAGCAGGCATACGATACTTGAGACTTTTGGAGAACCTCAAAGACAACCTTTTCAGCATTTAAGAAAAGGTAACTAAAGTCATAGTTGTCTGCAAAAGAGGCTATTAGCTAGAGAGTTTCTGGAAGTGAAAAAAGAAAGTTTTATTTCTTTCAGGAAACTTCTTTGAAGCAGTGCCACACTGAAGTGAAATGCAGAGATTACCATTAGTGCCTCACTTCAGCCCATTAGCACTTGGTTGCAGCTTTTGCTGCTGGTGGCTAAGGACATCGCTATGTCATGTTGTCTCCACAGAGAGCAGGAATGTCTGCCATGTGGGCATTCCTTCCAAGTGTGGTGTGCCCTGGACACGTCAAACTCTTCCCATGTAGGGTTTAATGGTGGGACAGAGGTATCACAGGTCAACCAGGAACTCAGCTAGAGAAACAGCAGCACCCGACTTGACCTGAGTAAAGAAAGCAACAAGGTTTCTCTGTGCATATGCACTTGTGGTGGGTGAAGTCATGGCTTCATATCCACATAATTTTAAGTTACTTCAGAAACTGCCTTTGAGAAAAGTGGACACCTAAGGCAGAAATTAATGTTTCAAGAGTATCCCTTCATCTGTACTGTCATCTAACGATGTGATGACATAACATGTAATTCACATGTAATCATCACAAACACAGCTGCTGAAGGAAGTGGAACGTTTTAATAAAATGTCCAGATAAGCAGTAATATCTTGCCCTGTAAGACAAAAGTTCACTTTCTAGTGGATGTTGAACTTGATAAGTGCAACATTTGTTACAAAAAAAAAAGTGTTATCTTAGAGTAGTGGAAATACTGCATTCAAATCAGTGGTTTCACTTGAATGATTCATTTGAGTATTATTTGAACATGACTTATAGAGAGAAAAAGTCACTGTAAAAGGTTTGTCAGGAAAAAGCAAAAATTGGAAAAAAATTGGTAAGTCTAAGGAAGGACTGAGAACTACAAACTTAGTCCAGAAAAGAAGTCTAAAATGGGAGGTTTATAAGTAGATAAAAGACCTAAAGAATCAAGACAGTAGTAGGTACCTGTCTGCCTCTCTATTAGGGTTTTGGTTCAAAGCAGTGGCACAGTTTTGAAGACAATGCCCCCATCTACTGCATAAGGATTTTACTCTGCATGAGCTGGGTTTCTTCTGGAGGAAACTAAACAGAACCTCTGTTCCAGGTGTGCACCAAATGGCCTTTTGGATCAAAGGAGTGCCTAAGAATCAATCACTGGGTTTGATTCTCCTAACAGCTTCACAGCGTGTTTGGCCCAGGAAATCAGGCTAGATACAATCTGAAACAAAATTCCTGGACTGCATACAATATAGAGGGCAAGGCTCAGCACAGGATACTTTGATGTTGTTCTGGCCTTGCTGTGCCAAATGACTTGCTATAGTGGCTGTGACCACTAATATCTAAAGAATTTTAGGTTAGCGTTTTGGCAGTTTGTCTTTTGGCAGGATTAGAAGTGGTTTCTGGATCTTTTCAGAACTAGACTTGTGAATGCTATAGCTATCAAAAATGGGAACCCTTTATAGTGACTTGCAGATGGATTCAGTGTTGGGAATGCCTTCTCACAGTATAACTTCAAGGAAAGGGCTGTTTTCCATAATACTTGTCCTGTTCTTTTTCAAAAGATACTCTTCTCTACTTAAGGAATTGACCAACTGGAAATCTCAGTGCAACAGGCTGGAAATCTCAGTACAAGAGCAAATGAAGTATTTATATGCAGTTCAAGAGACTTTAGTTTATATTTGCTAGGAGGGTTTAGGATGACCTTTCTTAGCTTTGGATCAAATGTCTTAAGCTGCCTGAAAGATAAAAATTCTGGGTGGAAACTTCTGTTAATAGTGTTTGGAGTACCAGAATCAACAATGTGTTTTATACTCTTTCATTTGGAAAAGCATGGAACTTTGCAAAAACAATTCACACATCCTATCCCCCTCAGCAGAAATGAAATTTCACAGAAGTGAAATGAAAAAGTATTTAAATTTCATCCTTCTGTTAGAGCTGTGAGTGCTCTCAGAGTCAGAGGTGTTAGTTATCTGTCAATATCACATCTTGTTCATCTCTTATCTAGAAAAGTTTTAGTTTAAGTTGCAGCAGCTTGAAACTTTTGATCAGTTCAAATGATACAGGAATTATCAATTTTAAGTTCACTATACTTTAATCCCTCTTGCCACAGAATATTTTGTGCACTTTGCTTATGAAAGAATCCTTTGACCTTTGTGTACACTACACTGCTATAACTGCCAAATTTTGTAAGTATTATAAAATAGTAATTATGTGAAGGTTGACATTCCATAATAAGAAAATGAAATATGGTTTCTTGAAAGGAACTTGTGGCATCTGACTCGTGTAAAACAACACTTGAGAAAACTGAATGGAGGAGCTGAGTAATTTTTCCATGGGGACTGTGTTGGAAATTAGCTGATGGCATTTATCTGCTAAAAATGCATTTTAAAAATGCCTATAAAATATTTGTTTAAATGTATAAAGAAATTAATCAAAATTAAACTAAAAATAATTCTTTTATAATTAAGTAGTTCAATTTAAATACTGAACTGCTAAACAAGGTAGACTTCAAAAAGGACGAAAATTACATTGCATTCTTCTCAGTTTAGCTCCTTTGGACTTCTTTGAGAATGCCAGGGGCTTTATTCTTACCAAAGAACTTTTGCATAAATCAGTAGCTTTGAAGAAATACCATTTAAACAAAATAAAAGCACGATATTAGTTATTAGTCAGGATCAGTGGTCAATTTTTGCCAGAAAACGTGTAATCGAAGGAAATGTGGTATTTGACCAAAGAGAGGTTTGAGACCACATGTGAGCTTATCCCTGTGAACACAACTGCAAAGTCAGTATCTAAAGCAGATTGATGTAATCACCAGTACACATCTGACTGGCATGTCAGTACCTTTTTCTTTCTTTCTCCTTTGCAGACCAGCAGAACTCAACTTGGTTCTTTACACTTTTCCCAGCATTATGAGAACAAAACCCAATGCAAAAATACTGCCTGAATGAAAGTTCTTGTAGCACAGGATGTCTGAAGCAAGAGGAGAAAATGTTTCTTAAATTCTCATTATTATGCTAGGAGAGAAAAAGACTAGCTTAGAGCCTAGAGATTTCTTCTCTAGCCACCTGTACTTCTTTCACAATAAAGGAAGCTAGCCAGGCTGCAAGCAGGGTGAACTAAATGTCTGAATATCCCTTACAGCAGCATGTAAGGCTCTGACTCTGGAAGTCACTGGCTTAAGAACATAATTTATTTTTTTCAAAAGTTTCATAGTTATGAAGAAAAGTTTGAAATGTTATTTGAGTGCGTGACAGTTAGAATAGCTTATAATTTGAAATTCTAGCTGGAAGGAAGATAAACTACTTACCGTTCTTCCTCATCTTCTAGGCTGTATTCACCTGGGTATACACCCAGCTGGATGGAATATTTTCATGAGTGCCCCAGTGTTACTTTCAGTCTTTCTTTTTCTGGGTCGTTTAGGCAGGTAGCTCATGTACAGAGGGACAACCTTCACAAGGAGTAAAACTAATAATAAGTGAAAAGCCCCCTGAAATAAAACCAGAAGTAAAACGGTTTTCTGTTGTCTTAATTCTGGTTTCTATGAATCAAATGACTGTAGAAGTCTGTGTTTGTAGACAAGAAAGAGTATGTTGTGTAGTGTGAAGTTTTTTGTGAACTACACAAAAAACAAGCAAACTACACAAGAGTGAAAATCACTTTTGCGAACTACACAAAAGTGAAAATGCACAGTCTTTAGGAGATGGTTTAAGGAATATCAGCAGAGAATGCAAAACTCTTCAGATTTTCAACCTTTAGAAACCACACCAAAACAACACAGAAACCAAAAAAGCAATCCACCAGTGGTTTTAAGTTTGCCTGTGCCTGACTGTTCCTTTCATCTAGCAACACTGTGGACCATTATTTAAATGAAATGGTGTCCTGAGAACATGTGCTTGGTGGGATTGTAGGCCAGCCTGAGAAGTACTTTCTGTGTGCTTGATGTTTGGTTGTGCATACCAGAGGAACTAGGAGTAATCATGGTGTAAGCACTGTGAGAGGGATAAGAAGAGGACACTGTGTATAGGGACTGTGGCGCTAAAAACTTCTAGGTGCTCCTTTGCAAGGTTCATCTGCCCTCAGTAATGTGTTTGTACGTCCTTAAGGTCACCTGTCCTCATTTTGTGTAAAAGACCATTTAGGCACACTGCTGTAGATCAGCACATTCCAGTCAAAGAGCAGTTGTTGAAGGAAGAATGCGTCAAAATGTACCTTGTTTGAGAACTTGGATTGTATAACGCGGCTGACACCTCCTGGAAATTTGGCAGCGTGGGACTGAAACAATTGTTTTCTTTTCCTTTTTTTTAGCAAGGATTTCTTGAATGAGCAATGCTTACTGTGGTTCCAGCAGAAGGGTGGAACTGCTTGGTCTTGCTTAGCGCAAAAATAACTAAAACTCTTAATGTGCCCCACCTAAGTATTACTGCTCTGGATGGATTAGAAATACCTTTTCATGTAAGTGCTGTTGTGTACAGACTTGATCTGTGTAGTGTTCAGTAATAATATGTCACCTCAACTCGGGATGCTTAGTCAGAGTCTCAGCTGAGAGCGACAGACAGAAAAATGTGTTTCCAGAAGAAAATAATGGCTGAGAGAGAATAAGACTCGATTCCCTGTGTACCACAGGTACCACAGGTTCTGCTCAGTGATGTGGTTTCTAATGAGGGAGATACTGGCTGAGGTTACAGTGAGAGTCAAAAGTGAATATGTAAAGCCAAAGCTTCCTGCGGTCAGTCGTGCTTGGCAGGGAGAGGCAGAGCTCTTTGTGCCCTTTACACCTTGTAATCACAGCTGTAGGGTACTGAGTTCAGTGTTTTGATGTACTTATAGAAATTAACCTGGGGCACAGCGAGCCTATGGACTACAATTAAGGTTGTCTCACCTATTCAGAAGCTTTGATGGTTGGTGTTAGGTGCCCAGCAGGGGCTGTACCTTCCTACATTGTAGATTAACAGAATTCTGAAGTATTGCACACCACATATGACACTTTCCATTCAACTATTCAAAGAGTCAAAGCATTCAGAATATGATGCAGAAGAAGTATTTAATTAGCGTTGCTCTTTTTCAGTATGCTCTTCATCAAAAAATAAAATTAAATCAAAGCAAGCTATTTTCTGCTGTGGAAATGGATGAAGAAAGAAGCTGCTTTGTTTTGAAAGTGCTTCAAAAGAGCTGATTGCTATCTCAGTCCTCCCCAGCCCTGTGTGTGTTTGTGTGGTAGCACCAAGTAACTATGGAGACAGCAGGTTGCAAGGAGCCGGAAGAGACACAGTTCATTGTGCTGCTGCTGTGAGAGCAGCCATGTCTCTGCAAACCTCCCCCCCATACCCCCACCCCTCCTAATCCCAAGGAACAGCTTAGGTACTATTTGGGGCCTTTATTCATCTTTTGCAGGATCTTTCTGGCTGGTACTTGTAAGGGATTTCTTATTTGCATAACATGAAGATATACACTTCATCCTCAAAAAAAAGCTGATTTGCTTTGGACATCTGTGCCATGGCATATGAACTCTATCAAAAGACACCCTGGTTCTTAAATTTATATGTAAAATAGACATAAAAAACCTGATAGAGCAGCCCAGACCAGATTTTCCTCAAAGATGCAGTATTAAAACTATTAATGAGCTCTATATCAAAGACTTTCCATATTCAAGAGTATCAGGAGGATAATGTAATTCCTGCAGTGTTTTTACAATAGCTAGTGTGCAAGGTATCAATAATATATGAGACAGAAATAGTAGAGTAAAAGTGGCATAAACTAGCTTTAACCCAAGGAAATGAATGTAATATTCAATTATGAATCTGGTAATAAGACATTATGGATAAATTGTTTACATCTGAAATGACATTTTGTCTCTTCTCCGCGTTGAAAGGCTTGACTCAAATCTCTCCTCAAATGTCTAAAGCCTTTCCAAGTTCCTGCCAAAGGTTAATTCATGGTATTTTATACTGTTTTATCCATGTAATTTTATTGTCCGTTACACTAAGCAGGTCTTTTATCATCCACATTTACGGATGTCCTTCCTTCCAATTTTATTTTTAGGTAGAATCACAGAATGGTTTTGGTTGGAAGGGACTTTAAAGATCATCTTGTTCCACCCCCCCGTGCCATTGGCAGGAACACCTTTCACTAGACCAGGTTGATCAGAACCCCATCCACCCTAGCCTTGAATAATAACAATAATATAAGCTTCTTTTTCCTTTTTTTAGCAAGTAAGGCTTTTTCTATTCCCACAGTGGTATGAGAGGTTCTTTAGTTCGTTGATCACCTCAACTGTCCTCTTTCACACCTGCTCCAGATGAAGTTTATTTTTCTGAGGTGTGGCGGTGTGTGGAGTTTCCAGTGAGTTTGTATTGCAAGGCAGTAATGTTTACCCATCCCCAGTGGTGGGTATCTGCCTGTGAATTCCAGACTCGAGTTTGCTGTTTTTCTTAACTACCTGCCATTATGAGCTGTTTGCACGAGTATTATCACCTGTATGTTTGTGTTCCTCCTCTTTTCCCTGAGAACATTTTGCAGTCAATTTTCACCTTATTCCTGTAAGTCCAGTCCTTGAGGAGAAGTTTTACCTGAAAGTTTAAGGTGCCATGAGCGTGAATAGTGTCCTAGTGAGCTTATTTTGTCTTTACTTTGAAATTAATGGCAGCATGATTTCCAAGAAATATTTGTTAGCTGTCTTAATTGTTTTCTGGAAAGCCAATTGTATATTTAAATGATTTCTGCACTTCATTGCACCATACTTATCATTTACATAAAAGAAAATTTGTAATTTGATACTGCTTACTAATGCTGTTCATGTCACTCAAAGGGCAGAGTACAGTGGTGGGAAGTCATGTCTGTAGAGGCTGATGTGGCTCTGATTCCAACCCTGTAGATTTCATTGGGACTTTAGGAAAGGTGGAACTTGACCTGGGGTGGCTTTGCACAGTGCAGTCCTAAATGTCAGTATTGAGTGAGTTTTGAAGATGAAAACATAGCAAAATACTCTTGCAAAACAATTCAAAAAGTGCTATACTAATTCTTGCTGAACTCTAGAAAAGGTTCTTTAGCTATATTAGTTCTTTATTTTATTTTATTGCAGTACAAGTGAAATAGAGCTTTGAGGCACAAAATATGGGAAGGAAATGGATGGCAGAAGTAATACAAATTTGATAGGGTGTTGTGGCTTGTAGTTGCCATAGGTGGATCTCATTTATGCTTTTGCTTCGATACTCATACATTCTTTTGATATAAATATGTCTAAAGTTGGTTGAAGTGTAGGCACTAGGATTCACTAGACTTTCTGAAATCCTTGAGGAAACGTAGTTGAGCTTTAGCTTCAGTCTTGAGCATGATGAGTCACAGTGATGCTAATCAAATCAAATGGTATCACTTAATACAGACATGCCTGGAAGAGGGGTTGCAGTGGTGGGGGAACCCTTGCATCTGCAATTTTTCCTTGTCACTTTTTAAAGACTTAATAAAACAGAATAACCTAAATATCTACCAAACCACTCTGTGATGTTGGCCCCCTGATTCTGCATTCCATCCTGGCATTATGAGATGCATGTTGGGAGTTAATTTAATTTCCTTAGTTTGACACAGGTATTACTGGTAGTAGTGCTGGCCCAGAGGTGTGTGGATTAGTAGTTAGCCCATGTCCCACCCCTTTGGCTAGGTAGAGAGGTGTAGGAAAAATATCCAAGAACAGAGCAGAGCTGAATCCTCACAGTTTCTGGTGGCTGAGGGTTCAGGGACTCCCCAACCTACACTCAGTGGTCAGTAGTCACTGAGGCCCACACTGCAGTACATGTACATATTTAAATACTTTCTGAATACTTAGGTGGCCACCGCTGCCTGTGGCTGAGTTCCAGAACTTTTGTGTGACAATAATACTTCCTTAATCTTGTTACCTTTTTATTTTATTTGATGCTTTTCAATGTCTGTGTTCCGAGAAATAGCAAATTATTGTTCTCTGTTAATCTTCTCCATGACATTCATGGTTTCCTGTGTCTGTCATAGCTGTTATCTCTTCCAGGCCTGGAATATTTTAGGTTATTAGGTCGTCTTCAGAAGCTGTTTTATTATACCTCTGCTTGTAAATTTTTTTTCCTTTCATTATCCTTATCATACCTTTTTTTTTTTTTTTAAACTTCTATTACGGCATAAGTTGTATTAGCCTTGGAAATGAAGAGTGAACACTAATATTAAACCCTGGTCTGTGCATAACATAAGCACTTGTTTAGCCAGTAGACTTCTAAACTCTGTAGATAGAAACACTGCTTTTGTTCCTAAAGTAGGCATTTGTAGCAGTGTACAAATTGTGTCCTTTGGAATACCTCTGAACACCAACTGAATGGTTTTTCCTTACGTTAGTAGATGTGGTGGATCTGTATGTAGGATAAGAACCATCCTATTTACAACCAGACATCTTGCATAGTTAGGACCACTACAGTATAAGAGGCCTCTGTTTGATCTTGCAAAGTGGTCAGTGTGGTTATTGCAATTGAATTTGAGGTATGCCAGAGAAGGAGAATTAAGACAAAAGTAAGAAAAAGCAACTCCACTGCAAAATCTCAGAAGCAGACAAAGCATTATATGACAAAAGTAAACTTAGAAATGCTGCCACTTGATGAAGAAAGAAAAGAAAGGTAACTTGTGAAAATGCTGAGGTATTTTATTGAAGAAAGGATCTTTTCCAATACAGTACTCCTCCTTATAGTAGCACTGAGTTTATCAGGACATAGTTTTGTTAGTGTTCCTTGTTTCAGTTCAGACATAATGAAGTTTGGGTTATGCTTTTCTGTTTGTTTTCCTTATAAAAAAATTCTAATTATTTGAATTGGTTGAGGAGTCTGGTCTAGTCAGGCAAATATTCTGTCACTTCTGTAAGATATCTTCAGCAGCCCTAAGATTTCTTCCCAGAGATAAAGTTCTTGGGGAATTACCTAATTTGCTGTGTGGTTCACTGAATCTTTCTGCTGACATGAGAAGCTGTCCCACTGTCACCCTTATAACTAAAGGAGCAGTATGTTTACTGGTGCCATAACTTGATAAACACTTAATGTGAAAATATGAGTCAGCTTTCTTTTTATGAACTATACTTTTTCTTCCACAGAAGACAATTATCTTCCTCCAGAAAGTTTAAACTGGTCTTTTTAAAGCAGTCTTTTCAGTTGAAAATAAATAGCACTAATATAGTTAGTGACTTGGGAATTGCTAAATAGGTCCTACAGATTTGGCATCCTTTCTTCTTTTCCTTTTTTTCTTTTTCCAGGCCTATTTCATTTGCCACTTTGTTCTAACATTTGCACAGCTCTTCAGCTATACCTGCCCTTCATGATGCCAGGCTTCTATCATTCCTCAGCAGTTGACTGTGCTCCAAACTTGTGCTATCCTGCAATGCTTTTGCGCAGTAATGGCCTTAGATGAAATGCAGTAGTTGCCTGTCTGGGTTTTGATTTGTGTTCTGTATTTGTACTTAAATGGCTGAGCAGTTCTAGTGTTGTGCTGTTATGGAATTTGGATGTTGCATCTCCAGGGCTCGCAGAGCTAAGGTTGCAAATTGCATCTGTCCCAGAGCGTTGGTTCGTTCCTCTGCACCAGGTAACCTCTCTTGCAGCAGGTAACTTCAGTGCTGTTCTGTCCCTGTCCCTCCACTGGAGATGGAGGCATTTCCTGAGTCATCATATTCTGTCTGGAACAGTTTAAAAAGTGTAGTAGGTAATATCAGCATCTTGTAGTTTCTCAAGGCTTTTAATGTGCTGTTTGACTTACAGTGTGCCTTCAGCTGGATCAGGGTAACAACCCAATTAAGTGTATGGAGAGAGGTTTTTACAATGACTTTTAACTGTGCTGAGGAGAGTAGCAAGGCTGTTTACATTTTAGGCCATTACTGAAGGTCAGTTGAACAGTTTCGTATGTGCCAAGGAACCTTGTGTGTTTGGTTGAGACTTTCTAGTCTTGCTCATCCTTCCCCTGCAGCATGAGCAGTGTCTGCAGGAGGTGTTTGTAGGCCAGAAGACACTGGGGTTGTAATGCAGCTCTGGCTATTCTACATCACTTACAGAAGCTGCTGCTTAGTGCTGTGCCTTTCCCAGCTGTGTCCAGGGCCAGACTGCCATGTCTTTCCTGTGGTGGGTACCTTTTTTAGAGCTGTGTGTCTATTACATGACTCTGTGCAAGTGTGTACAAGGTGCTGTCATCCACTAGGTGACCTGGTGAGTGGAGCTTCACTCACTGAAGGGTGGAAGGCTGAGCTATGCACCTGCAGGGTGAGATGTCTGTCTAAATGTGAATACCCTGTTCTTGTGTTACTAGAGAAACACTAGTCTCCCTGCCCCTCACTGGGAACTTCTATACTGGTAAGGTGCAGAGTGAGATTACATTTCCCTCTTCTCTCTTCAACACTTAAGACTTTTTATAATGTTGCTCTGCTTGATGCATTATTCCAACCTTTTTTTATAGTCAGCATCTTCTTAAAGCTGCTGTAGCTGAATCCTTGCTAGATAAGAGTTTTTAAGCAACAGAAGGGGCGAGCTGATGTCATTCCTGTTACTTTTCACACGGCCATTCAGAACTCTGTTGGAAGCAATGAAAGCTGGTTGGTTTTCTGCTTCTGAAATAGAGATGAGCTGAGAAGCAGTAGAAATAGCAGCAGAAATACTCAAACAGTCCATGTATAATCCTGTGAAAATGTTGCTGTCTTAGTCATGATGCCTGTTTTTCTCTTGCCAACTGGAAGAGCTTTGTGGAAATGATGGCTTTACCACAAGAAGAATTAGTTTTGGTCTTTGAGAATACAAGTCTTGGTCAAAATAAAGTCTTTGCATTCCTAAGCCTTGAAGTTTTTGTATTCTTCTGTTTTTTCTTCTGCTGTTTTCTTCCAGTTGTGTGCAGAGCTACTGTTCATAATAGACCAGTGTAAGCAAGTCTAATACACAGGATGCATAGTAAATAAAATGCTTCAAGCTAAATGGTGAATAAGTGAATATTTTTTTCTTTTAAAATATCTGCATACGGTGCACAAAAGCATGCTAATTTGCAAATATCTTTCATGTTTCTGAGACCTGAAATGTGAAAACAAATTAGTCAAATGTAGTGTATTTCTGTTGACAGCAGCCTTTCTTGTTTTCTCAGGCTGCCCTTTTAAATGTTGCCCCGTTGGCTGCAGGCATGACTACAAGCCCCTCTTGTTCTCAGGAAACAATGCAGCTTTACTACACATCTTCATATGAAAAGCTTCACGCTCCTCCTGTATCATCCCCCATGTACTTCATCATGAGCTCTTGACCACACATGCTGCATCAAGCACATAGTAGTAACACTGGATGAATATAGAAGGAGCAAAAACTCAGACTGTAGTTTATCAATGTGTCTGTCAGTTGATCACTGATGCCTCCTTAGTAACTTGCTTTCTTCATTTGTGAACATTAAGCTCTTTGAAAACTGTATTTCTCTGACCGTGCTTTTGTGTGAGTATTGATCTCTTTAAATATTGTATTTTTCTGACCGTGCTTCTGTTAAATAAAACTATCTTATTATTTCAGGTTGCAGTTGTTAAAATGAAGTGTACGGAGCGCATTTATGCAATGAAAATTCTAAATAAGTGGGAAATGCTTAAAAGGGCAGAGGTAAGTAACACATTTTTTTAACACAGAGAATTTTTTAAATGACATCAGGAAGATTACATTGAAGCTCTTCCAGATTAGGAAGAATTATTTCATGAGCATAGGAGCTTCGTTTGTTTTTCTTTTTTTTTTTCCTTAAGCTGTTTTAATGCAATCAAGTCTGACAGTCCCTTCCAGGCATCTGTTGTTCTCAGCATTACTGTGTATTCGTTTACCAGACAGTCTGCCCTAGTTCTTACCCTGAATTTATTGGCCAGATTTTTGTTTACAGTAAAGGCAAGTTAAAGACTACATGAAAGCTGAGATTGGTGCTACTATGACATTCACAGCTGTATACAAAAACGTTATGAAAAGGCCTTTCTTCTCTTCCATTCAGAAACCATGCATTAAGGAGCTTTGCATCCTACAGTTTGTAACAGGATTAGTATAACTAGTAAAACTATAACTAAATATTTTGGAATCAGATTCAGATTGTAAAACAAAACATGTTAAGAAGATAAATCTTTTTAAGAAGCTTTTTTTTTGCGGAAGGAGGTGTTCACTGTCACAGCAAATTGTGTAAACGTAAAGGCGAATGGGTACTTCACACATTAGGGAAAGAATACTAAGAATACACAGTGGGAAGCAGCTTCTTAGGCTAGGTGTTTCTAGGATACCTACTCCTGCATGGTAGAGGAAAACCTTATGGCAGATATATAATATTATGTAAGTTAGCAGATAAATGAGGAATAGATTTGATGAGAATAGACATGCAGTGCTTCAGGACTTGCGGCAGTTCTGTTAAGGGGCAAGCAATAGCTGCTTTGCTGAGGTCTGAGCTTGCTCACCCTTCCCTGTCCCATTCTTCTGTCGCCTTCCTGACACCTCCTCCCCCCAGCCTGCCCTTCCTAGTCCCTCCCTTCCTTTCAGTGAGTCAGTGCCAGGCCTTTTCCTGTGACAAAATCTCCTCCCTCTTGTTAAGCCCCGCTTCAGCACTGCCTTTGCCTGATTTAGTCACAGTCTGTCCACCCATCCATCCATGCACTTCTTTAGAGGTGGCAGCAGCCGCTGCCACCCGGCTCTCTTTTGAGCTGTCAGGAGGTTTCACACCCTGAGCTGTGCTGCATCAGCAGTTCTGCATTAAGCCTTTCTCTGTATGAGGGAAATTTGGTGCCCTTTCTACATAGATTTCAGCTGTGTTAATTCATTGGTCAGTATAGAATTATTTTAAACAGAAATATTTGTGGGGGTCTCCCAAACTCTAATAGAAATCCAGCTATACTGGCTTACTTCAGTCATTTTTAAAATGATTTCTTTAAGTAGCCTAAGTAGATGCAGTTTTTGCATGTGGAGAAGACAGCTGTTTATAAATTGTATTCTAATCATGCAACTAACTTGCCTTATCCTCTCAGGCTGGCATGAAGGATGTATAGTGAGCAATAGTTTTCCCAATACACACTTAGGAAAAGTAAGAGTGCAAAAAAGCTCGCTTTCTGCTGATTTTCCCTATCTACAAAGAACAATAAAGGAACTGTTTTCTCTGCAGGACCACTTCGCCTTTTCCTGTTCAATTTGCCCCCTTGATTTGGCCTTTCTGGATGAGCAACATGTTATAACCTGCATATCAAGTTCATGCAACATCTGGGTGTTAAAATTTCCCAAATGTGGCAAAACTTGTTAGTTTTTAAAATGAAGCCTGCAAGAATACAGTAGCCTCTTAAGTGGAGAGTTCCGCTGAAAAAGCAGACTTCAGGTGTTTTATTAATCCACCTTATCTATTATTATATAAAAGTATTATAATTATCATTATGAGTGGTCTAAGAAGCATGTTGTTGCACTGGTTTGTGATTGTTGTGTATGACATAAAACATAGCAAGAAGTTAGCAAAATACTGCTTATTCATGTACAAGCTGCAAGAAAAATACCCAAATGGTTGAAAGCCCCTAAAATAAAAGAAGGGTTAGTGAATATCACCTGACATCCAGAAATGGGTTGGAAGCTAAAATAGGCATGCCATTTATGTTGATAAGGACCATTTGTAATTGTTGTTCTGACAGCAAAATACATAGTCATTAGCGTATTACTATTGACAGTTCCAAATAAGTCCTGACTGCCTGATTAGGTAGCCTGTCATGCTTTTTCAGGTCACGTCTCAAGGCCTTTTAAGCTAGTGTAAGCAGAGAAGGAGAGTTTTATGCTCGGAATTAACGATGATGCAGTGTTCAGCAGCATTACTGGGTTTTCAGTGTTCATAACATTCCCTCACTGTTTGAGGTTGCACAGTGAACTGGATCAAGGGACTGATGTCTTTGAAAATAAATAAACTAGTTTGCTGTGTTGGCAGCCTCCTCACATCGTGGTGCCAGGAGATCTGAGAAGTGCTGTGCTCTGGTGCTGCGGGAAGGGGATAGGATTACTTGGAGCTACTGTAGCTGCCAACCTTTTTTTGCAGAATCCTGCTTTGGCCTTGCATTCATAAACCGTTAAACCACTCAGCTGGCATTTAATTACAATTTACTTCTCTTTGCACCAGTGATTACTAATTTACAATGTGACCAAACCATGGTCTTCTTCAGTAAAAATGTAGATTGAATTTTGCTTGCTTCGGGGGAAAAATAGTTGGATATACATTTGTAAGGTGCAATCAGTATATGGTAAGGCTTGGGCTTTCCAGGCATATTTCCACAGTGCATTTTCTAAGACATCTGAAGGAATGGCAAGAGCCAAAAAAAAAAAAAAAAAATCTTGTCTAGAACCCAAACACTTCAATCTGCAGCTATCAAATATCTTGATAATACCTCTCTGGACTGAGAGTAGTGGAAGAATCCCAAGGTCTGTTTCTTGATAGTTCTGATTCAATAAAAACGTTAATATATTTTTATTGAGGAGGACTCGCTTGAAGTTTATGAAAATCGGTTTTATGTGAAGATGCTGAGAAAACCTGTTACACAGAGCTTGCTTCTCTGAAGTGTTGCAGTGTGCTGTTTGAAGTAGAGGAAAGAATATTGAAAATGAAAATGTATTACACTGGACAAAGATAAGAGTAATAGTAAAATCTGCTTATTTCTTATAGTGTGTTAGCAGTGTCTGGAACTGGGACTGTAATGTAATAAAAGTATACATGAAACTGTTTTCATAAAGGTCTTTATCAGAAGAATCAGACTTACTTTCCTAGAGCCATTATCTTTTTGCTGCAGATAGTAGTAACAAGTTATCACTTTCTGACTTCTAAAAATGTTTTATAAAACAAAGATTTAGCTTTCACTTGAATTGGCTTTTGGGCTTTTTGGTGTGTGGTGTTGGGGGGCGTTGTGTCTTAGTGTGGAGATTTTGGGGAATTTGAGAGGGGGGGTTGTGGTGGGGTTTTTTTGTTTGGTTTGGGGGTTTGTTTTGTTTTGGTGGGGTTTTTTGTTTGTTTGGGGTTTTTTTGTTTTTTAAAGTCGCACTCAGGATTAGAGTGACTGAATGCCTGACTAAAACCTGCAGAGATTGCATGTCAGTTGTGCAGACTGAATTCCAATGAATAGAGACCTCTGTTCAGTAATTTGAAATAATCCCATAAAACATCCATATATATTAATCCTGTGAAAACTACTTGTTGATATTGACAATGGCTTTCCCCCCGCTTGTCTTCCTTTAGACAGCTTGCTTCCGAGAGGAGAGAAATGTCTTGGTGAATGGAGATTGTCAGTGGATTACTACATTGCACTATGCCTTTCAAGATGAAAACTATTTGGTATGTTTGATTCATCAGTAAATAAAAGCTTTGGGTTGTGAAAGAACTTCATTTTTGGTATATTTTAAGAATATTAGTGCATCAAATCAGTCCGCCTCATGCCTCACAGCAGTGTTTCAACATTCTTGTTTTCTCCCTGAGAAAAAACTTCAAAGGGGCTGACTGTCCCTCCAGGAGAGTGAGAAAATTCTGTAGGACTGTAGCGTATAGAGGTTTAGCTAAGCATCTTAAATTAAGTAATCTTGCCTTGCATAAAAAATAATCATGTTCAAATTTAGCATTTTGGATAAGGTTGCAATTAATTTGAGAGGTGTTAACTCTGTGAAAGTAAGAAATATTTTTATTTTATTTTAAACTTTCAGAATGTCTTTTGAAGGAAGATTTTATTTTAAACTGGCAAAAGTAATTTAAAAGTTTGGTATTTTAAAATCATTAAGGGAAAAAAAGAGCCTATTTTTTAAAAGCATTTATGAAGTATGTTTTTAAATCAGCAGATTGGTCATATCAGTAGTTTGAGATACTTCAGCAAACATTTATAGAGAAAATCTGTAATCCTATGTCATTTCTTCATGATGGTTACTAGAACTGTGACATACAAGCCCGGTTTACTTTACTCACAGAATAAAAGAGAGTCCTGGTTAGGAGCAAAGTCAGTAAATCCCCATTGCAGTATTCTGCAATATACTGAACCATACAGCTTCCCTGTGGCTACTTCAAGCTGGGTATGCAAACTTGCTATTTCTGTAACGTCTGACATGGTTGTAGTGTGAAAGTTTTCGCCTTCATAACACTTTAGTACCACAGTAGCAAGTCATGAATATAAATAAGAAAAAAATGTATTGATAAAAGCCTGACAAAGAGTTCAGGAACTAAGCAAGAGTTAGAAAATACTCAAACATTTCCACAGATGCTGAGACAAAACACATTACTTTGTCATGTTTTAAAGTATTTTTAGAATAAAAAGCACATTGTAAGAAAATAAGTAGTCACATCTCAGGCCCTCATTTACAGGCTATTTCCATTGAATGATTTATGATAGATTCAGATATTCAATCTCACACAGTTTAGTTATCTCTGGCACTGCCTTATGGTTTCAAATCAGCTTATAATTTCAAATTCCCACAGTACCAGCCTTCCATCTTGCATAAGAAGCATCGTGTATTGTATTTCCAAATAGCTTGTAAGAATGTAGACTCTAAGGAAAAACTGTTAGCTGTGCGAGATAACAAGTAATAGTAAAGACAGCATAGAGGGGGATCATTTTCCAAAGTTCCCAGAGGCATTTAGATATTGAAGTTTCACTTGACAGCAGAATGTAGACATCTAGCATCTAATTTAAGATCCAGTATCTAAGAAGGCAACAGTTCTGCCCTGCAGCCAAAGTCAGCAGATTCCCAGCTTGCCTGAGGTCTGCTTCTGCATGTGCTGAGATGCTCCCTTCCAATTCGGTCTGTTACTGAGAACCCATCTCCTGTAAATGTTTGGTGCTCACAGATGGAGCGGATCTGCATCTCAGTCACCATTGTAAATGATGCGTGAAGAAAAGGTGAAACACATCAGGAAATCATTTCATCCAAAAACCTGGACAGAAGGTTCTCTTCTGTGTCATTCAGTACTTGTCCAGGGGCTAAGAGATCTCTATTCAGTTCTCTTGGGAGCATGAAGAAATTTATAGCCACATTTTACCTCATCCTGGAGAGTGCTGCCTTGTTACAGAACCAGGGCACAGTTGGTTTACTTTTTAGCTGTGCTGTTCATCCATGATCCTTGTAGAATGGAATACAAAGAAGAAACAAAACAAGAGACAAAGAGAACAAAACAAGAACAGACATTGGAGCTTGGTTTTCCAACCTGGTCCTCTGCAAGAGAAAGCTCTCGGTTCCAGTATTTCCTCCCAGTGATGTTTGTGCATTATATCTAGTGATTCTTAAATGCAAAACCACATAAACTAACCCTGAGCAGAAGGAGAGCTTTATGCCTTCCCCTACCTAATGCTCTGCCTCCTCTGACTGTATGATAAAGGGTTCAGAACAAGACAAAGAGAAGGTAAGATACTACGCAGAAAAGTAGTAGCTGCCTTAGGAGAGTCTAAAAGTAGTTGGAGTTTTATTCTCTCTATTTAATATTAACAGAGCATTTGATATGCAGAACTTATATTTAAGCAAGAAATACAAAATTCTATGAAATATATGTGTTCTGGAGTTTATTTTCTGGTTCTGCTCTTGTAGTTTTAAAACCTTTCAAGCAAATACACCGTGCATTACTGTTTTCTAAACAGCTGATTCTTAAATGACATTACATGGAAATGCTAGCATAACTTTTTTCTGGTTCTTAAGAAGCTTTCATAAGAGACAGCCTAAGTAAAGATCGGTTAAATAAACCTTTGGTGATTTAGCTGAAGCAGATAATGATGTAAATGAAACATGGTCCATGAATATTGGAAACTTGTATGGGACTTGAATTTCTTAATTTCTTCCAGATTCAAATCCTTTAATTTTCTTTCCTAGTCTCATTCATGAAGAAGGGCCTATGTGTACTCAACTGCTGTCAGCCTCTCAAAGGCTTCTGAGTACTCATGAGAGTATTTTGATATCCTTTTTCCCTTTGATTTCTAACTACTCTCACCTTGTTTGATGTAGTCCCTGGAAGAAATGCAATACTTCTAGATTTCAGTATCAGAATAGCCTTTATTTTAACCCCATAAGAAAGGAGAAGCACCTCCTGGCAAGCAGATCATTTTGAATTGAAAGATTAATAAAGTTCTGCTTCCTCATACAAGAGGTCTCATGTCTTTCTGTGATTCAAATGCCTTCCTTCATGGGTCACCTGAGTTCTTGTTGAGTTATAAATGTTTTGGGAGCTGACGGAAGTGCATTACCTTGTCTCTGATAGGCAGGATATTTCACTTCCCACAGAAGGTTCTCTAAGGTCTCTTTGCCTTGAATTTAAGAGAAACAATTTCAAGATAATATCCCTCTTAGAAGATTGATGGTTTCTGTCTGTAGTGTTTTGTTTTCAGACATAATTGTTGCATATGTACAGTGTTCAGTATGTGTTTAAAATTCCTTGGAGCAATACCCACAGATTGATTTCAACATAAGTGATGCAATTTGCCTAGCAGATTAAGCTGTAATTTGAATAAGATAGAGGAAAATATCAAAACTTGTGGCTTTTGGAGTCACTCTTGCAATCCAGAAGATAGTGAGGAAATGGTTAATATTTTACTTTATGTTCTTTGCATTCCTGTCTTCTTTAATTTGCTTCCCTTGTGGAAGATGAATCTGTGGCAGGGACAGTGGATTCTAGGTTGCTTTACTTTGAGGAGAAAAATAAGGTGACTGCTTTGGAAACTTAACTCCAGAATAAGCAAAGTTAGTCCTAAACCCACGTATCAAATAATCTTGGGAAACGTGCGGCAAAATGGCTTAAGGCTGGTAGTGCTGGATGAAGTGATAGTACTTGAAGTGATGGTCTGGATTTAGGTGGATATTGCTATGAAATATCTGAAACATAATCTTTATTTTGTGATATGAGAAACAAATACCATTCCTGAGTCCTTTTCTTTCATCTCACCCTATCAGTATTGGTCCTTTCCATGGATAGGGTGATGGCTGATTGGCTTAGGAGGCTGTTTACTTTTTCATTGAAATATATTTAAAGGAACGTTAATCTGTGACTTTTAAGTTTCTCACTTTAATGCCTCTGGCTTGACAGTGCTTTTGGCTTGTCATGGGCATCCATGTATAGTAGAGTAATGTAATGTATAGTGTCATCCAGCTCCTGCCAGCTGTGTTATGCATCTGTGATGTGGAATGTGCCAAGATGCATATTTGAAGATGTTGATGTGATAAGTGCCACTTTAGGAACAATGAGTACTACTGAAATGGTACCAAAACTAAAAGTAGTAATGAAATGTATATTTTAGACTTTGCTACATCAAACAAATACTGATTTTAACTATACTTCTTTTTTTCTTTCATCATCCTCTGGAAATTTTCAGTTTAAGAGTTGATAACCTAAATTAGTTTTGGTGATATGAGATCGTTTTCTTTGTGATACTAGAAGACTCACTCTGATTTACTTCTTTGTTGCTGCCATATTTTGCTTTGTTTTGTTTTGTTTTTTTTATCGTAGGAACTAAATGCTGATGTGTCATTCTTACTGTGATTGTTAAAGGAATATGATATCTTTTTATACTAAGTAAGTAAATAAAAGTAAAACAAAAGACCACCAATTTTGACTTCTTTTCACAGGCATAGAGAAAAAAATAGTGAAAGGTTTTTTTTCAGGGGTTAACTGATGAACTTCAATTTTTTTTCTAGCCAGCTGTCTCAGTACTTGACTGCTTTATTTCTCCATTTTCAGTATCTAGTGATGGACTACTATGTTGGTGGTGACTTGCTGACACTTCTCAGTAAGTTTGAAGACAAGCTTCCCGAAGATATGGCTAGGTTCTACATTGGTGAAATGGTGCTTGCTATACATTCCATACATGAGCTACATTATGTGCACAGGTAAAATACCTTCTCATTTGTCAAAAAATACATGTACAGTTAAATGAAGTGAATTCCTAAGGTACTGCTATGTCTACAAATGGGTACAGTAGCCACGGGCAAACTACTGTGTGTACATGCTTACTGTATACTGTGTAATAACTGTGTAAGCTATTATATTTTAAATACCAAGTTTTGAGAGATTGATATCAGAAGCAGTGACATTTATCTGACTAACCTTTTATCGAATCTTCTATTTTTAATTGGGGCTCTTGACTTGCTCTCAATTCACTTAATAAATATTTATCTGGCTTTGTCCAAGCCAGCCTAGAAATTTGAAGCAGTTCGAAATGGTTTGAACTTTCTACAGATGTTTAGACATTCTGCAAAATTTATGCACAGTAAGCCCATGATAACATCAGTGCATCTACTTACCCGAGGTCATTCTCAAACAGGTTTTGTAATCAGTGGGCATGTGCTGGTCTAATTGTTTTTGCACACAAGATTTATATTCTGAATCAGTGGCTACTATCAAGTGAACTTAGGTTGTGGTTGGTCGTAGCTGTACAATTAAAGTTTAAAAAGCATAGGGAATTCTCAGCTATACTGTTTTGAACTCTTCTGTTTTCACTTTGACTTTTGTTTTAAAAATAAAAAAGAGAAGATGCTTAAACTGTCTAAAACTCCTGTGAGTAAATGTGGACAGTATTTGGGGATTTAAAAGTGTTACAGCCTCAGAGAAGGCCACCAGAGGCACCAGTTTCCAAAGAAGGTGGCCTGACTTACTCAGCAGCTACATCTTTTCATGGGACTGAATGAAGGTCTGTTGTGGCAATAGGAGTATGTGGCTCTGTGGCCAGAATGCATGCTTTGAACAGGACATGTGCCAGTGCCCAAGAAATTACTGCTTGGCAACTGGAATGTGGATTAGGAGGAGGCATGATTGTTCTGGAGAGGGTTTCAAGGACCCTTGAAGGGCTTATACGACCTGTTAGCTGTAGATAGGAGACAGTGGAGCTCAGAGAGGAGGCATTAAGCCTTTCTGAAAAGCAGTACTGCTCCCTGAGGCAAGTGAGAGCTGCATGCCAAGCAGAGATTGGCTCATGCTGCAAGTGGCACTGGTAGCAATGTTCTTAAAAAAACAAACAAATTAGTGTATAGTTGTATATTACTTTTTGTAGTCCCCTGCAACTACTGAGCTTGACTTGTGATTATGGGACTGTAAGGGAACGTTGACAGTATCTGGAACTGGAATGTATGGAATAACTTAAACAATACAGAATTAGTAATTACTTTATTGGGCAAGCATAGTGACATAGTCCAATTTTCTCAGCGAATATTTTTATGTATATCACAAGTAGATATGCATTTAAATTTATGTTGACAGGCATAGATTAGCATTTATTATTTTGTATTAATACTGCTAATGAGCAGCAGTATTAGTGACATTTTAGGAATTAATTTCAGAGCATTAGCCCTTGGTTAAAAAAGGTTAATTCAAGTTTGTGTTGGAAAAATGTATCAAGTTGGCAGAATTTTTACAATAAGGACCCTATGTTAAACCTATCACAGTTTTTCTCATGAGTTTTCTCAAGTGTGAAACTAGAATTCAGTGCATTAAAAATAAGACATTGTCAGCTTCCACATCTGTAGCAAGGTGTATAAGAGCACCTTATTTTTGTTTACGCCTAGTAATTCTAGTCTCCTCCTCAAAGGTTAGACTGAAGGTGTTGAACAATTTTTAAGTTTTTCAAAACAGGTAGTGGCACTTGGGCTTCACGTTTGAAAAGAAATACAGATTTTATGATGCAACAAAACTGTTGGGTTTAAAGTTGCTCAGGAGGAGAGAGTCATAAATAGTATCATAAAAAGAGTTTATATCAGTGGGTAAAATTCTGTGTTATTTTGATGCAAGGTCTTTAATCTTTACAAGCTGAGCTAATACTGTATGTTTAAATCCTCTCACTTCTTTCAATTATAACAGGGACATAAAGCCTGATAACGTTCTTTTGGATATGAATGGCCACATACGACTGGCGGACTTTGGGTCCTGTCTGAAAATGAGTGAAGATGGCACAGTATGTATGAAGCAAAATTTATTTGGGTCGCTGGTAGTGGGACCTTATGAGTGAGTTGCTGGTTTTAAAGAGATTAGACATCATCAGTGTGCATCAGTGGTGTGATAGATTGTGAACTTTGTGACATGCTAAAAATTGAGGGTACAGTGTAACTCAACATACTTAAATATATTTTTGACATCTTCATCTCCGTGTTTTAGAGGCTGCTAATCTTTAAAATTATCCTTTACTATATTTTTCACTTTTTCTTCTAATGACCATATGAGTCCAAGGGGAAAGGGTCACTGACCAGCTACACCAGTTAGGCACACACAAATGTGGAGTCACCATTCCTGTAGGTATCGAAAAGACTGGTAGATGTGGCATTTGGGGACATGGTTTAGGTGGTCTTGGCAGTGCACAGTTAACAGCTGGACATAATGATCTTAAAGGTCTTTTCCAACCTAGATGATTGTCTTGATTCTATAATTAATAAGCAGTTTGTTTTATATGCCTTTGACAAATGGAACAGCAACATGATGGTAATTGGCCATCTTGTGCAGCAGATTGGATATATCTCTAAAAGCTAAATTACTTGTGACAGGTTTTGTTTTGCCTCGTTTAGGGGACTTCCAGGGGTGCCAGTCTTGCCAAAGTATGGCGTGCAGCATCGTTCACTGGTTTTGGCACAAACTCACATCTTGGTGATGTTCTCTAGTCATAAGGTGCCTGTCAGAGCTTTACCATATTAAAATGCAAAATGAAGGAGCCATTAGAATTGAGAACATATTCCTAGAGATTAGAGCTGTGCTCCCCTGATGGTCAGGGCTTCCCTACAACCCATGCACAGGGTAATTTCCCCACCTTACTGCTGTAGCGCATCCAGTTGTGCATTGGGCAATAAACATTTGACTGATTTCTGACATAATTAAACTTATCTAGGGAACTTTTTCTGTGATCTTCAAATGAAACTGTAAAATTCAGGGGTAGGACTTGATCTCCCTACTAACTCATTTTTCATTTCAACTTCTAGCAGCCAATTGCAATTTTAAAGCATAAGCAGACACAAAGGCAAAATGTATTTTGTCTTTCTGCTTTCACAATAGCTTGATTATTTTGGGTTTCTACTATGGTCAGAATAAAACACATCAACTGATTTTATGTTTTAGTGGAATGGAACTTAATCTTTGCAGTCTTTGTTACTTTCTTAGTATTTTCTTTGTTATGTTGCTGTGAATTTATAAGTCTCTTCCTTCTCCAGAATCATGTCCTGGTGTCTCTATTTGTCAAAAATATTAGTGTTCGAGTAAAAAAGGTGCTGAGAGAAACTGAAAACTTATGAGAATTATGTTTGCCTTATTTTTAAGGTACAGTCATCAGTAGCAGTGGGTACTCCTGACTACATCTCTCCTGAGATACTGCAAGCAATGGAAGATGGAATGGGGAAATACGGGCCTGAATGTGACTGGTGGTCACTGGGTGTCTGCATGTATGAAATGCTGTATGGTGAAACACCCTTCTATGCGGAGTCACTAGTGGAAACCTATGGGAAGATTATGAATCATGAAGTAAGAGCTGTATTAAATCTCTTGTGTTCTGAGTTTGTAATGTTTACAGAGGAGCTTACCACTTCAAGATACTGAAGTGGTGGTAATTCTTTGCATTTTCACAGTGTTTTAGATTCGTGTTGTGTAGGTTTGTTGGTTCAGGTTTTAGGGGTGCTTGCTTCTCTGAATTGCAGAAATTTAATTCTTTGACAAATTGAAATTTTTCTCTAAATGCTGATGTTCTTGTTGGAAAATCTAAGCAATCATCACAAAATCAAAGTTAAAATCTACTCTTGTGTTAGGCCCAATCAAAGTTTCCTCTGGACTGTGCAGGAGAAATGAAGTAATGCATTGTTTACACAGCTCTGCACATTTTCTGTCACACTGATAGCAGTACCGAAAAGGCAACAGGCAAGTCAACCAGTATAGACATGAGCTGCATGAAGAACCTGAGTTTGGGAGGAGTTGCCTGGAGTGGCAGTGGGTAGAAAAACATGAACTTGAGTTGCATGAAGAACATGCAGTCAGGGGGTTTGTCCAGGGTCAGAGTGGTAGGGAGGTGTTAGAACTTGTGCATTTTGAACATTAGAGAGTAAGAATAAACCAGTCCATGATGTCCTTTCAAGAGCTGTATTAGAAGGATGTGTTTATGTGCATACTTCCCCTAGGTTGCCAGAAGCTGTTGCATAAGGGTGTGTTATTGTATTTTCTTCTCCTCCGGGTGAGTGCAGTTTACTGGGATTTATGGTGCTGGGCTCTCACAGTGAAGCAGTGATAGGACATGAAATGATAGGATGTGATAATAGGATCATGAAGTGATAGGATAGGATGTGAAATCCTTGCCAGACCTGACACCCGTGCTGTGATGAATATTAATCTCTCTCCTGCTATAATTCCTTCAACGAACTAACTGATTCCTACTGTAACCAGTGTAAATTTTGGCTACCCTCGCTCTTGAGCTATATGGGAGGAAATTTGAAGCTGGTGTCCTGCAAACTTAAAATTTTAATCTCATTTGGACCCACAATCAATATGATTGTATGCTTTTCATTGGAAGTTTTAAAGTTTAATTTCATTTATGATCATTTGGTCCTTAATAATCTCATTTTTAAACTTAAAAAGTTGTATTATAATATATTTATGTGTATATGTGTATATATATATATATATATATATATGTATATATATATATATAGACACACACATCAGCAAGCTGATCCTAGTGGGTGGCATGCCCAAGAAAGGGGGATTGAAACTAGGATGATCTTTCTGGTTCCTTCCAACCCAAACCATTCTGTGATTCTGTGATACATAAAAATACGCTATTTTCTTTTGTTGGAAAACAGACAAACAAACAAACGAAGAACTAACTCCCTCCCCACCACCAACCAACCAAAAAAATCCCAAAAAGCCTTTCTTGACTATGTTGTAGTAGTAGTAGTAACAATCTAAAATACAAATAATGTTTTTCCAGTTTTTTTTCAATCAAGAGTAATTTCAGTTGTTAGTGGTAATTACAATTTTTAGGTCTTACATTTCTTTATGATAATAGGTATATATTTTAAATGTAGATTATATTTTAGTAAGAAAAACAGGCATTTAACCTATAAATCAGAAAAATACATGCTTAAATATGACAGCGTTTGGTAAAGAATTTACTGCCATCATGGGATTTTAAGAGTTGAAATTAATTTAATCTCAAGGAGTGCAACTCCAGGAGGATCAGTGCACCTCTGACTAAGAAGAGGATCTGCCTTTATTATATGATCTTTATTATATTGTAGTCTGTAAAAATTCTGGTATGTCTTTTAAAAAAGTTTGCTTTTCCTTGCAGAGTTACTATAATCACAGATCAAACAGATCGGTATTAAAGAAATTGAAAAATGATTTCTTGTCCTCAAAATCCAGTTTAAGACAAAAAGTGTGTCACTGAATGTATTGAATTGTGCTCTATCATTGCTCACTGTAACTAGAACAGTATTTGACTATTCATTTCCAGTTTTTTTGGTGTAATTTAGCATGTTCTTTTTGAAAGTACAGTTGAAAGTTCTGGAATTAATTCCCTCTTCAAAAATTTCTCTGTTTGTTTTGTTTTCTAGGAACGATTTCAGTTTCCGTCCCATGTTACAGATGTATCTGAAGAAGCAAAAGATCTTATTCAGCGACTGATCTGCAGCAGGGAGCGTAGACTGGGACAGAATGGAATAGAGGATTTTAAGTCTCATGCGTTTTTTGAAGGACTTAATTGGGATAACATCCGAAACCTAGAAGCACCTTACATTCCAGAAGTTAGCAGTCCTTCTGACACCTCGAACTTCGATGTAGATGATGATGTACTAAGAAATCCAGTGAGTCCTTGTTTTTAAATATTACCGATGGAAGTATGCAACCTTGCTGCACTGTAAGGTAGTAGTGAGAACTTATTTAAAAATACATAAGAGATGAAATTTCAAGTATTTAATCCCCTTGGCGTTTTAGGTTATCAGAAATCATGAGCTGTATTTTTAAGCGGTAGCACTTGCCAAAATGCATTACTGTTACATGGTCAAAGTTAAAACATATTTAGGTGGGGAAAAAAGCCCCTTAGTTGCCCTTTCAATTTACCTTACAGGGAGCTAGTATTTGGATTTATTCCTTTTCAAAGGTGAACAAAAAAAAAATCTGTCTTTAGAAAGACACATAAATTCTCCATGTAGCTTGCAAGCACAGATGTCCAAGTGAGAGTATTCATCATGCTACTTCTCCACTCACTTAACAACCAGGAAGTTGGTTCTTGGCGTAGGTAAGATTGGTGTTCCACTCCTCCGTTTCTGTTGTCTTGTAGTTTACAAATGGGTGAAGAGGAGTAGAGAGCTTTTGTGGTAATTTGTTCACCAGCTTGTATTCCAAGAAATGAAGAGCTTTTGGCATGTTTTTTGATTATGTGTCTGACAGTCACTAGAACACTAAGATTAACAGCATGCATTTTGGTGCCAGGTCACTTTTAATTAGGAACTTGAAATTTCGGGTTTTCTTTTACTGGCAGCATTGTGCTCTGAACTTGTTGAAATGCTGCCCTTTCAAGTAGCCAGTTCAAGAGGCTCCGAAATTCAAGTCATTATATTAGGCGACTTAATCTGAAATAAAGCTTGTCCAGGGGCAGTGGAGCATAACTGCCAATTGTCAGTTGGTGTATTAAGGAAAATCTTTCCTTTAGCTGTCTCTTTTTTAGCTGTTGAGGCTCATTCAAATGCCTTTCACTCTGTATGAGTTAACTCTTGGGTTTTCATGCATGTTGTTTTCATGCAGGAAGTGGTGCCACCAAGTTCTCATACAGGCTTTTCTGGATTGCATTTACCATTTGTTGGGTTTACATATACAACTGATAGGTAAGCAAAGGATATCTTCTTTATTAAACTTGTTTCCCAAATGCAGCTAATTCCTGGGAATTCTCATTTTTATAAGCATGTAGAAAGGTTGATGTTCATAGGTGTACCTGTGGCTAAACTTTTATCCCTTGTTTTTTCTTCAAATATCTGAACATATTTTGATCCTGTTTGCCAAGATTAGGTGCTTTTGTATTTAGTATTTTATCTATTTGAAATAAAAGAAAGTTAAGAGACTAGATGTGTCAATCCAGTTTCTTCATTGAGAGGCTGAGAGCAAGTCTTGTCCATGCTGGACATCTGCCAGGAGCTGTTCAGGATTATCTCATTGCTCCACTGTCCTGCTGCTAGAACAAATTAACATAGCGGGTTCTGAGCATGGCCAAAGTGGCTCAATTTGCATATCTTTGAAATAGCCTCCATCTGATTTCAGAGATCTCTCAAACACGCTTGTCTCTGACCATAAGGTACTTTGCCGTGTTATTTCATTATTTCTCTTCGCAGGGATTTGTTATCCCATGAACCCAAAACATACATGTCATCCTTTTCACAGTGACATCATGTGCCTTAGCTTAAATCCATCTTTGCCATGCTTTAAACTAAACTTTTGGGGTTGTCCCTCAGCTATCTCAGTGCAGGTACACTTACCTGCTTCCTTTCCTGCCAGGTACTAGTAACCTGTAGCATTAACAGAGAGAGTTAACATTTTCAATAATTTAGGCAGTTTATGAAGGTGTATCTGCATTATTGAAGTCCTGCATGCAGGTATCTTAATTTTACAGCAGCATGCAGAGTATCCGAGGAATAATAACTTTACTGTAGAGGCAATTCTCAGGGTAACAATTACTGCACTAATTGTTCTTGTAAATTTAAGGTGCGTATTTGGTGGAACCCCAGCATGTCACAGCTATAGACTGCTGTGAGTATTTATTAAAATGTCCTAACTTATGTATTTTTTTTCAGCTCTTTATCTGATAGAGGCACTTTAAAGAGTGTGCTGCAGTCTGACACTGTAACCAAAGATACGGATGTACAGCGAGACGTAAAGAACACTTCACAAATAGAAGGTTATGAAAAGAAAATACGGAAATTAGAGCAGGAAAAGCAGGATTTGAACAGAAAACTGCAAGGTCAGTGGTTGGTATTTGTTTGAATTCTTAGTTCTGCTCGTTGGAATACTTTTTATTGAAAATCTTCTCCTTTTCGGATTTCAAGAATCTACAGAGACAGTGCAGAACCTCCAAGGTCCAGTGTGTGTTACAGCAAATACAAGCCGTGATAAGGAGATTAAAAAATTAAATGAAGAAATTGAACGGTTGAAGAACAAATTAACAGGTAAGCCTCTGGCATGGTAATTATAGTAATGCAATTTATTTTGCAATAAGTAGAATTAATGTTCTTGAGGTATTTAAAAAACAAAGGGTTTTTTAAAGGCTTGTTCAATATTAAGAGTCGTTTCAGTTTTTTCCAGATGAGTGCTTAACTAATTCTTCCACTTGCTTAGCTTGATAGCACATACTAGCATGGGAAGTCCAGAGTGTGATGAATTGTGTGGATGGATTTAGTTAAATTTATTTTGTGTGATATTTGTTTCCCTAAAAATCTCAGGAGATCCTGTTCTCTGACTCCTCTGTATTGGGAGGAGTATTGTGTTGGAGAGGTTTTTCTTGGAGGCGGGTGTAAGAGATGGGATATAGAAGTCTGGTTGTTCTTTAGGAACATAAAGGAGTAGATGAGGGGATGTGTAATAGTAGTTCACAGTTAAATATTTCTGAGCTCGTGCTCCCTTTGTGTTTCTGTTTGGTGATGCATTAATTAGGAAGCACTGAGTGTTGCAGAAAAACAAATACTGGCATCTGTCCTGAGGGAAGACTGACTCACCCATATCACTGAAAATCTGTTGCTTGACAATGCTGTTAGTTTATCCATGCAAACCTCCTGTTAGCATCTAATTTTTAAGTAGGAATCAGTGATAAACAAAATGGTAGTTTTGAATACTAATGACTTGGCTGAGAGTTTTACAGAGGCCTGTATAGTGTGAGTTCAGATGCTGAGTTGCTGATGCTGATTTTTTAAAAATATTTTTTCCCCATTTCGTTTGACAATATACCTTTTCTGTAGGTGTATACACTGCAAAAATTAGCTCTACTCTCCTACCTAGATTATCCTTCCAAGAAAACCTATTCCTGTGTATTCTGAAATTAGGTTTGCATCACAGTAGTTAGATAAAGGTTCTGCTTCTGCACAGGGTTCACGTTTATCTAGTTCTTCAACCAGTGATGTCCTGTTAAATATAAATTCTAGCAGTATGTTCTGATTTAAAAAGAAGTAGTATTGGTTCATGTAGGGTTGGGAGGAAATTTGTTCTGAAGTGAGAAAAGGAATAATACTTTAAGTATTAATAGCAGTTCTTGGGATCCTGAATACATAGGTCCATTTTCCTGTTCTGCTGCAGACATCAGTGCAACTTGAGTGAGACAGTTATTCCCTGTGAAATTTCTTGTTTATTTGTTTAATAGAAGTAGTAATTAAAACCAAACAGAGAATGGCAGTTTATTTCCTTAGAATTGGTAAGACTGAGCAGAACTATATAAAAGTGGCTATGTTGGGTTTTTTGCACTAAAAACCAATAATTTCAAATCAAATTTGTTTATTTTTCTTTGAAAGTAAAGAGAGAGCAAGCTGCCAGGAATATGGGCAGCCAGGTCTCCAGCTTGCTTTGTGCTGGATGTTATTTCCTTCCCCGACTATTTATTAGTTCTTACCTAGTCTAGAAAATAAATAGTCCTTGCCTGTCTTGCCGAGTGCACTAATGACTGTAGCCTTTTTGTTGCATAATCAAAACTGTTTAGGAAACACATTACTAGAACTGCAATTGGAACATCTCGAGTTTATTTTAATATTTTCAATGGCTAGAAGTTTTGTTCCTCAAAAACAAAACAAAACCTTGTGCTAAGGCTTTTTTACTTTGAGATCACAATCTTTGGGAGAATTTCTTTAAGGAGCCGAGAAAAATAAAACTATTTTGAGGTATCAGTGCCCCAAAGTTACTTTAAACAGTCTAAAATGGTGGGAATGGGAAAGAAGTTGATTTTCCAAGCAAAGTGATGCCAATTTGCATGAGTAATGTAGTTTGTTTTATTGATGTTGGGACAGTTACTTTTAATATGTATTAATCTACAGATATAAGTAAACTGGAAGCACAGCTTGCAGATGCAGTGGCTTTTCGACAAGAACATGAAGACTCCATACACAAGTTGAAAGGACTAGAAAAACAGTGCAGAGTACTGAGGCAGGAAAAGGAGGACCTTCATAAGGTATTGATCCAAAGACAGATACTTTTAAAAATGTAAAGTAGTTCTAGAACAGTTACGTTGTGATTGCAATTCTAGTATTTTAAATACTGCTTTTTAAAACTATGCTGAGATGTTAGGGAACCTGTTTAGCAGTACAGTAGCTTTCCAAAGTACCACACTTTCTTTTTTGGAAGTTGATGGGCTTCCAAAACCATTCAAATGTTCCAGAATCATTTCAAATCTGTTTTGCTAGATGGAACAAACACCTAAAAAACTGTTTTAATTAAGCTGTTTAATTATTCTTAACTGTTTCAATAGAAGTCTGAGGACAGTCAAGAGACTTCAGAGCCTTGGGACAACTTGTTAAGGGGTCAGGAACACAAGTATTGTTCTCCTCCATTCTTCTAGTTTCAGGGAATGATGAGAGAGGAAACAGACCCAGCAGATACTTGGCTGGTGTCCCTGGCAGAATTCTGGGGTTTCTGACATGTTTACAGTTTACATGACACCAGGCCTGCTGGTGACAGTTGGGGGTACACCTGTCTATTTAGCAGAAAAGGATCTTTGCACTGAAGTTAGTGGGGCTTATTAAAAGAGCCTATTTACTCCTTTTTTATACTGAAAGGTTAATTACTGGTTAAAGCTAGTGATGACTTTTATGTAATCACGGAGTTTATTTGCTGTTGTGTAAATTATCCCTTTGTTTGCTTCCTAAAATTTAGCAGTATTTCAGCTTTAAGTCAGGAAAATATTTTGCATTAAAGTAAATAGGGATTTGCATATACTACATACAACTTTCAATAATAACAGAAAAAAGCTACCTGTATTGGAATAACTACTTTTGCAAATGTCTACCAGCCATATTGTTCCTGAGTATTCATATGGATCCAAAAGTGATCTGTGGGCCAAAATCTCTTGGCTGTTTGTACACTAGAATTTAACAGTATCTCTTCTGTCTGTTAACCACTGGTAGGGGTTATTTACCAGACTGTATGAGTAGCAGAGAAGGCGAATTTGCTGCTTCTGAATACATGCATTTTGGGAAGTTAATCCTCCTGCAGTGCTCCTGCTAATGGCAGAAATTTTTAGAATTCCCTTGGCCAGTATTCATTTATTTGGTTGTATAGTTCTACTCTTATTTTTTCCTCCCACTCTCAGATGATTTTATGTTGAACATTCCGTTTGTATTTTAATCCTGTTAATTTTTGTTAACAATTTTCTGTAAAGGAAATTGTTTTTATACTTTCAGTTAAAGTATTAAGGGCGTCACAGTTTGTTTTAAGGAATCTTCCTCAGTTTTTTGAAAAATTTCACATTTTCTGCAGTCTCTCAATGCTGGTACAGTGTATTTGATGTCTCTCCTGAATCTGCTGTCTGCTAAAGCATTCCTTTAAACAAGGTTACAAATGTGCAGGTACATGGTGGTAATCTAAAATTAAGTTATTTAGAAGTGACGTGTCCTTGTGTAGTCACATTTATAAGAAAGACTTCTGGGACACCAAAGGTAGTTTTAGAGCTGCCACACAAGAAGCAGAATAATGGCTGTATTTGTATGTCACTGCAGCTGCTTAGCCAAACAATTATGTAAGTTAAGAATTAGAAATAATCTTTAGTAGTTATGTGAGGTGGTCAAGACAGGCTTATGTAGGTCCAGTTTCTTTGTTCTTGGAAAGAATATATGGAGTTCAAATGCCTCTATTTATTGTCATTTTATTTTTAAACCAGCAACTTGTAGAAGCCTCAGAGAGATTAAAGATGCAGTCCAAAGAACTGAGGGATGCCCACCAACAAAGGAAGCTGGCTGTGCAGGAGTTCTCTGAGCTCAGTGAGAGGATGGGAGACCTGCGGTCCCAAAAGCAGAAGCTGTCCCGGCAACTTCGCGACAAAGAGGAAGAGTTGGAAGTCAGCATGCAGAAAATTGATGCTCTGCGACAGGACGTCCGTAAATCAGAGAAGATAAGAAAAGAGGTAGCTTGTTAAAATAGCTAGCACTCGTGTTTCAGCTGCTGCTTATCGCTCATATGTGATTGTATTGAAAATTTGAGAATGTCTTCTGGGGTTTTTGTTTGTTTTCTTTTAATTTGCACTTAGACTGATTTGAATCTGTACGAAAGTATTCTTGCTATATGCCCAGTTTATTCGTTCTGGTGTTTTGAGTCTCACAGAGTCTGACTCACAGTGAACTTGAAACCCATAAAGTTCAGTGAGTGTCTTCATATGCTCTGAGGCTGGAGTATTTTGACTTTGTTGGTTTTTTTAACTGATTGTTTCTCTTCAGCCAAAGGGAGGAATAGTGATACAAACTAAATATGTGGTTTTCCTTCCACCGTAACTAAGTCATTGTAAGAATAGCTGCAATATCTTGAAGCAAGTTAATTTCCAATTAGTATTCTAGGTAATTTATAGTTTTACATGGGATGAAGTGGATAGCCAGAAGAGGGCATAAGAAAAAGCTATTGTGGTTAATCTGCAGTGTTTTAATCATTGAAAAATCATCATGTTTTCTGTATTCTCTGGGTGAAGTGTAGAAGAGAAACTCAAGAGCTCTATAAGCATTGCTAGAAAACTTCTGGCAAATTGGAGGGCAGTCTATGAAAATGTAGTAGAATATGAAGTTTCTAAGGCTTTTGTGCATGAACAAGAAGTGATAGTTAACTGGAAACTGGTGAATTGTTGTGCCATCTCATCTCTAGAGCAGAGTGCAGCAGGCATTCAAGTGTTGTTGCTTATTTGGTTAAATACTTTCATGCAGAGCTTTAAAATCTCCTGTCTTCGTTCTTAAAAATTCAGTTGTATCGATCTTCTGTTCAGAACACAGTTTAGAAGTTCATTATCTTGTCCCACAGTCCTAAGTACAATCCTTTTAAAAGCAACTTTGCTAGTTTAATTTGAACACAGAAAAACAAATCTTACTGTTCCTGTCAGGTTTTTAAACTGCCGCAATTGCTTGAATTCCAGAAGTTGCCTTAGTTGCCACTAAATCTAAATTGTCTTTCTGATAAGCTTTCTGAAATCAATAAATGGATGATCAAGCCTATTTTGTTACATAATTGCAAAGTAAAAATATTCAGTGTTCATATTTAAAGTGTTTTGCCATAATTTGGCTCAAAGGTTGAGATTTTTGAGCTGCCTTACATAGATACTGAGGGATGGAGCTGACCTGTGAATGTGGGAGACTTTCTTGTTTCATAGCTGCGGTGACTTCCTAGTGCCATTTTCTTCTCTTTGCTTTAATAGGAGCTGTGCAGTTATCCCTGAATGGGCTTGATGTAGTTCACATCAGTACAAAGATGTATAAAATAATAGTTCTCTGCATGTGACAGATGGATGCCTGAATCACTGAAAGCAAAACAATTATCATGACATTCTGAGATGGTTGTTATAGTGGTGTAACTTAAAATAGAAATAAGTAAGACTTGCTGCTAGGCCATATGGAGGAAAGGAAATGAGTGATACAGATAGTGCTATCTTGTGTTGAAGTGACCTAAAATGGCTCGTTACAGCTGGAAGCCCAACTTGAAGAAGTTGTAGCAGAAGCATCAAAAGAACGCAAGCTCCGTGAGCACAGCGAGGTTTTCTCCAAACAACTGGAAAATGAACTGGAAGCTCTAAAGGTTACATGGTTTTTGACAAATATTTACTCATGGCCCAGAAGCTGCGATAGTTTGGCTTACTCAATGCTTAATACCAGTGGGAGACTTAAAAATTTCAGTATTACTGGAAACCTAACCCGTCCAGATTTATTTGCCTCTTTTACTTGAAAGAGTTTAATTGCTGAACACTAATGTCTTGAAAATGCCCAGTTTATATAAATTCTAAGCAGCTTTTAAACCAATGTGATCCAAATCTGTTATCTCTGCAACCCATTTCAACCCCTAATTACAGTCATATAAGCAGAGCAGTGACTTACGTGGCTTAATGCATGGAGACAGGCACCTTTTAAATCACTTGGTGCCCAAATAAAAATTTTTCCAAAGTCCACCAATTGGACAATTCTGACTTTTAAGAATATAAAGATCATAGCTTCTTCCTGATGGTTTCTCGTCTTTTTCTGCAGTTGAAGCAGGGAGGCCGGGCGGCTGGTGCCACACTAGAACATCAGCAGGAGCTTTCCAAAGTTAAGTCTGAGCTGGAAAAGAAGATCTTATTTTATGAAGAGGAGTTGGTCCGACGAGAAGCGTCACATGTTTTGGAAGTTAAAAATGTGAAAAAGGAAGTACATGATTCAGAGAGCCATCAGCTTGCACTTCAGAAAGAGATCATGATATTAAAGGATAAATTAGAGAAAACAAAGCGAGAGAGGTAAGCTTTTGGGCAAGATTCCCTCACTATGGATTTCTTTTTGTTGTGTGTATGTATTGCATTGCATGGGTGCCTGTGCAGGCTGGTACTTCACCCTAACTCTGTTTATTCTTTTTTGAAAATCCCAGTCTACAAGTTCAGCAATGTGACAGTGTAAGTGTTTCTATTTCTTGCCATTCTCTCTAGGCACAGTGAAATGGAGGAAGCAGTAGGAACAGTGAAGGAGAAGTATGAGCGTGAAAGATCTATGCTCTTGGAAGATAACAAAAAGCTAACAACAGAAAATGAGAGGGTAATTATTTTATGAAACATCTAATTCTTACTTCATTACTCTCTGATGTTGAAGTAGTGTACTCACTCATCAGAACAGGATCCATGAATGTTCAGGCACTATCTGAAAAAAAAAAAGTTATTTTTGCCATATAAATATTACAGATTTGGCTCTAATATTATCATCTTGGTACTGCTCTTTGGGGGATTGATTCCCACCATTCAGAGGATACCGCCCTTAGATTCTTCATGAAGGCGGCAAAGACAGAGAATCATTGGCACACTGCCTGCCTTCCTGATGGCTTGCAGTTAAACCTCGTTTCTCTCTGACCTCTACACTTGCTTTTTGTTTTCCTTTGTTTTAGATTATTTTGTATAAACTGATAGTTCCACAAAAAAGAAGCCCATCCAGTTCTTTGCTCTGTGTTAGAACTCCCAGATAGTGCAAGGTGGTCTTGTTTGTTCAGATTCTAAAGGTGTGTGGGCATACACGTGTATAAAGTCTGAAACTGTCATAAGTCACAAGTTAAACTAATCTTTTGTTTCAGCTGTGCTCCTTCGTGGACAAACTAACAGCACAGAACAGACAGCTAGAAGATGAGCTCCAAGATCTAGCAGCGAAGAAGGAGTCTGTTGCTCACTGGGAAGCTCAGATTGCAGAAATTATTCAATGGTACATATTGTTTAGAGATCCAGATATGGCCACTTTCAACTTCCGAAATATTGATCGCTTTTTTGTGTTTTTTTAACATATAGCTAGGCCTTTTCTCTGTGTCTGAGATCAACAAAAGCATGGTATTTCTGAGTGTTGATTTTGTTGAAATTGCCAGGTGCCACTGAAACAAATACAAAGCAGAGTCTTGGTGTCAACTTTCTTCAGTCTCTAAAGTGATTATTAAGTCTCCCAATTTGGAATATTTTGATAAATTCATTCAGGAAGTTGGTCATGATTTAAAAGGTCAATACTAACATATAGAACTTCACTAGCTGTACTAGACAAGAACTTGCACTTAAAACTTGCACTGTTCTTTCCTCAGTAGTTCACTGTTTTAGCAAGCTGTGTGCAAGAATTTCAGCGTGCAAAACAAAAAGGACTGGAAGATAGCCCTTATAAAAATGGAGCAAGTAATATGCAGATCACCTTCCCAACTACAACAGTGAATCTCTGCAAAACTCTTGCTAATGGCAAAAGGGAAGCTTCAGTTTCCCTAGCAACTGCCACAATCAAGAAAATCAGATAAAAGAAAAATCTGAAGCAGGCAATCTGAGATGTATTCAGTTTTCTGTTGCTGGGAGAGTTTTCCCTGCTCTGTTTGTTCCTGTTACGTCCCTAAACCCCATGCAGATGCTCTGATAATTTAGTGGTACAGTATTTGGTTCCATGAGCCATGAAACTGCTAAGTTACAGGTTTTTGTAATTGCACAACAGGGTAAGTGATGAGAAGGATGCTCGTGGCTATCTCCAAGCATTAGCTTCCAAGATGACAGAAGAACTAGAATCATTGAGAAGTTCCAGTCTGGGGTCACGAACACTGGTAAGGAAATAGGAAACATTCAAGATGTTCTGGGCATGTCTGAGAAGCTACATTTTTGTACCTAAAAAGAATTTTTTCCTAGCAAATCCTCTGCTTTGCTTTCTAGTTTTTAGCTGCTGCTTGCAAATCCAACTAGGTAATCTGATCAGAATTTGATGATTACATGGGTCAGTTGTTTCATACTAATATCTGCCATCACAGATGTTAAACGCTACAGAGAAGAGAAGAAACAGTAACTTAAACCATTAAAGGAGAGTACAGAAATATACCTTACCATGTTATGTGCAATTGAATCATTTCAGTTGCTGCTACAGTGAAATAGCAAAGTAAGTTTTCTCCTGTGAAAAAATATTAACTGGTTGATACCAATACAAGCTAGGGAGAGCATGTGGCATGATTTACATGCAGAGCAAAGAGACCTTGTGCCATAATTTTGCCATACAGTAGTAACATGAATTCCCCAAAATGTAATAGAAGTGCTCTTATAAAAGGAGTATGGTTTCAAAGAGAAAAACAGCTGCATAAGGAAAGGAAGAGAGCCATTTGCAGCTTGGCATGGGAGCCCACATTCCTACCCATGCCAGTCTGCAGTCTGCTATGCAGAGTCCATCTGCTGCTGGTTTATACATATGAAAAGTTACTTACCCCTTCCAAACCCATGGATATGAGAGAATAAGAGAAAGTTGTATTTCTGTGAGCTAACATTTGTCTGCATGATCAGGAGACGATTATAATATTGAGAGGTTTAACGGGAAAAAGATTGGAGCAACTGCAGTTTGCATTTTTATCTTAGCTGCTGCCAGAATAAAGAACGCTGTTCTTCATATTGTAACTGGTTTTGTAACTTCTACAGAACCTGCTCTAAGGCAATTGCTTCTCAACATAAAAAGTGCTTCTTGGTTTTCATGACTGTTATTTGCAAGTTCATCTGTGACTAGATAGGTATTCATTAGGGAATATCAGAAAAGTAGTCCACACTGAAAAATGCCTGGAAAAGCTCAGAATATTAGCTTTTGGGGTGGTAGGGAGGAATTGCATGGTGTATGCTGAAGTATAGCATATGCCACTTAGCGAGTATAAGAATTGCTCAGGCAAACGTTCCAGGTATCTTGGGCATCTCAAGATCCAAATTCTTTCTTCTTTTTTTTTTTTCTTCTCTTGGTTTTGCTACTCTTGGTATGTTTTATATTAGTGTGTTTTACATTGAATGTTGACATTTATCTCATGTTTGAAAGTCCATTATATCACTGTGCAAGTTTTATACTCTGTTCTAGACTGAACAGTGAAAACTAGTCATTTTCAGTGGGTTCTCTCAGTTTGACTTCCATGCTCAGTGATACAGCATTTTGGTTTCAAGCACATTGTGTTAATGGTCAACCAATATTAAAATTGCTCATTACTTTACTTTTGTGCAATGAAGTCTGACTGCTGACTAATTTTCATGCAGCAGGTATGCTGCCAATAACTAATTAAAAGAGCATTCTCTGAACCAGTGTGAAAGCTAATTTATGTCTTTGGACAAGAACAGAAATATCCTCAGAGAGTTGATAGTAATATTCAGTAACTTACTGCAACAGGATCCACTTTGGAAAGTACGACGCAGTCAGAAGTTGGACATGTCAGCAAGGCTGGAATTACAGTCTGCCCTTGATGCAGAAATTCGTGCCAAACAGCTAGTTCAAGAAGAGCTACGGAAAGTTAAAGATGCAAACATATCTTTTGAAAGGTAATGAGGGCTTTGGTTCTGTTTGGGGTTTAATGTACTGATCTAAACTGCTGATTAGAATAGCAGCAACTTTCTTAAAATGGCCCCTTGTGCCTGGAATATTGGACTTTGCCAGAAGCATCCCATTCTACAAACTACGCATTTCTTACATAGTCAAACTGTAAAAATTTCTTCAAGTAAACATTTCACTGCTACAGTACGATACAAATCTTGGACATCTGAGGAAGAAAAGCATAAGAGCAAATTCACTGTAATTTCTTTTACTAACTGGAGAGTTAGACATGTTCTTGGGAATTGAAAGTCAAAGTACTATTAGAATAATTTTGTATGGCAGATACTTACAATGATAGCAGAAGTCTCAAGTACAGTTTTAAATATCTAGTCAAGTAGTGAGGTGCATATTCAGGGGAAAAGTAAAATCAGTCATCCTTAAAAAAAAATCACATACAAAGCCCCAGTACCGCTCAAAAAAAAAAAAGAAAAGACATTTTCCAAAACTCTGAGATGGAGGACCAAAAGTTAACAACCTTGTCTACCGGCATTTCTGCCTTTGAGACATTTCAGATTACATTTTGATATTTTTTTTTTTTTTTTTTTACTTTAGTAAATTAAAGGAATCAGAGGCAAAAAATAGAGAACTGTTGGAAGAGATGGAAGGTTTGAAGAAAAAAATGGAGGAAAAATACAGAACAGATTCAGGTAATTAAAGTTCCAGTGTTCTAACAGAGTTGTAACACTACCTGTGATGCTGCCTTTTAGCTAAGCCTGTTCTTCTTTTGATTTTAGGTCTCAAACTTCCAGACTTTCAAGATTCCATTTTTGACTATTTCAACACCTCTCCTCTTGCACGTGATTTGACTTTCAGAGTAAGTTATTACATAAAATAACTATAAAAATGAGATAACCAAATTCTATTTTCATTATGCAATAGTAACTCTTAGCCACTGTATGGCCCATTGGTATCTTACATATTGGCCAAATCATGGTGGCACAGAATTGGACGCCCAGTAGATGTCAGATTGCTTGGCATTTTGTAGAGAAGCTGGCACCTCTGGGAAATATTCTCAGAAGTTCACATTTATTATTTCCCAATCTAGCTTCTTTGTTTAGCTTCATCTCAAACATTTGGCTAAATGAAATATATTCAGGGGTTTTTGGAAACGATAGCACACCCTGTCACAAATAAGGAATTAAATGCTTTGCAATTGGAAGATGCTGATTATTACAAGGAAAAATGTTCACACAGTTCAAGGAGTGCTTAAACTGATATGTAAAATTGTTGGCTCCAGATCTTAATGGAGTGCTTAGAGAAGGAGCTGGGAAGAGAATCAGAGGACACACAGATGTTGGTATAATAAGTTTATCATGACACACCCTGTGATCCTTAGCAAACTAATCATACAAATCACAGCTCCAAGTAGGCGTTTCACTTTAAATGATTTGTGCATTCCCGGAGGAAGCAACTGTTAAATGCAACATTGAATCACATTTCCTAACTTCATGCACTCTTGATCCTTGAAGATTTTTCTGGGGTTTTTTTAAAATTTTGTTTTGCAAAGCGTAGACAGTTCAGGATAAAACCAAGAGCTTGAACTGGAATGAATAATCTGTTTATGAAGTGGCGTTAAAGGGGCTCAGGTTAAAATCTCATCAGTCTGGTTAGATTTCTTTAACAGAGATGTGTACTTTTCTCTCTTTTTTCTTTAATTGTCACTCTTGCTAAAAACAAAAAAGCCTATGGACATGTTGTGATACTTTCATACAGTTTGTGTATTTGGTGTTCCCAGTCACAAGACATCTGTGCTGTCTTTCTGTTAAAGAAGCAAGATGTGCTGTGTGGGTGACGTGGAGGGAAGAGAGAAGCACGATATATGCTACTTTCTAAATAATAACTTTTATCTACTGACCTTGATATTTCAAAACATTGCTTTAAAAAGTACCAGATAGAAATAAAGCAGTAACATGTAGACTGTCAAGCCCATAATTAGATAAGGTTCCATTCTACGGATCCTGAAGTAAATACATATTCTCCATGGAAATGCAGGTGGCATTTTCTGATGAATTACGTTAAAATTGCTGATACTGTGCTTGATGACTTACATTAATAAATTTTTTTTCACATGTACTTATAAAGATACTTTGTATCATCTGCTTTGGGGTTAATTTAGTTTGAATGAGTATCATTTGGCCATATAAAATATTTTATTTAGCTAGCCAACTAATATTCTATCTGAAGTTTTCCTGTGGGTGATAAGCGATCGTTTTTATCCCTCATATCCGTTACAACAAAGGATTCTGTTTCTTCTTCGTCTACATCTTCTCTGCTAGCCTTTTGGGAAGAAGTAAGTTTTTGCTAGTAGTTTTGTGTCCTTATCTTGTTGTGACCTGTCATAGTAAAAATGGCCCTCTAAAACTAGATATTTTGCTTCCTTAATTTCTCTGTAATTTAATCCACTAAACCTCTGTGAGGCTTACTGTTTTATAGTTTGACTATCTATATAGCTAAAGCTGAATCACACTTAGGATTTTGAAATTGTTCATATTAGATAATGATGCAATTTGATCTTAAATGGCCCAGCCCTTCCAATCAATTCAGAACAAAACAAAAATAACAAGTATCTGAACATATTTAGTGAGCTAACTGAACTTGAGATGTCTTCCTGTCTAAACTGGCTGGGAAGTGAGTGATTCATTACTTGTTGCCTTTAGTACTAATTCCATCATTGATGTGAAGTCTAATCTCATGTTTGTTAATCATAGTTTCCATGATGTCCTGAGAGTACAGTAATACAGAATCCTGCTTCCACACCCAGCTACTTTAGCTCTGGAATTGTAGCATACTTCCCCCTTGTGCTGGCAATTAGTAGTTGCTAATTTAAATGTGAAATTAATAGATGGCTTGTAATGGATACTAGTTTTAACTTTTAGTGAAATACAAGACACTGTGATTAAGTAGACATGATTATTTTAATGACAGAAGCCAATCATTTTTAAACAACTTTTTTAAAGATCAAGTATTACTACTTTAAGATTTTTTTCTTGTGGCGGACTTGCTGACTTCTGTGTGCTAAAAAAATCATAGTGTAGTAAACTACCATGAGAAATCAGCTGTTTTAGGGATGATTGCCAAGCTTCTCAAACGTGATTCCATGCCTGCAAGCAAGAGATTAGACACAGCCTTGCTGGGAGAATACGACTGTTAGGGCATTTATGCTGTCTACTATGAGATTTTGCATTTCAGTACTTCCAGTTTTTTCATCAGGTGGCAGGGTCTGTTTCGAGGGAAGATCTTTTTTCAGAGTGAATGTTAAATGTATGTGTACTTCATATGGAAATCAGCACTGGGTCTTGTTTCCATTTTGTTGACATGAGAGAACACTTCATCAAATATGTGGTATCTAATCTAACATGTTTGCTGTCACTTTTGCAGACCAGCTCTATTAGTGAGCAGGAAATGCAGGGTCCCAAGTCAGAAGTTTCACCATCTACTTCAGTTGTAACTACAGAGCAACAACAAGAAGTAAGAGACCCGTTATTTTACCCTGAAGAGTAATTCACCAGAAAGTCTCTCTGCCTTGATCACGATAAATACATATTGCAGCATTCATTATGAAGAAGCAGGATTGAATGCTGCTTATTTGCAATGTCTCAGTGTTAACTGCACCTGCTTTGAGGACAGTTGCAAATGAAACCTTTTCGCTGGCTTTTTGTATGTTGATGTACCTCATTTTCTTGTTTTCTGTATTGCTGGTTGTTTGTTAGTGTGCAGGCTTTCCTGTGAGCACTTTAAAACACAATCTATTTCTAATAAATCAGAATGGCAATGTTTACAATAATTAAATTTTTGATAATTTTCAAAAAAGGGGAAAAAAAAAAATCAGAGAACAATAAGCTTTGCCTCCCCAAACTTGAAACAAATTCTTGAAGCCTTACTTTGCTCAATTACAGTTTCTTGTGATTCAGGAACCAATTCGGCTTCAGAGGATGCCTGCTGCTCCTTCCCCCACCATTCAGTCCATTTCTCTAGCTGTACCAAAGGTAGGGGGACTGTGCTAACCTTATTCTAAGGAACAAAAGGAAAAAAATATCATTTATAACTTAGCCCTCTGTGTTTTCTTGTCCTGTTTGGATTTGTCATATGTGTGTGTTTGTTAGGTCTGTGTTTTTAATCAAATGTTTCCAAATGCATATCAATGGGTTTTGTTTTGTTGGAAGGGATGAGAAAACATGGCTATAGTTTTGGGTTTGCATGTCTTTTGGAGTTGGAAATAAAAGCGTTGTTGTTATCCTGCAGCATCTTTTACAAGCTGCACTTATATAAAAGAAGCCCAGGTTTCATAATGTACGCACTGGAGGGTGGTGGAGGGTGGTGCTTTGATTAAGTTCAGAAGATGAAGTTATTTTTTATCCTGAATGTATCTTTCAGCCTAAAGCTCACCAGCTCAATATCAAGTCGTTCACAAGCCCCACTCAGTGTAGTCATTGCACCTCTCTTATGGTGGGATTAGTTCGACAAGGTTATGCCTGTGATGGTGAGTTGGTGAAATTTTTTATATGTTTTCAGCAAGTCCCTCAAAAAGCATCCTAAGGTAGTAATGTATTTTAAGGCAATCATTTCTTTAGGGAGGGAGTGAAAGAGAGGGGGGGTCTCCCACTGGATGATTTCCTTTCTTTTGCATCATCAGCATACTCCTGAAGTCACTTTAGAAGTATGATGGTGATGTATGATGAAGTATGGTTCCTTTGCATATTGTTAATTAATTCCACTATTGTTAGTGCTGTTGTAGTGCAAGGGAGGGGGTGGGGAAGGAGGACTGCTTTCTGTTGCTGTAGTAGAGAAAACTATGGGAATGATCTGGTACCATGAATCTACTTATGTCTATTTTATGTGATTCTGGTCATAAACCCCATATGTTGGGAGGACTATTTGCTAGGTTATTTGTACTGTAGCCTTCTTGCTGTCCATTAGTTTTATTTAAAATGCTTTCTCTGATGCATATGTCACCATTGAATTCCATGTGTGACTATATGGAGATATTTTTATTTGAAAATACTTACTGTATATTGATTAGGCACATGAACACAGTTAAATAGGCCACAAATCTGTTGAAGACACTACAGGATAAATAACTTTATTTCTGTGCCCACCTCAGTTTTTGCTAGTGGCAGCCTCTCCACTGACAACCTGAGTATCACATTTAGATTGCCTCATCTGCGCTTCAAGGCTTTTTTCCTGGCAGATCTTCTGGTGGCAGTTCTTCCCCAGGAGGACCTATTGCTCTGCCAGCGCTTGCCCTGGGGTTGCCTTTTGTCTCCTGTTGCTGACAGTTCTGAACTCTTGTTTTGCATCTCTTCCTGCAAGCTTGAAACTGCCTTTTCCTTAGTGTAGCTATCAGCTTCACTCTTCTTTTGTCTTGTATATTTTAATTAAGCTCTGCATCATTAATTTTCCATTTTGCCTAATCTACAGCAGCTCTTGATAGCTACAGAAAAACTGAAATCACATTGATATGAAAATAGAGATGACTCCAATAGAACAAAACTTTGCCATGTTCCACTCTCAAACACTTACATTTCCCAGTTCCTCCTCTTTCTAATGCTGGGAGCTATGGCAAAATACAGCTGCACTCACAGAAGACTGTAGAATTGACTCTGTCCAGTGGATTTTCCTTATTCTGTAACTGGTGTACTTTGATATCCACAGTCCCTAATAATCGTCATGCCTTCTCAAAGACCTGAGTTTATTATCTAGTCTTGGGGAGCACCTACAGTACTTTGTATACATGACGTTTTGGTAACCCCTGCCCTCCTGGGAGCAGACAGTAACTCAAAGAAAAAGCCAGGCTGCTTGCTTTGCACTGCCTTCTCTGCTGTCTTTTCCCTCAGGCATCATGAGGAGGAGGTTTGTTGCCCAGTCTGTGTCTGTAGTAGAAGCAGGCTGTGTCCAGGTTTTTTGGAATCCTTTGACACTTCGTAATTACAGAACTTGATGTACCTAGGATATCTGCCAGATTCCCACTTCTCAGAATATGGTTAGGAGGAAACACAGAATAGATCAGTGTCATGGTCCTCTCTTCCACACCTATTGGTAGAAACAGAGTAGCTGGGATAAACCAAGCAAAATCTCTGTGGAAAGAGAGATCTGGCTCCTAAGCTGTGGGTCAGATACCTCAATATAACACGTTAACTCATTCCACAGTTCTTGTAGTCTGTCTCATGTGAAGTGGGTTATATTATGAGTTTTTTCTGTGTACTGCTTCTGTGCAAAGTGCTCTATAGACAAGACCTAGAGACATCTGTCCTTTGTGGGTGCAGCACAAAGTGGTGCAAATGGTAAGAAAGCATGCAATGGTAGTTTGCTCCTTACTTGAACTTATTTGAACTCAGGGCAGTAGAGCTATATGCCTCTTTCATTGTGCAATATTTCAGTCCTTGTCCCTGGTTTCTTCTTTATTTATGCTTTACTTATGTCTTGTGTTTGATAGTTCAACCCTTTCTAATTTTTTTTAACCATTTAGTTTTACTTTGTCTTTGCAGTATTCTTGCATACGGGGATCAAATTAAACACCTATTACCATTACCCTGTAATTTTTATTCCATCTTTATTAATACTGTTTCTCTTCTGTGACTGGGTTAGTTGGTACTTAACACCAGCAAGGCTGCCCAACTCATTTTCCTTGAAATATGGACTCAGTTCCTGCCTTTTATAAATGTAATAGGCTAAAAATAGGAAATAAAAGCACTTTGGAGAGTCTCATACAATATATAGGCGTGTTCACTCCTTCAGCATAGTGAGCTGAAGGAGTATTGATTGCAATATTTGACTGGTAGTTTCAGTGGGATTAATTAATTTGCTGCGCGTAGACTGTGTTAATCACTTGTTGTGATTGACTCATACACACATTTCACTGTGAATTTTCTCTTTTGTGCTTAGTGTGTTCATTTGCATGCCATGTTTCCTGCAAGGATAGTGCACCTCAGGTCTGCCCTATACCCCCTGAACAAGCCAAAAGGCCTCTTGGAGTAGATGTGCAAAGAGGAATAGGAACCGCCTATAAAGGTTATGTCAAGGTAACAGTCTTTTGTTCTTGGACAAGAGAATACTTAACTTCACTTACTGCTATACAGCTTGGAACCTCTAAGTATGTTTAAACAGATATCCTAAATAGTGCTAAAGCCTTAAGGCCTCGTGTGCCATCTATGTAACTTACTTAACCGTCGTTGCTTTAGATGTGGGAGAAACACTTGGTTTTACTATAAGACCTGAAGGTCAGTTGATTAGTAGCTACAATGTTCATAAGAAGCAGGGGGGGAAAAAAGAATGGTTTAAGAAAGAACTTCTGTCATTGTTGATGAAAGCATAATATAAAAGGTAAACTGTCTACCATTTTGGCATTGGTGGAATATCCAAGCCTAATGCCTTTATACAAGTCTTAGTATATTTATTAAGCTGTAACAAGAAATGATTGAACTTATAAGAGGAAAAATGATTGCTTGATTACTTGATATTTTTCATGCTGTTTTGAAGGACAAATAGAATATGTTTTAATTCCATTCATCTAAGTATAAGCTTTTCTAAATGTCCTGCTTTCTGTGTCTCCTACGTGTGCTTACATGTAATAAGCAGTTATTTATCCACAGGTCCCAAAGCCTACAGGAGTTAAGAAAGGGTGGCAGAGGGCTTACGCAGTTGTATGTGACTGTAAACTGTTCTTATATGATGTGCCTGAAGGAAAATCCACCCAGCCTGGAGTTGTGGCAAGTCAAGTCTTGGATCTCAGGTTTGTATTGTTATGACAGAGTAAAAATCCTCTCTACTTTTTTCTTGACAGGAGTATTTGTTTCTAGTACACAAGAAATGATAAGATTTTGAGAGCAGTGGTCTAAGAAGATAACTGTATTCTGTACGTAAACTAAAGCTAAGTTTAGGCTGATCACATCAGCTCAACAAGAAGTCACTTAAGTGACTTTATAGTCACACTGCAATCATAGGTGTTTACGGCATTAGTATGCTTCTTCCATAAGCATCGGTAAAAAGCAAATGTACATTGGTAGATTGCTTTTCCTGTGCACTCTGGCCTCAACATTGAGTTACAGATCATCCCATAGTCAATAAGTTCAGGAATGTTAGAAAACTTGAAGTAGTCTGCAGAAAAGCACCAACTAATTTACACTGCAAATAGCTCTGACCCTGCCTTCTCACAGGAGTTATTATATCATGGGGAACCATCTGAACCAGTGAACACTGTCTACCAAAGATCTGAGACTTATGTTGATCAGAGTAACCAAGGAGGTTTTTTTATTTCAATTTATGGAAATATCACAAAAGTATAATACCTTTTAATGTTACAGCACCTTTGTACCTGTGTTGAATATAAAGCTTGCATTCAGAAGCACCCTGATTTATATTTTTTCCAGACAGTAGTACCGTGGGGTTGCACCAGTACTGCTGTGCTGTTCTCACACTCACGGGGAACTGTCAGGTCTCTGACATGCTGGCAGCGGGAGCAGGAACGTGGAAGTTTTGCAAATAGCAGCATTCACATCAATACATTGCTTGAAGCAACTCAGCCAGATACTATATACCAACTTTATGTGCATATTGTAACTGCCTCTTTGAGGCTCTCTTCCGAGGATTCTTAGAAGTTTTTAATAGATGTTAATCACCACAGCTATGAATTCTAGCATGGACAAGTTTCAGGCATTAGTGTCATCTATGCACTAAAATTGGCAATTATGGTGATCAACTTGATCAAATTCAGTTTAAAAAGGCTAGTGTAGACAAACCCTCTGGGGTGGAGCACTCCGAAATGCAGAAGTTGTTCTAATGTCTGTTTATTTTACTTGTAATAGAGAATAAAATCTAGCTGTTTTGAAAACCCTTACTTAAAACCCACAAACTGTAATTACGTTGCCAAGAGCATTTTATGTGATTTTTCTTTTTTTCCAAAGGCCCCTCTCTTGCTACACATTGAGGTATGAATTATTAATTTCTAATGTGTCTGCTGCGCTGGAAGAGCAATATTCTTGCTTCTAATTGTAGAATAGGTGTGGTTGGGACACCAAAACTACACAAAGCTACCCCGCTTAACTTCAGATGGACTGAGTTACATGTACCAGATGCTGTAGAGACATAACTGAGGCTTGTGAGTTGTTTGGTTCAAGGATGGTTAGAGCATAACAAAACAGTTGTTACCTCTGTGCGGTGTTAGGAGATTGCAGCCTATTGAAACAGTGGTGATACCAATTAGATTTTGCTGAATAATCCTAGTGTGTGCGTGTATGTGATGCTCTTGTTCTCTTTCTCACTAGAGATGAAGATTTCTGTGTGAGCTCTGTCCTAGCATCGGATGTAATACACGCAACTCGTAAAGACATTCCTTGTATATTCAGGGTATGGCTACCAACTGACTCTTATGGAAAATACCAGTTAAATACCAGTATTTTGTTTTGATAATGGCATATGTTATCCACATCTAATGTTGATTAAGTTGTGCAGAAGTGTAAGAATTTACAAGGGTTGCTGAGATATGTAGAAGAACAGTTTGGTACTCTTATAACTGAACTGTTGAGAATGAAATTCTCCCTCTTTAGCTGCTTTTTTGAACTTAAAGTTTGAATTTTTTTTATTTTCTTGATTATAATTCCATTTATTTTGTCTCTTTTTCCATTGGTATTATCAGATTCTGGGGTTTTTTTGCTTAGCTTTGGACTCTTGCTTTAGGAACCGATGCTGTAACAGAATATTCTGAAAGTGATCTAGTTTGCCATGTATTATCTTGTATATAAGAAATACATTTGAAATGTTAGTTTTCTTAATTTTGTAATTAAGTATAGTAGAAAAAAATAAGATAAAATAATTAGCTGAGTTATAATATCCCCTTTAATGCATGTTCTATCTGAATACTATACTTAGTTTTTAACAACAGGAACTTCATTCCTATGTTTTATGTGAATCATATTAAATCTGGAATTCTAAAATTTAGAAAAGAGTACATTAGTATACAGTATCTATAGCATTTGAATACAGAAACTCACTGTTTTCAGCGTCTTTGATCTTCATGCATTTAGAATCAAGTCAGTCGAACATAGAAAGCAAAGAGCTGTCAGTCAGTTGCAGTCCATATCATTTGATCCTTCAGGATTTTGCTTGGGAATTGTCTTTGCTACTTGACTGCCTCTGTGTCTTTGGTTTTCTGCTTTTGTGTAAAAAGATTTTCTGCAGTGGATTTCCATACTTCAATTTACTACTTCCTGAACCTTAATTTTCCTCTTGTTTCTATTTTGGTTTTTGGGTTTTTTAATTCCTATCTGCCCACTCTCTTCTTAAATTAGCAAATATGGAATACTGTAGGAAAGAACTTCTGAGGAGAAAAAATATGCTGTGTAGAATGATGGTTCATTCATTTAAGAGCAAGGCATCCATACAGTTTAGCCTGACTTGCTGCTCTAGTTTCTGCCTGCAGTTTTTAACTGAAAGGGTATCTAAGTAATAAAAACCACTCTTGTCAAGTATCCCTGGGTAAAAATACTTGCATGGATAGACATGACAAAAAGCTCCATGGTTTGATCAGATTATCCTTTTAAAGAGATGTGTTGAATGAACTGGAAGCTTGATGTGTGAATATATTCATTTAGATATGGGACTAGAGAAGCTGCTGAATTACACCTCTTTCCCCAGTTCTATGTCCTCCTTCAAAAGAAGGAATTTCTAAAACTGGAAACCACTAATACCTGATGTGAGAGTCTTTTCTCAATTTCATTTAATTATAGATACGCATCTCACTGACACAGTCACATAGAGTAGCTTAGTCACATAGAGTAGCTTGTACACAACAGTTAAAACTGTTAATTCACATCATCTGTGTAAAAATACGGTCCTTCTTTCATATATGTCATTGCACATAACACACAATATTGGTGGCCTACGAAAGACAGATTTCCATTTCTTCTGGATCTTCCACCAGCAGAAAACAATACCAGAGCACTGCCAAACACTACAATGTTCCTGCCTGTGAACCCTCCATGAATTCAAGAAGAAGAATTCGTCTCAGATTCAAACATTTCTCCTTGGTAACCAGTTTTTAAAGCTGGATATTAGGCCATACTGATATTCAGACACTGCAGTCTTAAGTGCTGTCATTGATACACATTTTTAATAATATTGTAAGAGTGGCTGTAGTGGAGTGCTTCCACAGTTTGAGTTAAGAAGCCTTGAGTTTCATAGCAAATAATGGATTTTTTTTAAGATGAATAATGTAATATGTATTATGACCAACTTCTCACTTTTTTCCCCTGCATTTGACTATATGTAAATTGTCACCTTCAAAAGACTGAGGAGTAATACATGGTGGTACTTCAAAGGAAAAAATCATTGCTGGAATCTGGTTTTGTTTTGTTTTCTAAACATATTATCCATTATGCCTCCAGCTGTCTTTAAAATATTAATACTTACAGTTCAGACATGAGCAAAGCTTTATGCAGAGTAGTACGAGCTATGAGCAATTGCAGCTACTCAGTTCCTTCCCTACCTCCCTTCACTTTCATCTTACTTCTGAACTTCTGTCTTTGACAGCCTATGCTCCCAAGTTTACTTTCAGAGATATTTTATCTTCAAGAGGAGTGTTACTGTTTAATTCACTCTTCCAGGAAGTGTGTGTATGTGTTGCATTACCACAACACTCATCTTTATTATGATTTTCTTATAAGGCATGTAGGCTGAAGGCCTGATATTTCATGTTACAGCCTTCAGATTTGCACTTTCACATCTTTTGTTGCTTTTTTCTGTTTAACTGTTGTTACTCAGAGTCTGTGGTAAGGGCTGATCCTGGCTATTGGCTTGTTTGTCTGTGACTGAAAGCATAGTTCCCATGATACCACAAACCCTTCAGTCTCTTCATGCAGTATATGAAAACAAAATATTAAGAATTACTGCATGCATTCTTCAGGCAACTGAAGTTCCTGGGTAGTTTTTCTGTTTAGAACACATTCTGCGTTGAGATCTATGGGATGATTTAACTGAAAATTAATTGAAGTCATAGTGATTTTCTTTTATCCATGGGTACGTGGGAGAATGCAGTCTCGAATACTGTTTTCCTCCAGAGCTTTGAATGCAGATATGATATGCTCTTCCGCCTGGACAAATATTTGGAAAAGTAGGTAACAAAATGAAAATCTAGAACTGACAATAGCAATGCCTTTGGTTTTAAATGCATCTGGTTCCCAAAGCATGTGTGTCACTTTCACTAAGTTATGGGTGGGTGGGAGCAATCAGGACAAACTATGGTATACTGCTGAAATTCCCAGAGCAGGAAGGAGCCTTTTACTGCCATGTATTGATTATTGTGGGAAAGGAACGTAGTATTGCTTGCCTATTTTAGGATTCAGAATTTTTAAGTAAGACTGAATACTTTTAAACAAAACCACTGTGGCTTGTGCAGTATTGTTTCTTGGTTGTTTTTTGAAGCACTGTGGCTGTATTAGCTGTGTAATGAATGCCCCTCAGGTACTTCTCATTGTCATGAGAAAGCATACTTTATTTTCACAGTTCTGTGTGATAAAAAGGGCTTTTATTACTCTAACTAATTTCACTGTCTCTGTCTGTTTAAAGGTGACAGCTTCTCTCTTAGGTTTGCCTTCAAAGTCATGTTCTCTACTGATCCTGACAGAAAATGAGAACGAAAAGAGAAAGTGGGTTGGAATCCTAGAAGGGTTGCAGTCTATCCTGCACAAAAACAGGCTGAGAAACCAAGTTGTGCATATTCCCCAAGAAGCCTATGACAGTACACTGCCTCTTATTAAAGCAAGTTTAGCTGCTGCTATTGTAGGTATGTTTGTTTTAACTTTCGTAAGCATGTGAAGGTTGTTGGAACTTTTAGATGGACTTCTATAATGAGAGCACTGACACCTTGAAATAAATTCCTCAGCTGAATTCCTTCATAGGAATTTAATAATGGGAGAAAAATGCTAATCTTGCATTGATACTCAGGTTTCTTCATCCATTTGAAGTACATAATACTGTTGAGTTGTTCAGTAGGTTGTTTTAGCAATATGGTATATGGCATGCATTTGACAGGCTCTGTGAACTTAAGCAAAATTGATTTTGCTGGTGAAAATCTGTTTGTGCAGAAATTTTTTCAGCTGTTCAAAGCAAACAGCTTGTTTAAAAGGTAAGATTAAGTGTACCTGAATTAATGGCCTTTTTTTCCCCTCTTGGTTTAGATCGAGATAGAATAGCAATTGGTTCAGAAGAAGGACTGTATGTGATAGAGGTGACCCGTGACGGTAAGTTAGGCCATAATGCATGCAGTAATTACATACAGAATAATGAGCTCCATAACTTTTAGTGCTGCTGTAATATAGGTTGCATAACAGCCTTTCATGTATGGTAAGTATTAAGCACTCAGTTAATTGATGAGAAGGAAAAGTGAATGTGAGATATAAACGCTAATTTGGTCATTATCGTTACATTCAGTTGACTGGCTGAAATTAAAGAGATGAGTTACTGGGCATATTCTGACACATCCTCACCTTAACTGTGTTCCCACAGCAGGTAGCAAAATGCTTCAGCACACAGAGCATGCACAACACACACAGTTTGTAGACTTTGCATTAAAGCCTCCGTGTCTCATTGTCTGTTTCTTCCAGAACTCTGGCAACCACTCACATTCTCTTTCAGACCGATGATGTCCAAAGCAAGTGATTGCTTGCTCCTTCCCATTATCTAGATCCTTGACTCTGTGCTTCCTCCTGAACTTGTTTTTTCCCTTCATGTTCTTAATGTACTTTGCCCTCTGCCTAGGGAAAAAAGGGATCAGTATAGTCTATTCTTCCTGAATTCTTGCTGTGTCCGTTCCAGAAATTCACACAAAGCCTACTTCAGGCACCACAGCAAAGGATGTGCTGCGTAGTCACTGGGCACCGCAGGCATAACCCTCAATTGTTGAATTATTAGGCATCACAGTTAGGGTATAAGGGAAGCATTTTTCTCTTTATTTGGATATACTGAGCACAAACACAAGTAACAATGGGAGATATGCCTTGGTATGGTAGGGAAAGCATGGGGGCCAGAAGGATTACTAGGACATGAGCATAGGGATCATTTGGGGTCAATCCATACAAAATGCAATCTTAATCATGGAAAATCAAAGAACAAGTCCAGTTGATATTGCAGTTTGCTTCCAAAATGAGATATTCTTATTTTGAACAAATGAAGGAAGAAGTGGAAAAAATAGTTGAGGTAAACTGAATTCTTTGATTTTATGGACACTATATATGTCTAAGAAAGCAGCTATTGTACTTAAATTGCAATTATTTTATTTAAAATACAATAATCTACTACTATTTATCCTTTTCCAAGTTACTGTAGGAAATATTAATAGAATCACAGAATGGTTTGGGTTGCAAGGGACCTTTAAGATCATATAGTTCCAAGCCCTCTGCAGTGGGCAGTGACACCTTCCACTAGAGAGATTACTCAAAGTCTCATCCTCCCTGGCCTTGAACTCTTCCAGGAATGGGGTATCCACAACTTCTCTGAACAGCCTGTTCCAGTCTCACCTCACCCTCACATTAGACATCAGGAATTTCTTCCTGATATCTAACGTAAATCAACTCAGTCTGATGCCATTCCCCCTTGTCCTATCATTATATGCCCTTATAAAAAGTACCTCACCAGCTTTCATGTAGGTTAGTTTTCTTTCTCTCTGACTTTAAAAGCACCAAACATACCTTGTGAAAAATCTGTGCTTTCTGATGACTCCTGAGGCATTCCAAACTTACATAACACTCTAAATCTGTACTTTTCATAGTATGAGAGTGAACAGCTTTGGCTCTCTTATTATTTCTAAGTAAGTACCTAATGCTTTCCTCACCTATATTTATAATCTCTAAGCTTAGGTTCTTCTGGTGTCTTTAACTATCTGGGAGCTGAGAATAGTTACACAGATTTGTAAAATGTCTCTTCCAGCCTTGGAAAAATCACTGAGACACTCTTGACATGAGTGTCTCTTTCACTTCTGAAGTGAGTGAAAGACAGTCCCCTTTGACTGTTTTTAGTATTTATCATTCAAATCTCCACAAAGGTATTTCTTTAAATTTAACCTTGATGGAAGAATTAGAATTTCACAGAATCCCAGAGTAGGTCAGGTTGGAATGGATCACCAGTGAGGTCATCTGGTTCAAGTAGGTTCATTCTAGAACAAAATGTACAGAATTTCGTCCAGACGATTCTTGGATATCTCCAGCGAGACAGAGTGCTCTCTCTGGGCAATGTGTTCCAGTCCACAGTCACTGCTCAGTAAAGTTCTTCCTCATGTTCCATGTTGAGGTGGAATTTCTTGTGCATCAGTTTCTGCCCATTGTCTCTTGTCCTGTCGCTCGGCACCACTGAGAGGAGCCTGGATTCTCTTGACCCCTTCCTACAGCTATTTATACACACTGATGAGGTCCCCTCTCAGTCTGACCAGGCCCAGCTCCCTCAGCCTTTACTCATAAGAGAGAAGCTCCAGTCCCTTAATCATCTTTGTCACCCCTGTTGGATACACTCCAGGAGGTCTTTCTTGAACAGAAGAGCCCAGAACTGGACTCAGAACTCCACATGCAGCCTCATGAGAGCTCATGGATGCATCCCTTCAGGGCCCATAGACTTGTAGATGTTAAGTCTGTCCAGGTGATCCCTAATCCAATTCTGCTTCACCAATGGAAAGTCTTCTTTCCACCATTCCTTTTCTCTTGTGACAGAGATTCCTGAGTGCTAGTCTTGTCAGTGATTTCCTTGATTCCTTTTTCTGTGTAATTTAGTTTGTGGCTCTTTGAAAGTTGGATTTTAGTCATGCTAGAACTTGCATTTCAATGTAAAATAAAGCAGTGAATGCAGGTTGTTAAAGACTTACTTGACTTTCAAAATTAAGTGACATCAGGGCTGTGGTTTTGGGTCAAAAGAAAAATGTTATTGCTGCTTCTTGTTTAGAGTAAGATATTGCCCAACTCCAGGAGAAACTGCTTTATACATGGAGACAACAGATATTTGAAATTCTTTTTAGCAGTAATGAATGCCTTTCCTTTGAGTAAACTTCAGTGGTCACCATTCTTTAAGTAGTTAGATATAAACATAACTTGAGATGCAAATAATTCCAGGGATTCCAGTACAGCTTCTTGCATAAAAGAAAGTTGTTAATTTAATTTGAAAGGTCATTTCATAAAGGAACACTTATCTGCATCACCGTGTCATATGTAAATGTGAAAATTAATTAACAGTTTTGGTTTTAAGAGATGTTTAGCAGGAGTTTTCTATGGCCAGTTCTGTGTGTTAATGGTATTTTATAAATTGTAATCTGCTTTTCATTTTATGGCAGCTGTAATTTTCAGTGTTAATTAACTGCCAGCTGTTTATAGTAAAGGTCTTTGGTTAGAATATCACTTAATTCTTGACAAATAAGATGGAGTTGGAGCTAGGAAGAAAATAATTTGTGGCAAAGCTGGTTATTTCATAGAACATTTCTTCGGACATTTCATCTATTTATGCAAGTAGGGCCACATCACAACAGCACTTTGTGATCTAAACAGCTAGAGTCTTATTACCACATTTACAGAATTTGGTAACTTGGCTACATTACTCAACTGTTACTGAAAAAAGGCATAGAATTTCCAGTTAATAGTTCTATTTTCTTTTTAAACTACTATTCACAGATATTTTAATGCATTCAGCTTGCAGAAAAACTAAAGTTACAATTTAATTTAATTGGCTTATGGTTATTAAGTTTCCTAGTTTAGAATTGCTCTTCTGTTTGTACCCCATGAAATACTCACTGCATATTCTTGAAAATTCTGGTATAGCCAAGATCCCCAAAGAGCACACATTGTACCTAACCCTCTTAGCTGTGTCTAACCCTGCTTTAAATAAAAAGGCATCAAGCAGCAAAAGTCCCCATGGGTAGTCTGACTAGTCCTTGCTCTGAGACGGGTTTTCCTGGTGCCTGTCCTAAACCTTTCTTCTAGCAGCCTAAGCTGCTTCTTATCCTTTCCCCATTACACATAGCATTTTTTGTCTTTCCATGTATGTGTTTTACACGCACTTACTCTACTGTTTTTGTATCTGGCTGAGAGATCTGCCAGCAGTACAGCATTTTGTATCCTCGCTTGTCAGCATTAAATACTTTATAATTCTTTTCTTTGCATTCTGCTAATTTGGTCTTCCTCCAAAATTTACTGAAGATGCTGATGTTTTCCTGATGGTATGACCCATTTCTGAAAATGCAGCATCTTGCACTGTACAGATGGTACAGATATAATTGTATAAAAAATTCTTTTCCATTTATCCATGTTAAGCAGCTTTTTCCCACGAAGTGTTGTTGAGATTTTTTTTATGACTAGAAAGGGTTACAGGGATGCTTTGTTTCATTGTTTGCTCTGAAAATTAATAACGGAGAATCGAACATGTGTAATAAGTGCTCTTCCTCACCTGGTACATGTCTTAGATTGTACATCTAATGTAATCTTACATTAGATTAATTTTCAGGCATCACTATGTAACACTGCAGTGTTTCCAGGCCTGGTGGCTTTCCTGTTTAACTTATGGCAGCTCTTGTTTCCTTTGCAGTGATAGTCCGAGCTGCTGACTGTAAGAAGGTGTACCAGATAGAGCTTGCTCCCAAAGAGAAAATTATCATCCTCATCTGTGGTCGGAACCATCATGTCCACCTTTACCCCTGGGCCTCTCTGGATGGGTCAGAAGGGAACTTTGACATTAAGCTTGCAGAAACTAAAGGTTGCCAATTGATTACAACTGGAACACTAAAGAAGAGTTCTTCTACTTGTTTGTTTGTGGCTGTCAAACGACAGGTTTTTTGCTATGAAATTCACAGAACTAAACCTTTCCACAAAAAATTCAGTGAAATTCAGGCTCCAGGAATGGTACAGTGGATGACTACGTTCAAGGACAAGCTCTGTGTTGGCTACCAGTCTGGGTTCTCTCTGTTGACCATCCAGGGAGATGGACAATCTATAAACCTGGTAAATCCTAATGACCCCTCGCTTATCTTCCTCTCACAGCAGTCTTTTGATGCCCTTTGTGCTGTGGAGCTCAGTAATGAGGAATACCTGCTTTGCTTCAGCCATATGGGAGTTTACGTCGATTCGCAAGGTCGAAGGTCACGCATGCAGGAACTAATGTGGCCTGCAACTCCTGTTGCCTGTAGTATGTATATGTTTTTCTGTTGCCATATCCCTGTTGCTGCTTTACTTGTCTAAAAATATTCAGCATTGTATTCAATTTTGCTTCGGTTTGTCTTTGAATATCGAGTGTAAGTTTTAATGAGTTAACGGACACATGGTCCTTCCTGGTGGTAGTTTTGGACTTGGAGATCCTGGATGCTGCAAGAAATGCTCTGTCATGTTACAGGACACAGAAGAATAAATAGTGGAATGCAAAATAACTTCTACTGAGAGTAGTCCTGGATGCAGGACAGTGCAAGACTACCTGTCTGTGAAATTCTGTAAAGATTTTTGGTCCCCTAGAGAGTGCAAATGTCCAGCTGTCTGTAGGGTGTCTTCTGTGTTCTGTACTCAAAGTAAAGTAGAAAGTTGAAGAGGGAAATGTAACTGCAAGTCTAAAGGTTCATAAAGATAACAAGAGATAAAAATTTTGGCAGAACTGGTAGCGTTTTTTCTCCTCCTGGTTTTAATTTTAGGGGGACAATTTCCAAAAAACAGTATAGGTAGAGGGTAATTTTTGAACCACTGCTGTTGCAGGAGCATTGGAACAGAGGCACATGCAGAGCATTTTTCAGTATTCAATAGTCAAAGGCAGTTGATGGTAAATCTGGTATTTCTATTTGAAGCTCAAATAGCAATTAAAATTTTTGAATGATTGAAGGCGAGAAATAGCTTTTTGTTTAAGTAGTACAGCAAGGAGTTAGGTGCATGTTGGTTTGATCAGACCAGGACCTAATAGGAATTTGTTGAATTTTATTTGATTTGAACTGAAATTGTTTGCTTGCTTTACTCTGACCTAGTTCTGTACAGAAGTCTAAAGCAAAATCCCAAGGAAACAATGTAGTGGTAAATTTACTTTAAAATACCATTAGCTAAAACTAATGTTTCCTTTTCCTTAATCAGCCTTACAGGTTTTTTTGCTTTTCAGCAAACTGGACTTGCTAGTTAATGGTTTTGTCTGTTATTATTAGAAGTGTTCTTACTGTAAACTATTTTATAACATTCTTGTATGTGCAATCCTGAGTGGTTCTGGCCTAGGGCTGTTTTTGTAGAAACAGCAACATTTTCTGCTGCCAAAGGAAACTGAATTACTTCCCTTTTCATTAGACTTGTCCTCCGTCCTCAGTCCTGGTTTTTGTCACTAGTGACGGTGGCTTTTTTTAACTATCTCATCAGGAGGTTGTAAAATTACAGAATGGTTTGGGTTGGAAGGGATCTTAAAGATCATCTACTTCCAACTCCCCTGCCATGGGCAGGGACACCTTCTACTAAACCAATGTTCTCAAAGCTCCATCTAACCTGACCTTGAATATTAGCATGGATGGAGCAGCTTCTTCCACAGCTTCTGTGAGCAACTTGTTCCAGCCTCACCACCCTCACAATAAAGAATTTCTTCCTATTATCTAGTCTAAACCCACTCTCAGTTTAAAGCCATTTCTCCTTGTCCCTGGTAAAAAGTCCCTCTCCAGCTCCCTTGTAGTCTCTTTAGGTACTAGAAGGTGCTGTAAGGTCTCCCCAGAGTCTTCTTCAGACTGAGAACAACCCTGACTCTCTCAGCCTGTCTTCATAGGAGAGACCAACAAAAGGAAGTGATTGTGCTGTGGTAAAGCACTGTGTTGTAGAGAGGCTTCAGGATAAAACAGAGAATTTGTGTCTGGGGCATTCAGTGCCCTCACCCTGGGAGAGGGCACAGTGAGCACTAGCACAGCTCTGTTACCCTAGGTGGCCTGTCAGGGTTGCCCCTACACCAGCCTAGTTCTGGTGTCCTGTGCTCAGCCAGCATGGGCATCCTAGGGCTGCTTGGCTCCAGAGCAGCCTGGTGCAAAGCCTTGAAGCCAGCATGTCTCGAGGCTGTAGCATGGGCAAGCCCAGCGCAGGCACTGACACGGCTCTCTGGGAACCGCTTGAGATCTGGTCATGCGCATCAGCTCTGTCTGCCAAATGCCAGCCTTGACTACAGATGGTGTTTCTGCCTGATGCTCAGTTCTCCCTCTTGATTTGAACATTCAAGCCGACTAAGACCACATGTAATAAATACTTGACCATAAATCGCTTTTGTATCACATATTTATGATAGCTGTCCAAGGCATTCTGTGAATGAATTTAAAAAACAACACCACAACCATACTTCAGTTCTTCTAAGAAGATTCTGTGATGTGTTTAGTGTCCTACTGGGTTATTTTCATTTTGTTTATTGAAGCATCTTCTCTCTATTAAATCCCTTAAGTTTCTAGTAACTGCTCTTTATATCAGGAGACAGTCTTTACATGAGCAGAAGCATGTTGATACAAAGCTCTAGAGATCTCTGCTTTTTGTTTGACCTAAAATAAACTTGTCTGCTGATGCCTTTTATGCTTTTAAAAAAACAGTTGAAAAGAGAAAATGAGTTATGGGCTTTAAGCATTGTGACGTTTTTCTGTCAACTTGATGAAAGCAACCGATACATGAATATCTAAAGCTAGAAAATTGTAAGCAAAAGAGGAAGGAAATTGAGAGCAGATCTGCATCATGAGTTCATGACCCAGCTCACAGATGGTGGCTCTCTCATCTCCTCTGCACACAACAGATGTATAGTCAGTTTGCTGCATCTGAAATGAAGTAATCCATAGCAAAGCTACTGCTCAGTTCCTACCACCTAGCAAATTTGTATGCATATGAAAACTTCAGATGCCATTTTGCAATTTCATGAAATGGCAGTGTGAAGTTTTAAAAAGTACTGAAAGGGTCAAATTTAAATCTTTCCATGATACTGGTAGTTGTCATTAGCAAATCTATTCTCGCTTTAAAAAGTCTGCTTGAAACTGGGGCTTTGAAAATGTGTTTTAAAATGTATCTTGCACACAGTGGAAAGCTTGTAACTATTGAAATCTGCTCAAATATTTGTCAGTTCTGGACTACTGAAATGACATTAGGGTTTTCTGTTTGTTTTCAATCAATGCAGGTTGCAATTCTTCATATGTAACAGTGTATAGCGAGTATGGTGTTGATGTGTTTGATGTTAATACTATGGAATGGGTCCAGACTATTGGCCTGCGAAGGGTAAGCAATTTTCATTGAATATTGAACTTAATGGGGTTAATTTCAAATGAGGTGTTTCTTCACAGTGTATGCTAGAGTTGAGGTAATTCTGTGTCCTTCCTCAAAACAGATCAGACCATTAAACATGGATGGCACACTGAACCTCCTTAACTGCGAGCCGCCAAGGCTAATATATTTCAAGAACAAGTTTGCAGGTGAGTCCTGAGCAAGGGAAGAAATGGGGAACTCATACTAACTAATTTTCACTATGTTACCTTTGTATTAGATGAATTTTGTGTTGAATGTGTCTGGGTCAGTGTGTCCCTGTGTATGTGAAATTGCTTTGTGATATTACAGCAGGAGCTGGCCTCAGTGTACCAGAAACGTCTGACAACAGCAAGAAGCAAATGCTTCGAACCAGGAGCAAAAGAAGATTTGTATTTAAAGTTCCTGAGGAAGAACGGTTACAACAAAGGCGGTAAGAATTTATTGTGGTATGTAATTGAATATACATGATGACATGCAGAGAATGGGAATGCTAATGGTAAAAATCACTGTTTTTTTAGGGAAATGCTTAGAGACCCTGAGCTAAGGTCAAAGATGATTTCTAACCCAACGAATTTCAACCACGTGGCTCATATGGGACCAGGAGATGGCATGCAGGTCCTCATGGACCTCCCACTGGTAAAATACATTTATAAGGGAGGGATATATATGTGCATTTGTTCTTGCTCACAAAAAAGATGAGCTGGATGGGCTCCAGTATTATCTCTGTACTGAATTCTTCTTTAAATCCTTTTGAGAAAGGTGAACCTTCCTGCTGTGCAATGCTTCTAAATCCTGTGCAAGGAAATGCTGTTAGCTGACTTATGAATGAGACGTTGAAAGACAGATATCACTGCCAGGAGCTTGTTAGTAGTTTTGTAAATAATCAGTCTCTCCTCCTTCCTTTTTCTTGTTTGTCTTCTTAAAATACTAGAATGAATTTCCTTTCCCCTCATCCTCTCAACATTCTGCTCTTGGTATCACCTCCAACAGGCTTTGAGCACGTCTGTCACATGAGTCCTATCTCTGCTGAAATCTCTCTCCAGAGTGACCATTCCTCACTGCAAGGCTCCCCTCTGCTTTCTTCCTCTTCCTGTCCCTCCTCCGCTTCCCTAGCAAGGGTAGGAGTAGCTACAAACTGTTAGGAACTGGAATATGGTATGCTTGTGGCACTTCACCAATTCTAGAGCAATAACAAGGGGAAAAAAAACTAATGCTGTGGAGGTAACTAAAATGCATGCGATTTGCAGTGCTTTATAGCATTAATTTCATTTTGTATTTAACTAATACAGCATTTTGTGAGCTATTTCAGTGTTAAATCCACAAGACGAAGATGTGAAGGTACACTTGTATGTTTTGTATGTACCCTCCATTCTAGAGCTGTTAGTCAGGCTTTCTCTTGTCTTTCTCAGATAGCCCAGATGTGGGTCAGGCATTTGTCATTTCAGCAGGAGGAGGAAGGAAAGCACAGCTGTTAGTACAGTCCCTGCCCCTTCGTAAAGGGTTTGCTGGCTGACAGGGTCCAGTGGCTGCTATGGGGCTTAGTTCTTTCTCTGTCTTTCTCAGGGTTTGTGTCTGTTACTGAAAATATGTGGATGTGGTCAAGTAAGTTCAGTTTTTCTACCAACACTGGGTTGTAATAGCTTCAAAAGCACAGTAAAGTTTTCATGAGTAACAACTTCTTGTTGGATAGCTCTTGTTGCTGGCTAACAAGGTATTTCATTTCAACTGTAGAGTGTCCTACCTCCTGCACAGGATGAAAAAACCTGTCCATCCTCAGCTAACCTGTCACGGCAGCAGCAGCAGCAGAGAAACAAAACCTACATCTCATGGCCCTCGTCAAGTAAGATTGGAAGCAAGCTGGTCACTTGTGAGCTGTAATCAATCTATGGCGTCAACAGGAGGTGTAAACCTGCCTTTTGTCCTTTGCTCTGTGCAGGTGGCAGTGATGTGGGAGCAGCCATGCCTTCCCGAAGTATGTCCGACCCTGACCAGGAGTTTGACAAAGAGGTAAAACAGCTTCTGTTAAATGGAGACCGATGATATCCTGTTTACATAGATTGTTTTCTTTTTCCGAAAAAAGTACATTCCCGAGGAAATACTTCATAAAGATGTTTATGGAGATGTTTTCCTTCCAAAATGTTTTTTTCAAGCCTGTAATACATGTTTGCAAGTTAGATACGCACAAAAGCAAAGCTGTGAAAAGATCATCTTATGGTGATATTTTAAGAAGTATTATGTCTTGGAATAAGCTTTATAGGCAATGGAAATTTGACTAATTGATGAAATGTCCTCAAAGCTCCTAAAAATGTTCTCTGGGATATTAGCATAGAATAGCAAAGTAATATGACTAGTTAAGTAATTTTCTGTGCTGCCTTAAGGAAGACTTTTTATCGTGTAAGTTGAGAAGGAATCGTATTTTAAAATGCATAAAACTGCTTTTAGCAAGAGTAAGAGTATGTGCCAGTAGTCACCAAACTTAAAATGTCCTGGCTCTACAAAACTGATATTCCTGAATCTGACTAGAGAAGATACATGAGATGTAATTTTTGTTTCCATGATTTGTCATGTGTGTTCTTCCAAGCTTTGCTGAAGCACTGTCTGTGCAAAGTGTTAGGAATAATTCCTGGGAAGCAGACTCCCTGATAAAGATCTTTTTAGTGCTTTTTGGTACCCAACTCTAGGCCCATGTGAACGCTCTGGATTTTGACGCATGTTTTCTGGAATGCAGACTTCTGCAGAATGCCTTGGTACACCCCAAGTCCAGAGTTCTGATCACAGCTGTGGTCTGACTTCCTTTGTCACCTTCAGTTAGCCATTAAAAGCACATGAAAATGGGGATCTCTAAACACAGGTATTTTTGAAACAGTCTTGGTTTTCAAAGGTGACTATGGTGGAATATGTTAGTTGACTTAGTTATTCTGCACACCCTTCCCAAACTCCATTATATTCCATGCTGTAATGGTAATTGTTGTTTGTAGGCACAAGTAATGTTAGATTCTAAAGGGTATTTTTTACAATCCTTTCTCTTTTTCGTAGCTCTTAAAATTTCTTATGACTTCCTCAATTTAAAAAAATAGTAGTTTGAAACTGGAAAGAGACTCTAATAACACCTTTTTGCTTTATACTATTTTCCCCATGGCTTTTGGCTTTATTAACTGGATCATGTTAGGATAATCTTATTATAGATTATCTTACTATTGTTTGAGCCATGCAAAATCTTTTGAACAGCATTCCTGAAGGATGTTACCTTTCAATCTATTTGCTAAATATATATTTCTCTTTCCTGAAAACAACTTACTGCAATGGTATCAGCTTTTTTTATGCAGTATTTCATTAGCTGTGAATGTGTGCAGTGCTCAGAGTTGCAACACACCAAAATAGTGGGAAACTTGCCAGCCATCTTGTTGAAGTGAGACCAGCCTGTGAAGGCAAATATCCAACAACTAATCTAACACTGGGGAAACAACTGGAGACAGTCTTTATTAGATATTGACATAGGATGTACCCACTAAGTATATTCCAAATCTCCAGCCTGATTCTTGGCAGCCTTCGCTCCTTTGTCAGACACTAAACATGCTTTTTGCTGTTTTGTAAACAGTTCATGTGCTTGTTTCCTTCCTCCTCACCAAACTGAAGATGATTTGACCATAATTTTTCACGTGTTTACATGGGCAGATAAACTGACTCCTGGGCTATAAAAATTGCCTAAAAATTGCAGGCTGATAAATTCTGAACAACAGTGAACAGATAGATACATTCTATTACCAAAGCTTTGCAATGACTGAAGGAGAGGAGCCAGAGATGTAGCAATTTCCACATACTTTACCATAATTCCTGTTGCGTCAGAAGGTCACCTTTGGGACTGCACTAGAGCCTGTTGATGGTAATGGAAGTACTTGCTTGAATGTTTAACTAGGGAATTAATCTGATGCACACTGCTTCGTAGGTGTTGCTGACCCTCATTTTTGAGTGCCTTTGAAAGCTTTTGAGTGTAAAGAATTCACTTCAAGTAAACATAATTTTTTTAATGTTTCTCATTAACAGCCTGATTCAGACTCCACCAAACACTCTACTCCATCTAACAGCTCAAATCCAAGTGGTCCTCCAAGTCCCAACTCTCCTCATAGGAATCAGCTTACGCTAGATGGACTGGACCAGTCAACCTGTGACGCGTAACGCTGCCACCCTCACCGTTCCGGCTCCGGTCATCCACTACTCCATGGTGTTCAACAGCAGGGCAAAGCTGTCTCAGATGCTAGTGCCAAGACTGACACAGACTCTCTAGTGTTGTACAAGAATAATTATATATCCAAATTGTAGATACAAACTATGGAAATGAAGAAAATTCTTTACTAATAGCGTTTGAGCTTTTTATGCAGAATTGTTCACTGCTCAGTTATGGTTGATTCCTTTCTGCACAGCTGTGACATGGTTTTATTGCATAGGAGCATTTAAGGCCACCAGTAAATAGTCTTATTCTTATGGTGGAAGAGAAATAGAGAGAGTTACTGATAATGTTGCTACAATATCAGGAATATTATTTTTCTATAGAATGATGTAATGTCTGATTAGCAGGAAATCCTTTTAGACAGTATTTGGACTTCTAAATAGGAAATGTGAGCAGGTCTAGTTACATCGTCAGATGAATACACTTTTCCCTTTTTCCCGTAACTGTTTTTTTCCTAAATCTTAAGGAGAATGGTAGGAAGCTGTAGGTCATTTCCAACATCAATAGAATCACCAGGAAGTCAAAGAAAAGTTGGTTATAGTTTTGTGGCCTTTTAATTCATTTAGCCATTACATATACAGCTGCATAACTGTCTTTCTATCTTTCTACCAACTTTTTAGTCTTGTACATAGGACTACTGCCAGTTATCTCTTTACCCCATTCCCTGCTTTTTAGTCCTCATCAATCAGTCATTAGTCAGGGCTTTTAAATTACTGCTGTGAAAGAATTTTACTCCTAGTTCCTGCCTTTCTCCTCCTGAGAAGTTGTTTCTCCCGGGTTTTTGGTGTAAGGACACACTACGCTGTTTAGCTAGCAAGCCTTCTAGTGGACGCATTGCCCTCGAAGTCTGCTTGACCTAAGGGACTATATCACACTAAAACATCAGTCTGTTTATTGGTTACCAAAGTGGAACGTGAAGGATGTGTAACTGGGGGTGCTGCTTTTCTCATTAATTGTATCCTCACCTGCATGAAGACCCCATGATTATTAATCAAGTATTGATCATGTAGAAAAATGCACAACACACTCCTGTATATTTTGCGATGGCCCACGTGCGGTGATGTTTTGCGTGTATATTTAATCTCATGCTTCCATGTATTATACATTTAGTACACAAAGATTTGTGACCATGTTTCATTAAAAGCTTGTAATTAATTCAGTGGCTGGCATATCCAGTTTGTCATTGTCACACTAGTGTGCCTTCTGTGCCAATTTTATGACAGTTGGATGTCACTTATTTAAAATTCAGTTTAAATGGGCTAATGATATACCAATGGCTAATGTTCCTTTCTGAAACACTGTATAGGACGTGCACTTATCTTTAGTTTAAACAGAGTGTTCTAGTCAACATTTAATCCTGTTATGTTAAGTGTTCGACAGTACTTGCTCTTTTTCTCAGATTCTTGATAAAGGGGCTCAGTTAGAGCTGGACACTACTGCTTTGGGGGTTTTCTGGTTTTTACTTTTTTAATGTAAGTCTAAGTCTTTGTAATTATTGAAATGTGAGAACATTTTTGAACAATTTACATGTCAATAAAGCAGAAGAGGGAGGTTTTAAAGTTTATAGTTGTCTGTCTTGACATCTGAAAACAATATACCACTGACACTTGCTTCATTCTCATGGTAAAATCACTTTGTTCACATGGACATTTTACATAAACTGAAGATATTTTGGAGCTCCATACCACTACAGGAGCTCCAAGCACTACAAGAAAGGTGCATGTTGCTGAAGGTAAATGAGTGTTCAGGAGCAATGGAAGTCTTTCTGGTGGAATGTAGTGCCCTCCATTTGTGTTTGAGTTGTCAGTTCATTGATTTGCTGGCCCTATTAGTTCCTTTTAAAATTATTTATATGACTCATTCCTTACAGCTGAAGCATATTAAGGAGGCTGCAGGATCCATTGATGCATCTTAAGTATCATAAAACAATAAATATATTTGACTTGTTGTCGAAGCAGTAGTCCCAAAGAAAGGCTTTAGGAACATTTCAAGGATTAGTTTGTGAATGGTGCAGCCCCGGTATCAGGGTTGTTTCGTTTTTGAACTCTTATGCCTCTGGTATTTGAGCACCATAGAGCCCACTGTGGCTAGACAGTACCAGTGTCTGCTCTAGGGTGTTCTAGGTAAGCAACCCTTATCCCTTACGGACAAGTGCTCCTGAAATGCTTCTTGGTTTGTCTCACCCTTTACAGGAAAGGCCTAGGTGGGTGCTCTGGACCCTGCTGTTCCTTGCCTGACTGAATGTACTTGGGCAGGCTGGGACGGATTGGCTTGGGAAAGTGCAGCCACACTGCCCTGGGGATTGGGTGATAGCTGACAGGAGGTTTGAGGGCTGTGTGCCGGAAGCCTTCTCACAAGTATTCATGCTAATCAGCCTTTGACTTTTAAAAAACATTTCTCCTGCTCTTGAGCTGATTTTTTCTCTGCACAGTGAGGACTTGGGATGACAACAAAGTCTTTAATTATGGGGGTATTAAATCATAGCACTCAGCAGTGCCAGGGCTTGGTTATAATTTAAGCAGGAGAACGTTTCTGGAAAAATAAATTAATTGCTCATATGAATACATTAC
>VZRN01003885.1:1429037-1501241 GCA_013397935.1 Dasyornis broadbenti | reverse complement strand
AGTCTGGCCAAGCAGAATTTCTTCCCATGTCCTACAATACAGCCCTTTGCAAATCATCTTTTCTCTTACAGGTTTTGATTCTAGTTACCTGAAGAGTCCTCTTGAGCCCTCAGGAAAATTTTCAGAAATGTAGAAATTCAGGATGTGAAACAATTCTCTGACAATGCACTTTCTTATCCCTGGAGGCTACCAGTCTAGGATCCAAAGTGAGGAACTGTGCTATGCAAGGAATGAGGGTAATTTGGTCTCTGCCTGTTCCTCTGCTCTTTCCATTTTCACAGGGGCCTGACATCAGTTCCTGAAGCTGGAGTGATGGGTGTACCACTCACTGAAAACATTGGTCACTTCTAGCACAGATCTTTACCCCAAAAAGCTGAGAATTTTGGAATACATCGTTGTGTCACTTGCCACCCAAGAACTAAACTCATCTGCCACCATCTCTGTCTACAGAACAGATGTGCTGAGAATAAACAGCTTCCTAAATTGGTGTAATCTGCTGGAGAGGAGGGTGCATAAAAGCTCATTTATCTTTGCAGGGTAGGTGCTTAACATAGCTAAGTTACAGGGAGGGGTCTTCAGTGTGGAAATGCTGGAGGTACAGGCACCCTTATTCTGCACAGCACCAGATTGGCATCCCTGGGAGAAAGCAGATGTGTAAAAACCTTGAGAGCTGGCACTGGTAGCCTAAAGCATTGAGAAGCAGGAAAGTGTTTGAGGGAAGAGATGACTGTAGGAACTGAACTGCACCTTGAGGTGTAGTTAAGCAAAGTATTACTCAAAGGAAGGTGTCGCATCATGACCAAAAACCTTGTCTTGCTGAGTTTAGCTTATTTTAAAAGCAAAAGCACACATGGCATTCTTGCGTGCCAGGCTAGTTGGAGCATCTCATGTTCCAGTTTGCACCATCTGCTCTGTATGAAGCTGCTCTGGCAGGCAGAAGGGAGGAGGACAATCCAAAAATCAGCGTTCACCTGCCCAGCCCTTGCCTTCCACTGCTGTGGCAGCAGCTCTGGCCTGCCTTCGTCTGCCTGCTTGCACCTCTGTGAACATGGTTCCCCTCTCAGTTTCTGCTTAACATCCCTCCTTGGCAGCCTTGGGGGTCTTGGCAGTTCATGGGGCAAGAACTGTGGCTGCTGCCACCCTCACCCAGTGCAGGGCAGCCCCTTCCTACAGGGTGAGAGCTGCTCCCAGTGGCCTGGGCTCACTGCCAGCAGGGCAGCGCATGGGGCCGGAGGGCTCTGCTTGAGCGGAAGAGGTGCCATGGGCATGAGTGCCATGTCAGGGAGGCAGGATGGAAGGCAGAGTGCCAGCACACTCTCAGTGCTTGCAAAATGTCCTAAACATGTCTTTGGGACGGGGTGATGGTGAGACCAGGCATCAATGACAGGCCTGGTGTGGGATGCCCAGGAAAGCCAAATGTTGGCAGGAGCGTGTCCCAGCGGTGCTTGATGCTCAGGCCAGCGTTGCTGGCAGGGTTAGCTGAGGACAGGAGCAGAAGACAGCAGGACGCGCTCAGCCAGCGGGAGCTGCAGTGCTGTGCTCCAGCCAGAGGAGGAACATGGACTCAGGAATCAGCCCCTTCCCTGTCCTTGCAGCAAATATTTTCCCTACTCCCCAATAAGCTGCAGCACTTTTTTGTCATCTGACTGCACAGGTTCATGCAGCTTTATTGGTGCTTTCTCACAGATAAAACCCTCAGATTTTTTCAGCCTCGCCTCCTTTGCTGTTTCTTACGCAGTCCCTGCTCTACGGTCCCGTGAGGACAAGCAGTGCAGAGCCCTGCGTGCTGATGGATGTGGCCAGAGCTCAGCTGCCACCCCGCAGTGCCTTGGCCAGCTCCTGCACTCCGGTGAGACCAGTCCCTGCCAAATGCCCTCCTGCCGCTGCCACCTCCTGCTAAAAGAGATATGTATAAATAAATTCATTGAGCCAAGTCTGTCTTTAGGCTTGGGGGTATGTTGAGGACTGTGCCAGTCTGAATCCAGGTTTGCACAACTTCTGTGAGCGGCTGTATCGTGCAAAAGGAAGGCACTGTGATACGAATTGGTGTCCATTAATAGTGTGCAGGTTGCTTTTTCTTTTGAGACCCTGGGAAGCAATGACTCCTGAGTTCTTGCCATTAACACTAATGCATTTTGAATTAGTCTGTCACAGTGGGGGACCCCGACTCTCAGGACCAGAAGCAAAACAAAGCCATCAGGTGCCCAGACGTGCTGCGCACAGCCTTGGCGACATAAACCACCCATCAAATGTGCTGCTTACCAAAGATGTCTGTGAATTAAATTCCTTATTTAGACAGGATCCCAGGAGACACTTATGTTCCAAACCCCTTTGCGTTGCCCTGCCTGCACCGTGGGCTGTCTGCGTGCGTCGGTGTGCAGTGATCATGGATACAATCATGGATACAGCTGTTTTTCCAGCAGCTGTTGGTCCCAAGCATCGAAAACTGACTCTGGTTCTTCATTTTTTTTTGCAGAGCTCCCCCCTCCCTGCGGTGCGTTCTGTATGAGCGAGCAGACCTGGCTCCTGAAGGAAAAGTACAGACTGTGCTCTGCTCGTGCACTGACAAAAATTGATCTCTACTTTAATTAAAGCCTCTATTGTAAGTGACCTCGAGCTGCAAACGCATTTTAAAAATGAAGCTTCGCCAACAGCAAATCCATACACGCCAACACGTAGGGGTGACCAGGTGGAGATCCCTGCCACAGGGTGGTCTGCCTCCCTCTGTGCAGGTGACGTGTCCCAGGATGCTGTCCCACTCCATGAGCACACACCTGCCCATGGCTCACCCTGAAATCCCTGTGTCCTCAGCCGCTTGCAGGGGAAGGACACCATCGTGACACCATCTTGTGCAGCGGGTTGCCAGTGGGTTGTCTCATGCCTCCCTTAGCCTGTGGCCATGGGATGCCCTTACTTCTCCCCTTCTGCGCATGTTGTGGGCATGCAGCCACTGAGAGCCCTCACAATCTTCACATCACAATCCACACTCACAATGAATGAGGCCCAAAAATAGCCAGGGAGGGAAGAAATTTGCTCTGAGGTGAGGGGCCAAGGCCTCCCTGGGGGTCAGTCACCCTTGAGCCCTTTTCTTGTGTGGCCAGTGCTGGTGTGAGGGGCTGCCTGGTGCAGTGGCCTCCAGTGTGCAGTACTCCATCAGCCCCAGAAAGAAAACTCCTCTGTATGTGTGTGTATATTTGAAGGCTTGTGGGCTGGAGGAGACTCAGTCACCTGCAATGAACTGATGTGAAAGAGGAAGAAAATGCAAAAACACTCCCACAGGCAGAATGTAGGGATGTAGCTGCTGGAGGATGTAACTGCTCTCACAGGCACCATGGTAACACCACGGCTACTGAGCTGCACCAAGCCCTGACCATGTGGTGCTGTCTGGCCTTGTGGGGTTTGCAGGAGAGCTTGGGATGGGGCTTCTCCCTTGGGCTCACGTCTCAGGAGTGACTGTGTGTTGTGAGGTGAGTTTTTGGGTCCTGTCCCTGGGTCACTGCTCCCCCCAGTGATGCACTGGTTGTATGACCATGGGATGGTGGGGATTGGGTATTCCCAGCTTACCCATGTCAGGTGCTGCAGGCTGATGGCTTCCTCTGCTTTTTGACCTGGCCAGTGACCATTTCATCCAGCACCAAGTGCCTGGCAGGTGCAGCAGAAACTCCTGCCCAGGTAAGTTGCTTTTCATCCCAGTACGGGTGGAGGAGCACCCTCAGGCGAGGCGTGCATGGAGAAATCCCAAGGGTGCGTCCTGAGCACAGAACTCCTCCTGGCTCTGCCCCGCTTGCAAATTCACTGCAGCAACCAGGAGCTCAGAGAGGCCCTGTTCCCTGCCTGCCTCGTGCTTTTGTCCTGCCTGTTTCCAGAGGTCTCTCCTAGGGCAGGGCTGGTCCCACCACCACATGCTGCCTGTTACCCTTCGTCAGGGCTCTGATGCACTTAATGATGAATTCCCAGGCCTTTGAGAAGGGATTATGTCTTCCAGAGACTAGAACAAAATATTATAAACTTAAAATAGCTGCTTCCTTATAGAATATGCCAACAAGCCCTACCGAACACCCAGCAGAGTGTAAATTTGCATCCATTTGCATACATATCCATAATTTCAGCCTCACCCATCAGCCCTGCTCCATAATGAAGCATTGCCTGACATTGTGGGCAGATAAAGGTGTTTGACACAGGCCAGCGCTAACGAGACCCTTCAGTGCCACTGCCCCGACCCTCATCAGAGATGGGCTGGTGTGACGGTCCCCAGCCCTCAGTTCCCACCTGCATCCCTCCCTGAGGACCGCAGCACCAAACTTCTTTCTCCTTGAACCATCAGAAGACTTTCTCACCTCGAGGAATAATGGAATAAATCCCCAAAGGTTCAAGAGGGTTTTTTACCCATCAGCCCAGGCACAGAGGGAAGGAGTTCCAGAAGCTTCCCTGGGAAGGGAATTGTTTGCTCACGACTGCACCTCACCAGCACCCAGCAGATGGGAGTGAGAGGAGGAATGGGGACCCTGAGCAGGGATCCCCAGCACTGAGCACGCTGCTGGAAACCAAAACCTTCCAGCTAGTGGGTCCAGGCCCTGAAGGCTCTGGGTCATATTTTGAAATGTGTTTGAGCCGTGGATTTCTGTCATGCATCCAGGGATGCTTCCTTCAACCTGCTGTGTGCCCTGACCAAGTCCAGCATAGTGCTGGCTAAAACACGGGGCACTGAGCTAGACCCCAACTTCTCTGGATACCACCTGAGGCCCAAATCGCAATGCTGAACTACCTAAAAAGAACTGATACCTGCAAAATACAGTTTAAAACCCAGGAGTAACACGAGGGAGGCCATGCCCATGTGACTAAGTCCCAACAGTGAAGGTTTGCTATGACTTCTTTCACTGCAAAGACACTTTTATTCATATGGGATCTGCTTCTGGCTTAAATCTCACCAGGAGTGATGAGAAGGACTGTGAGGTGCTGTGAGGGCTGGAGAGGTGGTGGTGTCCCCAAGGAAGTGGTGTCTGCCCCTGACATGAGTCCTCACCATCAGGTCTCTGTCTCACTGGCATCATACAGAGGGTTGAGGTAGAAGACCTGAAGGTCTTTGGGTGTCTCCTCTCCAAGGTCAACACCTGGAGACTCCTGCAACAGCAAGGGAGGAAAAACAACTGATTGGGAAGAGAAGCAAAACCCTTGGCAAAACCTACCCAGTGCTGAGTCCCTGCAGCAGTCGAGAGGCTGACGACCTGAGGGAGGATGGAAACGTCCCACAAACCCCTCCTGGCCTGGGTAAAGGAGAAGCCCTTCCATGTCAACTCCAACAGGCTCCTAAGAGTGTCACGGCTGGGGCCCCAGCAGCTCCTGCCCATGTCCCTGAGCATCCCGGCATCCCTGGCAGTGGGGACTCACCACATTGAACATGGGGTTGTCAAAGCCGTTGTCACTGGCTGGTGCAGGGGCCACCGGGTCCTCCATTCTTTCCCAGGGCTGGGGCAGGCGCAGGGCAGGCAACCTGGGGAAGACCTGGGCATCACCATCCACATCCCTCCCACCCCTGCAGCTCCCCCAGCTGAAACCATGCATCTTTAAGAGGTGGATGGGAAAATACAAGGGGAAAGTGTCAGGCTGTCTTTGAAATTGGTTTGTACCCTTTCTCAGGGAAAAGCTGCTGTATCCAGCAGAAATCATTAAGCCTGGATATCTGGGACCTGCATTCTGGAGGGAGGAGTTTGCAGAGGCAGACAACTCTAACACAGGCTTCACTTTGGAGCCATCACTCCTTCCCTGTGGCCTAAAATGAACTGCCACAGAGCTGACACCTGTACCCACAGCAATCTCAACAAGCACTAATTACTTTTATCATGTTACAATTTTTTCATCTTAATCACCATCACTACCTGTATTATTTTCTTCATTATGCTTATCCTAAGGGTCCCAGTCACTGAGCACCCTCCCCTGCATCGGGCATCTGGTGCAGGTGGGCTCAGCAACAGGTCCATGCAGGTCACCTCAGAAGCCCTGAGGGAAGCTCTGCCAGGCTCCTTTTGGTGGAAACAAGCGGGACCTGCAGCAGGAGTGGGTCGGCCAGGGACAGGCTCTGGGCTTTGGTTCAGCTCTGTCTCCTGTAGCCACATGAAATTCCCTCCTGCTGCTGACAGAGCTGGTTTCAAAGGCCTGTCCAGCGTCCAAAGAAGCATCAGTGAAAGATAAATCATCAAGTAGCAATTATGGGTCTGGGAGTTTTATTTAGAAATTAAATGAAGGCACGGGTTTACTGCTAGGAAATATCATGTCAGCACGTGTCGAGCAGCAGGGCAAGTGTCCCTGGCCAGGGCCACTGCTGCATGGTGACAAAATCCCACTGGAGGAAGTGGGAGGGAACAAACAACCTGTCTTATGAGCCTCTGACACAGCAGCCCCAGCACTGGGGAGCTCAGCATCCCCTGGCAGACACAGGTGTGTCTTTGCACATGCAAATTTAAGCAATTCCTGGCCCCTAATTATAAAATGTGTAAGGCCAACCCCATTTGCCCACAGCTGGGTAAGTGAGACAACTCATAGTGGCTCAGCAGGCAGCCAGCAAACCCTGCAGAACCCTCCATGTGAAGGTGGGTGCATGTTGGAGGAGTAGAGGTGGGTGCCCCAAGCACCTGCCGTGGGCACTGCTGGGATGCCCTAATCACTGCCAGACCCCATCTCCAAGCTGTGAGGGAAGAAGGTGATGGAGAAGGGTTATTTCTGACTAGCTCCCAGCTGTGAGTCAGGTGTACCCACCAGCCCCACCCTGGGACCTGTATTCCATACTCCATGCTGTGTGAACAAGCAATGCACCAGAAGTTGCACTTGCTTTTGGATGCTGTCACTGCCTTTAAAGGTTATGAAGTTTTGGGACAAGTGTTTTGTGTTATTTTGATGCATTTCTATTTAGCAGCTGGCAGTTTCAGCCCTCCCCTCCCTAGCAGGGCTGCAAACTAATGGTGCCAAGGACAGGAGATGCCACCAGGCACCATGTCTAGGCTGTGCAGACCTCCAGCTGAGCTGCAGCAGCCCAGCTCCCACCAGAGCACACTGCACAACTCCTCCTGGTCCATGGAGGAGAAGGAAGTAACAGTCCAAGAGTACAGAAATGCCTTTCAGCCACCTCACCTCCAATAAACCATGCAGAGCAAGGACAACAGTTTCAAACTGACAGTGGGCAGGTTTAGATTAGATATTGGGAAGAAATTCTTTACTATGAGGGTGGTGAGGCACTGCAACAGGTTGCCCAGAGAAGCCGTGGATGCTCCATCCCTGGAAGTGTTCAAGGGCAGGCTGGATGGCGCTCTGAGACACCTGGACTAGTGGAAGGTGTTGCTGGCTGTGGCAGGGGGTTGGAACAGGATATCTTTGAGGTCCTTCCAACCCAAACCATGTTGTGGTTCTATGAACAGCAGTGTTGGGGGTAGGTGGCTGCCAGGCCATGACCCTCTCCGTGTGCCACTGGGTGCCAGGCTGGAAGCACAGCCTGAGCTGGCAGCTGCTCCCAAGCAGAGGCACCCTGAGTATTTGCTGCTGGCAGAAACCCCATCCTTACCTCAGCTTTCCCTTTTTGTGGAGAAAGAGGATCCCTCCAAGGAACAGGAGACTGAAGAGCAGCCCCATGACTGTCCCTGCTGTGATCCTGCTCACTGGGTGGCTTCCCACTTGCCCGCTGGAAGTGCTGCCAGTGGCCACCTCCATTTTGCCACTTGAAATGCCGAGAGTTTCACCTGGGAAGAAATAGGGATGAGGTTTGTACAGGGCAACACATCCCCACACCCATGGCAGAGGGGGCCTTCAGTTTGGTCTGGCCCTGCTTGCCTGGTTAAACACCTTTCCCTGGGAATGCGGATGGGATACACAGGTGGATGGACTCAACAGGGACAAGCCTGTGTGAGTCTGCTACGACCCCGAGGTCCCCTGGCTGTGACCTGTGTATGCAGCAGCACCTGCCAGCTTCCATGGGCTGCCTCCCCAAGCAGCATTCTGCCTGCAGAGCAGCTCTGCAGAGAGGGACCTGGGGGCCCTGGCAGGCACCAAGCTGGTCATGGTCAGATATGGCATGGAGGCACACCAGTATCCCAGGTCGCATGAGGAGAATTGCCAGCAGGTCAAGGGAGGTGAGCCTTCCACTCTGCTCTGCCCTGCCCTGGCGAGCCATGGCTGGACCCCTGAGCCAGGCTCTTCTCAGCAGCGCCCAGTGACAGAGCGAGAGGCAACAGGCAGATACTGAATACACTAAATTCCACTTAGATGCCTATATTTATCTAAGTATTTATACATAAAAAACTGGTTTACTGCAAAGATGGTCAGTTGTGGAGACAGGCTGCCTGGAGATGTTGTGGAATCTCCATCCTTAGAGACATTCTAACCCCACTGGACCCGTGGGCTGCTGGCAGGGAATATAAATCTCTGGCCAGCAGTGGGTCTGGGGGCCTGGGGGCACCTGCAGAGGACTGGCTGAGGAGGACAGGGGCGTTACCGTGCTGTGCTATGTCCTCCATGATGTCTGCTGCCAGCTGCTCCGCAGCGGTGCCTGACTGTCCTCCTGCTCGGTCATCAATCAGCACGATTTGGATGAGAGGAGTGGAGCTTCGGGACAGGATGCCCAGGTATGACTGTGCTTTGTGCACCTTGGATACGGCCATCTGCACGCCAGCGTACTTGGGCTTTCCAAAACACAAGGAGACATGTGCACGGGAGAGGGTAGGCACAGATCAGTCACCTCTCCAGGCAGCCACAACAGATGCAAGGCCCCACCTGAATCTTCATGTGAACCCCATCGCAGAGCTGCCATCCCTATCACGGCAGTGCCATTGCATTTCCCAAAGCAGAGGCTCGTACACCCCCTCTCTCCCAAGCTGTGACCAGCACCCAGCATGCAGTGAGCCCCCCACGGAGAAGAGCACACTGAGAAAGCAATTTCATGTATCACACCCATTAAAAGCTGTATTAAGATGTGCGGCTGTAAGGAGGGCAGGCAGACAGCTTTCAGCTCAGGATCAATAGAGCAATACTCCGGTATCGAACCTCCCAGTGCAACTCAGAGCACAACCTCCTCCCCTGGCAGCCCCCAGTAAGTAGCAGGGATGTCATGTTGTGTCTGACAACAGCAGCATGAAGTGATGCTTTGCAGAGCATCTGAGAGCTGACCAGTGCCAGTCACCCACCCAGTGCTTGCCTACTGGGGAAAGGAAAAGCAGCTCAGTGCTGGCCAGAGGCCAGGGGATGCCCTTCTGCAGGTTTGCATGATCCCAGCTGCATGCACTGAGCTCCCACATTACCTAGACCTGACATTCTGTGTTTTCTGGAGTAGGCCCATCACCCCAGACAGTCCTACAGGCATCAAGTCACCGGCAGGTGTGGCCAGTGGCTTGTGGTTTCATTAGCCCCTCACAATATGACAGGCTGATGTACCTGGCTCAGCAACTCTTGGACCAGTCTGTCCTGGTACTTCTGCAGGTCAAAATCAGGAGTGAAATCCAGGTTAATGGTGGCCCCTGCAGCCAGAAAACAGACAGACATCAATCTGTCACCAAGTGTGGGCAGAGAGCTGTCACAGCAGCACAGCTCTGACTGCCACGAAAGGCACCGGGGACCCTCTGGTACCCCTGTGCAGCTGGTCTGGATGGGCTCAGAGAGAAACCTCCCTTGCTGGTCTTTCTGTCAGCTGGGTTTGATGAATGGCTTTTGGCTTTCCAACATATCCTGGAGAGAAGCTTTCCCTGGAAAGCGTTCTCCCACTTATCCCTCTGGGAAGCTCAGCATGTCACTGGTTTTGGGGGCACAAGGCTGTGGATCAGCAGCACTATCCTGGCTTTGGAGGGAAGGTTAAGAGGAGGGAACACCTGCGATCCCTGTACCGCTACACTGCAGTCATGAAGACAAATATTTTCCTTGGAAAAAATGCAAGCAAGAATTTGTTGAAATTTTTAATTGCCCTAAAGGCTGTAAGGGACTATGCTTTTAGGAGCACGTTGGAGAAACGTGTGGTACCATTTTAATGAATTTGGTGTGATACACCAAACATCAGATACCAAGTATCCAGGTGCAGTTGTGCATGAAAAATTCCCCCTAGCAACCTTTCATGCAGATTAATGGAGGAGCACCCACTGCAGAGGGAATGCTGTCAATCTGCATGTTTTTATTTAAAATGAAATGAAACAAGCTGGCTGTTGGGAAGCTGACATTACAGCGGAAAATGTTGCATTTCCTCTGAGTGTTTTCGTCTGCATAAAGTCAATGGAGCCCTATTAGCTTGACGAGCTGTGACATCCTGACAGGATAAACCAGAGGCAGGGACAAAGGGCTGCGACTCAGAACAGCCTCCCAAAAGCCAGGATGATGCTTCAGGGAGATGTGCTGGGAGGGTGGCACGACACGATCTGCACATGGGACCCACAATGGGACCCTTGGGAGCAGTGATACAGCAAAACTTCAGCTTACAACCAGCAGCAAGCACCCCCTGCACCCAACTTCCCCCTGTCGGAGCCACGGGAAGCAGGCTGGGGAAGCTGGTGTGGCAGGGAGGAGGAATACGGCTGTGTACGCCACTCACCACAGACCCCACAGCAGTGGCCAAGGGGCTGCAAAGGGCTCTGGCACGCTGGCTCTGGGCACCGCCTCCCTGATGCCCTGAGCAGGGCTGCGCAGATGCGGGGACCATCCTAAAGGAGAGCAGGGCAGCATCAGTCCCCTGCCCCGCAAACTGCACTGGTACCCCCACAACGGGGAAGGCAAGACTCACCAGGGCGTTCCCGCAGGCACAGCCGGACTTATCAGGACAGCCAGTGCCTGTCACCTGGAGAGTGCCATTGCCGTGGAACTGCAGCGGGGCAGAGCGGCCCTGCAGATATCCAGCCCAGGATGCTGGGGTGTTCAGCTCCTGTGCAGGGAAGAGCAGCGAAGTGGGTGAGTGTCCCAGGACAGGTCCCAGTGCTGTCCCCAGGCACCCAGCCATGCTGCTGGAACACCTGGTGACACATCTGATGGCCATCACTGGGCAGCCCCACTGCAGGCAGTGATTCAGCAGGAAAACCCTGCCAGTACACCCGTTCCAGCTTTTACCCTGGACCAACAGAAAAACTGTCTCTAAAACTGTCTCTAAAACCAAAACCAATGGCAATGAGATGGCTGGGCCTTTTCTTCTTTTTCTTTCCATCTTTCTGCTGGCTCAGAGAATTCAAGTTACCAGCTTTTCACTACTGGAAGGGGGCTAGATCTGAGCTGTTTTCCCTCTGTATGGGAAGCATTTCCATGTGTTGGGCATTAGCAAAGGCTGAGCTGGACTGACCAGCCTCATCCTGCCAAGCCACCAGGGATTCCCTCCCCCACTCTATTCCACAGGAAGCGTCTCCATGCCTTAGCACAACAGGCAGATTTCAGGCCCTGGGGCGAAAATAGTCATCACAGAGCAGAGAGTAGTTTGGCTACAAAGGGATAAAGAAGCTTGTGAGGTCAGTTCTTAGGAAATACGCTCTGATCATAGAAAGCACCTTCTCTTTCCATCTCATTGCTCAGCAGCAGCCTCCACCCCGGGGATAGCCAGCAGTGGCCCCTGGGGTGGATTATGTGCTGCGGGGTACTTCCCAGGCATCAGTAGGACCAGCATCACCCTGAGCACGCAGAAGCATCCACCTCTGCATCCCTGTGTGCCTGAGGTGAGCTCTGCTGCCTTACACAGACTCGCCTGCACCCGCCTGGGCACCGACTGAGTCTGTTACTCAAAAAGCAGCTACCTAATGCCTGGCCCCGAAATGGCAGATCCCAGCCAGCGCAGTGGTAGAAATAATAAATAACTTATGAAACGCCTGCCGCATCTCCCACTCCTGGAAGGAGCCTGTGTTTACTGCTGCAGCGCCTGTGATCTTCTCCCCCGACCAGGAGGGACGGGGCTCATTGGGAGCCTGATTCCCTGGCTGAGGCACAGCAGGCTGCCAGCGCTTCTATAATTATCCCTCCAATCAATTAAAGAGCAGCACTGGAGCAAAGCTGGGAGATGATCTGCGGGCCACAGGCCATGTTAAGGTTGGGGGCAGGAGGGAGGTGTCCCCAGAGGATGCCTGAGCAGCACAGCTGCAGACACGTGCCTGGGAAGGGAGCAGCCCCTGGGAGCCAGGGAAGCTGGTGGTTTGACCCGTGTATATTGGCCCTTTTTTAAACGTGATTAGTGAGACAGCCTGTGCTCCCGCACTGCAGGGAGGGAGTGATAACAAACTGGTCAATGCAGAAAGCCATCGAGGCCATCCACAGCAGCAGCAGCAGCAGCCCATGAAGCTGCACCCCACGGGTGTGCCCCATCTCCCTGTGCAGCTCTGCTCCCCCATCTCCAGCTGCTCCTTCCTCACCTGACCTGCTCTGGGGTCATGGTGAGAAGGTGTCAAGCCAGTTTCTCCTCCTCCCCACCTTACCTGGCCCATGACAGAGATGCTGCGGAGGTGAATCACTGGCTGCGCTGAGTCGATGTTTACCCGGAAGGAGGTTTCGGGCTGGAAGACAACATCATCGTAGTGGCACGGAACGCGCTCCTCATCCACAGAAAAGAGGGGCCCACTCGGCTTGAGCTCCCCACTGGGAAGAACATCCTGCCACAGTGTGGGGTCAAACCACGCGTGGTGTTCGGCATTGGCAAACCTCACTGTTCCACCTGGAAAAGCGATAGGAAAGGCTGAGCATGACCCAAAGCCAAATCCCCAGCAGGTACATCTGAGTTGGTAAAAGCAGGCACTGTCTGGCCCTAAGTGAAGGACCTCACCCCGTGGGCAGGGAGCCAAGGGCTGGCCCTGGCATCACCCTCATGGACAGCCACTGCAGGAATTTCCCAGAGCTTGGCAAAGCTTCCCAGCGCTCAGGGCTGGGGTCTCATCCCAAACTCCATATCTGGCTATTTCCCCCCTCCTTTTCTAAAGTTCACCCTTCTGGTTAAGGAGGAAAACATCTGCCTATATGCTGAGTAACAGCTAAACCTGATAAAAATGGGTATGATAATTCACGTCCCAGTTTCCCAGCAGCCTGGCAGGTCTGCAGAAATGTGACCAGCCCTGTTCCCTGCAGCAGGTAACCCCAAAGCCAGTGCCCCATTTAACTGTGAGTTATTTAACCACTGACCATTTCCCTGCTGGTTAGTCTCATCATGCAGTGCCCTGCTTCCTTCTCTCCCTTCCCAGCAGCTGAATCTTTACCAATTCAGCCAGCATGTGGGTGCTTAGTGACTGAATTATTTGCATTCATTTTGAAATCGAGCTTTAAAGAAGTCCATTTGTGAAAGTTGCTCCAGAAACACCTGCTGATTTCAGAGGAGCAGTGCATGGTCAGCAGGAAAAGCCAAGTGCAAAGCACAGATGCCAGAGCATCTCTGCTGGGGGGCACACAGCCCCAAAACAAAAAATATATGATAGGGATGAAGGATTTCAGAGTGGGTCCAGATAGTCTTAAGCTAAAATCCTTCCTCTGGACAAGACCAGTTTGGCTTCTTCTCCCTTTTCTCTCTCTCTTTTCTTTTTTTTTTTTTTTCTGTGGGAGTGCAGGCACAGGCACTCTGCTTGGGCTCTTCCTTCCCTGCAGAGGAACTAAAAAGTTACTTGCCACTGAAAGCATGGGGTAGTTCTTAAGCACCCAAAATACACCTCCCTGGAAAACAGCTTTCAGATAATGGCAGGCACCAAGGACACAAAGCTGCTGTCTCAGCCATGGGCTGGAGGTTGGGAGGGGAGGATGCCAGTGTGGGGCCAAAGGCCAGCTTCCTGTGATGGCCATGGCTTGGCTCACCAGTGTGTAACTCCTAACTGGTTTTCTTTAGAAACACCACGGCGGAGAAAATAAGGGCTTTGATGCGGCTACATGCTTAATAGGCAGGGGAAAATACAAACAATATTTGCCTCTCTGCTGCAACTTCAAAGGCTTCCCTACTATAATTACTTTTTTAGAAGGCAGGTGATCTAGCAGAACAAAAAGATCTGATGTGAGGGAGGTCATCAAAGAAAAGGTAAGTATTGAAGAGGAGTGTTTCACTTTGCTCTGAGGTGGGACCCTTGTAGAGGTGTTTGGGCTGAATTTGCATGATTCAACAGGAGCCGATGGGGTGCCTGGTTTGGGCACAACATACCTGAGTCACAGCCTGGATCCCAGCTGCCATCAAAAGCTGTGAATCCTGCACCAGCTGCCAGCACGAGCTCTCCATTCAGGGGCAGGTACTAGAGGAAGGGATGCAGAGCGTTACTGTGTGGTCCCACTGCCAGCCACCCAGGCTTGTAATCAGATAACAGCGCTAATTATTGGGCTGCCTGTTACAGTCTCTGAGGCACGTTGCAGTTATCAGGAGCTACCCTTGCCATGCCCCACATAAATGGGAAAGTATCAGCTCCCGGTTTTATGGATAGGGATGCTGCGATGGGTAGAGGCAGTTAGACGTTATCTTCCGTAACACAGAAAAGAGTTCAGGGAAGTAAGAACAGGAAAAAGCAAAATAAGCTCTTTTGACAAGTTCTTCCTCCTTTTGCACACACTCCCAGCAGCTCAGGAATGGTACACATTGGTACACCATGAAAAACCCAACCTTACTATGCAAGTGCCAGAAATCCCCTCACTTAATGGGTTCCCACCCCCAGGGGCTGTGCTTGCCCTACAAAACATAACTCAGGGGGTGAAGCTATGCTTGGTTCAGTGTCCGGTAGTGAATTCACATGTGGCACAAACTAAGGAAAGCACACAGCAGTATTTGGAGCATTTTCCATAGCCAGACCTTCTTCTTGTTGGGTAGGACATCACCAGCAGGTAGTCAGGGTCATGATCCTGGCCTGGCTTCAGCCTGGCCATGGACAAACCTCAATAGACACAGCTCTGCCATGGGAACCTTTTCAGCAAGAAACTGTGGCCACCTGGGAAACCAGCCAGCACTTCTAACTCTGGGACAGGCCCTGGCAAATGATCCAGTCAGGCAACTCATTCCCAGCACACAGGTTATTCAGCCCAGCCCGTTTTATTTTACATTTAGAAATTGCAGGGGGAAAGTCATGGTTTCTCCCAATATTTTCCAGTCAGTGATGCTCAAGGCTCCCTTCTCTAATTCAGTCTATCCAGGGTTTTAGTATCACTCCCCAGACAGCAGCTGGGAGCCCTCCAGGACTGCATTATGCCGACATACTGGGTCCTGTGCTCAGGCAGAAAACGTTAAATGGGATTTCAAGACTTCATCCACTTAATTGGTATTTAAATATGTATGTAGGTTAGAGAAAGCAAGACTTATGACTGACTGCTGCAGGTGACTGTGATAGCTCTCTGCTCTAGGCCAGTCTTGCCTGTGAATGCTCAGTCCCACTCAGGGGCCACCATGGGGAAGGCACGGGGGAAGTGGACATGGCAAAAAGCTCCTCATCCCCAAACTGTAGGCACCTGTTAAGAAGTTTAGTGCCTGGGTGGTGCAGTGCTTTGAAGGCCATAGTCCAGGCACCATGAGAAGAGAGTCAGGAGCCATGAGAAGTCAGGACAGAGAGCAAAGGGTGGCTGCCACCAAGAAAAGCTGCTCTGCACTATCTGCTTCAGACCCAGCAATGCCATACTGGCAGGTAAAGAGGACATGACACTGGGAATAGCTGAGGTCTGGGCAACATCTGCCCCGAGGGTATGGAGTCCCCCCCACAGCCAGGAAGAAGCCTTTGACTATGACACTGCTCCATCAGACCACAGGATGTGTCCCACAATCAGGTTCTCTGAATTTCTATTACTTTTGAGTAAAGCAAATTTGTCCAATACTGAAGCACTGAAAAAGGCTGAAAGGTCTGCCAGGATACAAATGGCATCATGTCCTTTAGCTGCAGATGTAAAAGCCATGTCTGTTTTGAGGCTCAGGACTTGGCCTGCATTGAGCTGGGTGAGGGTGATGCTATCAGCTTGTGCCACAAAATGCTGTACATCACTTCAAGAGCCCTGGCTTGTTTTCCTGTGAGCCCACACAGGAGCGGGCGATGGGACATTTTGGAGCAGTCAGCTGTTGCTTATACTCACGCCAGTGCCAAGGCCCTTCTCCCAGACCGGCTGGGCCACTGCAGACTGGAGCCCCTGGCCACTGCGTCTTGCCCAGTTTGCAGACTGGACCCCTGCAGCTAGCTGTGCACAGCAGGGCCAGGCAGGAAGGGTGGCCAGCTGGCTGCTGGGGCCCATCTGAGGTGCTCAGCGTGGGGCTTTGGATGGGATGCAGCAGATCCTTTCACCAGCACAGGATACCAGCTCTTCACAGCAGTCAGCTCTGGGCACTCAGACCCAAAGCTGCAGGATTTTTGGGTGAAAGAAGGAAAATGAGCCAGCAGCTGCTGGCGAGGGGAATGGTTACACAGCAGGACCATGATTGGTCTCCTTTCGCTTTCCCAAGCTGCTGAAGTTGGCATTTGTGAGTGTTGTGGCTGGATCAAGACCACTGGGTTGGGAAATCCCTGCTCTCATCCCTGCCTGCCTGACAGCTCTCTCCCCTGTAGTTACTACTTTGACTATGGCTGAGGGCCAGAGCTTCCCAAACACTCTCTGGTGACCATGCAGGACATAACAAGCTTCTGTGTCCAGAGGATTGTTGATTCAGATCTTCATGAACTAACTAGGGGGGAAGGAAAACACACTGAGGATTCACATGGTGGGTCTGAGTTCAGTGTGGTAAGAGAGGAAATGAGGTAGAAGAGGATAACTTGCTCTGTTAGGGATGCGCACATGACTGCACAACACTGGCTCCACGACCAAGCAAGGTGGTGCATTCTGCGTGTGCTTGGGAGGGCGAGCGGGTCTGGATGGGCCAGCAGGACATGGCACCAGCTCTGCTCAAAGGGAGAGCTGGGAGGAATGTCTCATGCCAAACCTGCTTCATGCCAAACCCGCCCCATGCCTGCAGCGCCTGCGCTCTGGAGACATTGGTCTCTGAGCTCTCTGGACAAGATGCAGCTTCTCCAGCCACCACAGGAGATCCCCATGCACCACTGAGGCCAAAAACCCAGACTGGCTAGAGTTCCCAAGCCCAAAGGAAGCTGCTCATGTGGGTGTCAGTGTGGCAAGGAAATGAGAGAGAGCACATACAGTGTGCCTTCACACCCTGGCACTGCCCAAACACTGCACGCACTAGCCCTGGAATTAAGATGCAACACAACACAATGCAAAACAGGGGATAGAGCCACCTCATCTCCACAAACGTGAAGTTCAGGAAGAACCCCATACTTCTGCTTCGTCACAGGAATTTCTGGGGCTGGTCCCTGCCCCAGAATTTCTGGGGAGGTCCGTGCCTCCTTTCCCACTGAGGTAGCCATGCTGCACATCCACCACCAGCCCTCCCTGAGCTTCTCACCACTGGGCAGCATTTCAGAAGAGTCTCCATCATCCAGCAGATTTTGTAAGTAATTTGACCTTTCTTTTTTCCCTAACATAAGTTAAGCATCTTGGCTCACTGTAGAGGACAAATAGAGGCTCTGGTTGGGCAGTGGTTTTCTTCCTTTGGGAGTTTAGTATAGAAATTGCATACAGATTGGACCACTTTCCAAGTACATTTTGAACTGAGCAATGACAGGTACCAACGGCCCAGAGCCAAAAAACTGGCAGTTTCATCTGCTTTCCCTTCCTCCTGCCAACCTGTACGCCAGGGCCATTAATAGAGTGAGTGCTTAGAGTCCCATTAGTCATTTCCCATCCCTGGTACTGGTAAATCACTTATCTCCTCGGTTATCATTATCAAATGCAATGACAATTGAAACACAGTCATCAGTTTTGTTATCAAAACCAGCAAAAAAAAAAAGAAAAGAAAGAGGAAAGACCCCATACGACTCTTGGCCCAGACCCAGCATTGCACCACCAGAAGGAATCCACTGCCCCAATGCATAAGTGAAAATGAAACTAACCTCCAAAATGTGAAAGGAAAAAAAAAAGCAAAGTCCTGAGACATGGCTTTTCAATCATATGGTTTTAACCAGCCTCTGGCACATCCTGGCTCTGCTTGAGTCACAAGCACTGGGCTGAGATGATTGACATGAGCACTGTGACTGGCATGTCACCATCATCAGCCAGGAAAAAATGCAGCACTTGTGCCTTGAACCTAGGTGAACAACACTTGTGATTGCAGCTGGGTCTTCCCCCAGCCTTGCTTTCATTTGCAGCATCAATGCATTTGAATTCCTTGCTTGGCTGAGATGGTGCCACCATCCCCATCATCCAACACTAAGACTGCCTGGGCACACCGGGCTCAGCAGTGCTGTGTCCATGGCTGCACCAGCAGGCAGGTCAGTAGCCGTCAGTCCTCGGGTACATCCCCTCACCTGGCACCCAGCCCAGGAGCAGCTTTGGGGCTGGTGCTGGGGGCCCTCCATTGAAAAGCATCACTGGGATAGGATGAGAGTGGGCTATTTCCCCAAAATAGATTGCTGTAACCCATCAGAGACAAAAACGCTCAAGGAAAATGATTTCTGTATCACCTTTCCCAGCCCTACCCTGCCAGTGCAGTGGCAGCCCATGGACAGCAGCAGGCAGGCAGACCCTGCCCATGCTGCTGCCCACAGGTGGGAACAGGCAGGGATTTTCCCAATGCCTGTTGGGACTGGGGGTCTCCGTGCAGCTGGTGGTGGTGCCTGGGTAGTATCCAGCTGTTGGCTGACACCCTAGAAAGGCACAGGGCCAGGTTTACCCGCAGGTCAATCCCTCTGACAACTCTGGAGCATTGCCAGGACCTCGCTTGCAGCAGTATTTCCTGCGTTCATTACTGGGGTTTCACTTGTTCTCTATCTGGCCCAGGTGAAGCTTCCACCCGCACTCTCAGGGCAGTGTCCTTCCCCCCAGCCACACATGCCACTCCATACTCCCAGTTTGCTGCCTGAGCCAGCCTGCACCCATCATGGCCCCCGATCCCACACTGGCTAATCCAAATTCCCTGCAGGGCAGGATGACCTCCCACCACCCCAAGACCTCTGTGAGGAGTAGGACGTTGCTGGCCAAAGACCTCTCTGCCCAGGTATATGGTCCCACGAGGAACTGGGCTTTAGTTTACCAAGGAAGCCAGGCAAGAAATGCAGCCAAGAAGCCCATGTTCAGGCAGGCTGATGCAGCACACCCAGGGCATAGAAGCTGGAGCTCCTCTCCATGGGACCCATCAGCGGTGGTGGGCGATGCCCACAGCCCTGCTCTGATCCCAGCAAAAGCTTGCCCCTCTGCTTCTGACCCAGAGCAGGCAGGAGCACAGGCACAGGAGTGACGCGCCAGGGAATATCATCATTTCAGTGTCATCCTCTGCAAGCTAGCGAGATGCTTGTCTGCTCTCCCTGCCCGTATCCCTGTCTCCCCTCCTACCCAGAAGCAGCAGCACAGCCATGCTTTCATTCATGCCAGAGCCAGCTGCCCTGCTGTGTCTGCTCATCACATTTTACATTGTGTTTCAGGGCACAGGCTCCCCACATCACCTGCCCAACCTGGCCTTGCCACCATGTCGCCTGGCACAGGGGTGGCCTGACACATCAGGTTCCCAATACAGCACAGTCCTGCCCATCCCTACAGAGAAGCCATAGCTCCTGGCCATCCCACACAGGCACTGGCTGGCACAGCCCCTGCCAAACCACCCCTCAGGGTCCAGTGAAAGCCATGGGGCAATAAAAACAAACAACAGACCCAAAAAGCCCATTAGCTTGATTGCTGATCTCCAGCATACACTTCTAGTTTCAGTGCTGAACAGGTCCCAGCAGTGCACAGAAAAGAGGTGTCACAGGGACATTGGAAGCCCCTTGGGTAGCTGAAGGTACTCGAGTTATGGATGCAGAAGACACAGAGAGGCTTCAAGCCATTTGCCAAATCTGTTTCAGGTTAGTTAAGCTCCTTTTGCTGAACTTTCCTCTACAGACAAGGTCAGAGAAAGCTAGGAAGAGGACTGAGGTGCGGCCAGGGAGGCCATGCCCGGCAGCAAAGCGATTGCAGACGGTCCATGGAGCAGCTTCCCTGCCAGACGGGCTCCAGCATCTGCTACAGCCCAGGATGCTGGCAAGCTGCTCTGCTCATCACAGACTTTAGTAACTCCTCCTGCTGGAAACCAGCCTGAAATGAGCAAATAGCCTCGGAAAGATGAGTGCAAATGACTGTTTTACCACACTCCTTTCCTAGCACTCATCTTCAGTGTGAATGCTGACACAGGAAAGACTGCAGGATTCCAGCTTGGAATTACATGCTGGCACACACTCCCCTGAAATTTTTTACCTTCAACTCAGGAGAAGGAAAAAGAATCCCTTTTCTTGTTGTCTCATTACCCTGCTGTCTGGGAAGCGGTGGGGGAGGGAGCACCGGTGCCTGGGACTAGCGCGAACTGTGGCAATTCATTAGAGCCGGTGCCCCTGGAGAGCAATTGGCATTTCAAGATCAATCTCTGCCAGGAACCGAGCGGGAGCATCCTGCAGCAAAGCCGAGTACATTCTGCTCTCGCAATTAGGCAGCTAAAAATATAAGGCTGGGGGAGGTGTCCCTGGTCAGACCCCAGTGCCCTGCACACTCCAAACCCTTGCCCAGCCTTGCAGTCTCTCATGGGGCAGGCAGGGAGGGGGTACAGACAGCTGTGGCCCATAGCAGAGCTCGGGGATGGGGCAGAGCTGCAAAGGCAATGCCAGAGCTGCTGAGTAACCCCAGCCAGTGTCCTGACCCCGGGATCGAGCAAGGCTGCTCTGTCCACGTGAATAAGCCTGACTCCTGCCACCTCAAAAATAGAAGCGGCAGCATCCATCCCTGGCTCACACATCAGTGCTGGCCAGTTCAGGCACAAACTGCACAAGGGCTGGTGTTATTGGGGCAAACACCAGGCTCACTGCTGCAGCCGTGCCCTGGCCTGGCTTCCTCTGGAAGCACAGCCATAGCCAGAGGGTCCAAATCCCTCACAGGAGTCTTTCTCCCCCATCAGGGAGACAAGTAAAGCCAAAGTCTACATTGCCCTGGAGCACCCATGCCAGGCACCATGACCTCCATTTCCGTCTTTTCTGCACATTTAGTCTCAGGCACCTCCAAAAGCTAGCTAAATACTGATCTGCATCTTTAGGCAGCTAAATACCATAGAAAATCCTACCTAATCACAACAGTTGTGCATCAAAGCCACTTACGCTTAAGCTGGATTTGGATTTAGTGTGTGACTGAATTAGAGATCCACTTGAAATTTCAAATAACCGCTGAGCTGGGTGATCAGTGGGTGAGCTCTGTGCCCCAACAGCTTCCTGCCAAGAAGGCATCTTCCAGCCCGGGATTGATGGGGAGAGGAGCTGGAGAGCTCACCACACAGAAGTGAGCTTTCACATAAACGTCCAGGAGAGGAGCAATGGTGACACCCGACACCTCACTAAGCTGTGGAGTTGGGATGGAGATCTCATGCTGTTCCTCCACCACTAGGCATCCTCCCCTACACTTGCCACAGCAGGCACTGTCCTCATGAAAGTCAATGAGAGCCCAATCCCTCCTCAGCCGTGAATTTCCTTCTATGCTACTATAGCAAACAACATTCTGCTCTTTTTTTTGGCCAAAGGCTGTATAGCATCTCCATGGTGACTCTAAAGCTTAATGTATTCTTGCTGATTTAAGTGATTAACGCTCCAGCGCGCGTGGCTGGCAGCCGAACAGGTGCAGCCCCTCTCTGCAAAAAGCCTCATGACCAATTCATTTTCTAACCAGCTGGTTGCCAAATTTCATGCCATTTGTATGAGTGGCAGCCCAGCTCAGGTGGTGGGTTTCATTCCTTTTTCATCCCTAACCTTGGCAGTCCCTATATCACCTGGTGACAGCAGAGCACGGCAGTGAACAGGAGAGAAGTGCCTGTGCTGAAATCAAAAGGAAACGTTAACCGCCTCACTACGAGACATGCTGGGACAGTTCACAGGGAATCGCTGGGGCAGTGATGCTCAGAAGGAAGGTGTGAGCTACAGAACAGGTTATAGCCAGGGCTGGCTGCTCACCTGCAGTGCAATTCGGTGCAGGAGGGTAATGGTGCCCCCACAGCCTTTGTGATGCTTTATTCCCTCATGGATCCCCCAGCAGTCCTCCCCACCTGCACAGCAGCGGGAATATAAAATTCACTGTAACGCTGGAGCCTGTGCAGCTGCCTGCCAGCAGTGGGGGCCCAGAGAAACCCCAGGGCAGCAGGGGCTCCTGGTAGTGCTCTGAATCCTGTGGCTGGGATGAGCCAGGGGTCACTCGGGCACCCTGACCCATCTCTCAGTCACAATAGGAACCATCCACTTGAGCAGTGGGCAGGGCCATGGATGTTGTTTTGTGTTGATCTCCTTCTCCTCGCCCTCTCAGCTCCGCTCTCCAGCTTGGCTGCGGGAGGCTCAGCCGTAATGACTGACTCTGCTCTGCAATTATGCACTTTGCAGGCCTCTGATGAAAGTACTTTAGAAATATTATACATTCATCTGTAAGTAAAATAAAATCTACTGGAGTGGTATTTTGCTCTTTTCTTCTCTGGGTAAATTCCACATCATTTATTACATTATATTTGTAGATATTTCCCCAGTACATTCTTTCCTTCAAAAATTCATATTTAAAATGCCATATAAATAAAGTATCTCCTCCAAATATTTGTAGAGGGATTAAACGTGGCACATGGCATTATTAAAGCATCAAAACTATTAGTGGCGTAGATAGCCTGAACAAATTATACCACATAAATTTCAAGGGCTTCTTCAAATTTAATGGCCAATAAAAGAGCAAAGCTGCCCCAAAATCGAGAGGGGAAACTCCTCCTCAAGCTCATCAGGTCTAGAAGGGGTGGTTTTTCAAACAGGATCCAACCCATCTCTTGCTTTCCCAGCACTGGGAGAGGGCTCACAGGTGACCCACCCCCCACTGGCATGTTGGAGCAGTGGGTTTGCTTTTCACTTTAATTCCTCCATGTTAACTTTTATCCTCCAAGCCACAGAGACCAAGATCCCATGTTTTTATGCCTGCCTGTCAGCATTTTCCAGGCAGAGTTCCTCATCTGGGGCAAAAATCAGGTTTCTCAGAAACCTCTCTGAGTTGAGACCCCCTTATCTTACCTCACTCAACACACACATTTCAGCAGGGTGTTGTGCCCATCCTGCTGCAGCCGTGCTGATAATGCCACAGAAGAATATAGAACACAATGGCACTTGAAAGAAAATTTCTCAAGCCACATTTTGGGGTTTCCCAGAACAATTTGTTTTCATTGCAAGATATTTTGATGTCAGCTTCACTTAGCCTCTGCCCAGGGCTAGTGCCTGCTCTGTGTCATCAATGCTGTGCGTTGGTGCTCCTCAGCCAACCACTGCCAAGGTCTCCATCATACGGAGGGGGTTTTATCCCTCCTTTGAGGAGAAAAAAAATTAATTTCTTTCAAGTGAAACTGGGTTTTGTTGTACTCTCTCTCATCTCCTCTAATTAAAAGAAACAAAACAACAAACAAAAACCTAGAAATGGGCTTTTTGGTTCCATGGTACAGTGAAACCCAGGCTGCTGTAGGACTCCTGTCCCCTGTCCCAGTTGAGGCATCCTTGGTCTGGCTGGACTATGGAGGAAAGTGTTAAAAGTCCATGGAATGACTTTAAACTGACAGAGGACAGTTTAGATCAGACATTAGGAAGAAGAAATTCTTCACTGTGAGGGTGGTGAGGCACTGGCACAGGTTGCCCAGAGAAGCTGTGGATGCCCCATCCCTGAAGGTGTTCAGAGTCAGGCTGGATGGGACTTTGAGCAACCTGATCTGATGGAAGGTGTCCCTGTCCATGGCAGGGGGATTGGGACTAGATGGTATTTAAGGTCCCTTCCAACCCAAAAAAAATTATGATTCTGTGGAGAGGGGGACAAGGGAATGTGCCACCAGGCAGAGCTCCAGGGCTGGCCCTGCCCTCACCCGCCCTCTGACACCTTTGCACACCATGCCTTACCATGTCCGTCAGCATGTGGGGAGACCTGACAAAAACTGAGACAACCTGTAAGAAAAGCAAAAAGAAAGTGTACTTTGCTCTGTCAGGTAAAGGGCCTTTTCCAATGCCTGACAGAGTTTAGTGAAAACAAAAATAAAAATAAGTTAAAAATGTCTATACCTTGTCCTTCTCGAAGTGAACCACATCGCTAGCACAAGGGACTCTGCCTTTATCCCAGTTGGATGCGGTTTCAAAATTGGTATTGGGAATCCACTGCTTGTACACGGCAGCGCTGGCAGCTGGGAGGGAACAGAAAAAGCAGTTTAACCCAGCTCAAGGGAGGCACTGGAGCCTGCTGTGGGATGTGCTTTAGGATGGCTTGGCCTTTTTAGGCCAGATTTGGGGGTTTTCCACCCAACAGCTGCTCCTGCGTTTTCCCAGCTGAGCAGTCAACGCCCTTCTCTTCACAGGTGACTTTTTTGGCCGGGTGATGTTTTTTACCCACCCAGATAAGAAGAGAAGAAAGGGACAAACACTCGGCAGGCAGAGGGAAGGCAGGAAAGTGTCCTGCAGGCAAAGGGCAAGAATAACATCCACCTGGTAGTTAAGCAATCCTTGCAGGGAGTTTTGTTGTCATTCAGACTAATTAAACAAGTAGAGATTCCTCAGCCTTTGGTTTCCAGAAAGTACGGGGTGGGCATGTAGAGCTGGGATACCACAAAGACAGGGCAAGAGAAGAAAGGGCGCTTGCTATGGGACATGTAGCAAAACCTTGGGGTTTGCTGGGACAGTGGCGGTCCTGCCCTTCGGGCCCCACAGGGACGAGCCTGCTGGCCAGGGACAGGACCAGGCAGACGGGTTTTCACTCTGACCTCCCTGATTGCACAAGGAAGGTGGAGCAGCCTCTTGACCAGACACTGCCCAGGCTTGGCTGGGTCTGCACGTTCAGCTAAAGATGAACGAATCTCCAGCAGCCTGAATTAAACGGCTTCAGGCAAGTGCCTCTGAGACAGACAAGAGAAAAATACCAAAAAAAAAAAAAAGCCATTTCACCACTTCTGCTCTTATTATGTATCATCTTTTTTCTAGGAAAAAGACCCACAAATTTACAAAATATGTAGAAAGCTCGTGGTGGAAGGGACTGCGGCACTGGAGGGGGCATGGAGAGGGAACACTGGGCAGCCTGGGGCGGGAGGGGTGTTCTGATTGACCCCAGCTGACAGAAGAAGATGCACTGCAGAAAGCCTGCACCCGGCTACTTCAGATGAAGGGGAGGGATGCGGTTGCAGAGGCTCTATCAGCACATAATGATCGTCTTCGGGTGTAATTTGTGCTTCTCGCTCTGCCAGGGGCTCTGCTGAGACCATTGGCTCTAGCAGTCATCTCCAGACGAACAGGAAACGATGTCTTTTTAACCAGAACGAAAGTCCTGGAGCCCAGGTACAAGGAGCAGAGGGCTCTGCTGCCCCGTGCGGAGCTAGGGGTGCCTGAAGGAGCCCTCGAGCAGAGCAAGCACACCCGTGCCGTGTCTTCTGAAACCCTCCGAGAGCAGAAAAGACATTACCAGTGCTAAGAACTGCAGCCAAGCAGCTGCTCGCAGTGTTGTGGGCACAAACACCTTGCTGGTTCAGAGCCGACAAGAGCTAAGGAAGCGGAAAAGCCCCCAGATAGTAAAGACAAGTTGTTCTGTCCTCGCTGCGTTCCCTCGCGTCCCTCCCGTCCCGGGAAGCTCGGGAATGGAGAGGTCAGAGCTCGGACAGCCCCATCATACAAAGCCTCACCTCCCGCAGGTCAAGCGAGCTCACACCAGGGCACACCCTGGAGATGGCTCCGCATCCGCGCCGGCTGCAGCAGCGGCTCCTCCGGCCGGAGGTTGATCCTTCTGCCCCATCAGCAGCGCCGTGCATTCCTGCACCCTCCCCAGCTCTGGAAATATCAGTGTGCTATTTAATCGGCCCTGTCTCCCGGGAAGCGCAGTGCTTGAACTTCAAAGCTACATGCATATTCAACAGGGAGCGTGTCCTGCAGCGCTGCTGACTTCAAATGAGAGGCACAGCAGGCTCCGGACGGCTGTCCCAGCCTCAGTCCCTGTGTCCTGCTGGGAATGCCTTTCCCCATTTGCCTTACGAGTTCGCTGTAAGTGCTAGAGCCTGCAACTCTGCGCTGAACCAGGGCTGCCAGAAGCAAACCCGAAACGCGGAGGTCGCCCAGCGGTCACCCCTGCTCGCCAAGGCGGCCGGGCCCTGGGCGTACTCACCAAGGAGCTGCAGGATCCCGAGGAGGAAGAGCAGGCGCTTCATTTGGCAGCCGGCTGCAAGCCCTCGGCTCCGTGATCCCTGCCTAGCTGGACCTTGCACCTTCCTGGGACACGTGATGGGCTCAGCCCGGAGGGGGCTGGAGGGAGCAGGGAGTAAACCAGCCTGGGAGGCAGGTATCCCCCAGCACGAACCGCAGCCTTGCTCTGTTCCAGAAGCTGGTTTGCGCTCAGCTCCTTTCCCAATCTCCCTGTTTCCTTGGCATCCATGGGGAGTCCAAGAGAGCCACTGAAGAAGTAGTGCGGGAGGCAAGAGTGGGGATCCCCCCAGCCTGGCTCACCAGACCTCGCCACCCACACTCCTCGCACCCATCCAGGTCCAGCTGAAGGATGGCAGGGTGAACACGCTGCGTGCACACCCCACGCCGCTCTGCCCTGCTGTATAGCGGCCACCTCCTAATTACTAATAATGGTCTCCACGTATTTTCAATTAGCACGCTGGGAAGGGAGCAGCTCCCAGCCATGACTCGTAATTGCACTTTGGCCACCAGCTGATTTGATCATCACCCGGCAGCGCCGGCACAGCCCCACGCTGCTCCTGTGGAGGCTGCTGGGGGCTGCTGGCAGCGGCACCGGTGCATGGGGATGCAGCAGGAGGGGGGACTGCACCATGCCTGTGGTCTGCCACAGCGTGGAGCGGTGCTGCATGCCAGTCCAGGCCCATGTCTTTACCAAGGATGTGTTAGGAGCAGAAAAGGATGGGGGAGAGCAACGACATCCTGGGAAGGGGACAGCGTAAGGATTGTGACAGAGGCTCATGCCAAGGAGAGAGGTGTGGGGCTCGGCTGCCCTTCAGCTGATGCTGGTACCAGCAGGGCAAGGGCAGAAGATTGGTGAATGCAGGGGTTTACTAGAGGCCAGGTAGAGACTGGAGAAGTCCTTGGAAGGGTCATCTGGTGGAGGGGTCACAGAACACAAGAAGCTCTGACCTAAAACCAGCAAGGATTTAGGAGTGCAGGCATGGAAAGCAAATCATCCCCATCCAACCCTTCATGCTCCCCCTGCTTCCTGGCTTCCAACTTGGCAGACAGACTGGGGTACCAGGAGAGAAAGCTCCTGAGCAGCAGCTCTAAACTTGGGCATCAGCCAAAACACAGTCAGCACTTTCTACCCAGGGAGCTCAATGCTGAGAGATGTCCTCGAGGTGAAAGGCTCCTGCACTCTAATTACCATTCACAAATCTCTCCCAGGGGACTCTCAGAGTGAATGCTGGCTGCAGTGAGATGTCCTGTATTTTAATACGGGAGAGGTGGGGGGGAATTATAAATCATGGATACTTTCCAACAAGAGGTTGGAGAGAGGACTGTAGTGTGCAGAGGGCAGCCTGTGGTCTGTAGCCTGAGCATCCTGCAGTACAGCCAGGAGGGGAGAAACCACTCATGGGACCCTGTGCAGAGACCAGTGCCACAGCCCCTGAAACTCAGTGTGCTGGGATGTGCTCCACACCCTTAGTTTTACTTTTTGTACCCTGCAGCCGCTGCTTCTCAGCACTGCCTGTCCCACCAAAGCTGATACTTGAGTTTAAATGAGCTGGGCTTCACCTGTTGCTCAGGCAGAGGTCGAAAATCCCCAATCTGCCTGTGAAACCCTGCTCAGGAATGGATAGTCCCTGCTCCAGTATTGGGGTAGGGCAGGGTAGGGGAATGACAGAAATTCCAGCAAAACTTACTACTGAGGCTAGGTGCTCACTGCAGCATTGCTGAATAACCCAGTCAGAACAGTCTGGCCCTTGCTGCGCATCTCTCCCCATGGCTGGAGCACGCTCCTTTTCATCCCAGCTTTTGTCATTGCTACTGTCTCAAGATCCTGCTGTGCCTCAGGACCAGACAAGCTCGACAGAAGGCTGCACAGGAGTAAGGTTTGGGGCAGGTGGTTACAGGGAGAGTGAAACAAAGATGAAAGGAAGGAGAAATCAGTCCCCAGAAATTAAAGCAACTGCCCTAATGCAGAGATCAGCACATTTTAGTCCTTGCTCCCTGGCTGTCTTGCTCCCTGTGCTGGCTACCTGTAACACCCCTGGGTAGGGTGAGCATGTCACCATCACAGAGGGGAAACAGCACTCAGTGGATGCTTGATCTTCCCAGCATTGAGTTATAAACTGGTATCCAAGCCAAAAACACTGTTCCCCTTAGCCAGCCAGCACAGCCGCCTCCTAAAGCCCTTCAGGGACATCCAGCACCTCTCAGAACTTCCCTGTTGTGCAACAGCATCTCTCCTCACAGCTTAAAACTGTTGTGTCCTGCAACACAAGGGACTTCCCCAGTATGAGTGTTCAGTCCCAGTGCTTTGCATCTGGAAAGGGAGCCCAGGGCTGAGCATGAAGTAGTGATGGTGTGAGCACCGGTCCCCAAGGTGGATGATTGCCCCCCGCCACACACAACTTCCCACAGCCCTCCAAACAGCCAAGCAGCAATGGCATGGTCCCCAGAAAGTCATTAAGTGTGTGGAAAAATTATCCCATAGTAACTGTATTACACAACATGGCCTCAAACAGAGAGAGGGGAGAAGGCAGAGGTGTTCCAAAAACTGGGTCCAAGCCCCCAGTGCTGAAGCTACCCCCTGCGGCGGCTGGGTTGTACCCAGGCACACAATGTTTGCCAGCCTCCTTGGCACACTGCAGCATTGCTTAAGGTTTGAACATGAAGCTAAGCTTAAATACACGAGGAGAAATGCCGTGGCAGGTGACAGCCCCTCTAGTTGCTACATCATCTCATGGCTGCCCTTAAAGCAGGCAGCCCCTAGCATCAACCAGAGAAAATTCCCATGTGGGATTTTAGTTTAAAAAAAAAAAAAAAAGATAGTCTTGGGTGCAACAGCACCATTTATACTGCCAGAACCAACCTCTGGTGGCAGAGGAGCTAGTATGCTGCCAGGAGAGGCATGGACTCATTTCAGGGCTGGTCAGCAGCTGAAGCTGAATATCCAGCCAATCTGTGAAGTTAAACCCTCTTTGGAGCTCCCACCAATTCAGCAAGAGGAGCTCACCCAGTGCTTACAGGCCTCCAGCAGCCACACAGTCACCTTACCCTCAGGGCAGCAAGGCAGAGACATCACCAGAGGGGATCAAATTTGATCTCAGAGCTAATTGGAAAGCACGCTCCAACTCACTTCTTATCTTGCAGTGTGAAGCAGGGGAACAAGAGGTTCCTGTTAGGGGTGACCACAAGGAGCAGCTACAGAGCGAGATCTGTGTGGATGTAGGGATGTGAGCAACCAGGCCGGCTTCTCAGCCCTGAGCCCACACCAGGCTGCACACTGGAACCAGCCCACTCCATCCAGCCCTGCATGTGCATGGGTGGGATTTCTTCTTATCCCCAGAGAGCAGAGTGCCTCTTATCTACCCCGGGGACACCTGCTGAAGGGGCCGCGGCAGGGGACAGGCTCACACTTTGCCTGGGTTCCTGTGGGCTGATGGCCCAAGATATGCCAAAGCAGATGCCATTTTTACCAATCAGGTAGAAATACCTGGTAGAAATCCAAATAATCTCCTCTGCAAAGCTTCTGCGTTGGCACAAAGCAGCCATCACGTGTCCACAGCAGGGTCTGCACACAGTGCCTGCCTCCACTCACACAGCCACGCTGCCCAAACACAGCTGCGACCAAATCAGCTGTGCCCAAACATTGCTTAGCCCAAGGTGCAGCCTATAGGGTGGAAGTCAGCCCCTGAGGTTTCTTCTGTGTTTTCCAGCCCAGCCAGTAGAAATTCAGAACAGCTTATGCCATTCCCCATTCCTGTGAGCCTATGGAACACAGCAGAGCACGTGCTGAGGTGCAACGTTCACTGCCAGAGACCAGCCTGAAGGAGCGAGAGATCTGAGCGGCCTCAGCCTCCCCAGGTACCACATTTGTCAAGGGCAGTAGGGAAGACACTCGGGTTTTCACCTGTTTTGGCCAAACAAGCCAGACACATTACTCAACAGGAACAGCCTCCAGGGCTCAATGCAGGAAAGAATCGCACAGCTGACTGTGAAAAAACTGGCTTTGGGGAAGGTTGGGGGAAATCACGTCTTTCACCTCTCGTTTTTATCACCGGATATTTCCCTATTCCTCAAACAATTCCAGGACTTGGTCACATGGAAACAGAGAGAGCAGGATACCTAGAACTGCGCATTTTCAAAATCTCTGACTTCTTACCAGACAGCAAGCTAACCCAAGGCTTGAAACTCTGAAAAACTTCCCAAAAACTTAAACCCCTGCAGATCTTCCAAGAGATGGCCCTAGCAGCAGATCTAGGCTCTGGCAGCACCCTCTGCAGCCCGGGAGCTTTTCACGCTGCTCTCCCCAGCTGCTTGGCACTCCAGAGCTGGCACTCTGCTCCTGTCACTGTAAGTACCGGATGGCCCACTGGGGGAGAAGCACCCCACAAAGCTGACAGTCACCTTCTGGGATCTGGCATGGTGGAGAAACCTTTTATAAAGACTCACTGGGCTCAGGAAGAACATTAGGTGTTATTTCAATTATGATTCGTTGCCAAGGAAGGAGGAGCAGGGAGACAAAGAGAGAATTAGTGTTTGCCTTCATGTTTACAGCAATTTGTTTCCTCTCTGTCTATCCTGCTGCTCTGTAATGACAAAAGTGTCACATCTGAGCAGCACCAAGCTCCCCAAATTGGGAGGAGGAGTCTCCAAGAGAACTCTGCTGGAAGGTAACCCACTTCATTAAGACAAGGAAGCTCATCACCCCTTCACGCTCCACAGCAGAGACACAAAGAGCTTCAGGCAGCACAGCCTCAAGTGTGGGTGGTGGGAGTCAGAGTGGGAAGGCTGATGAGCAGGACAGAGGATGCTGGAGCATCCAGAGTCACAGACAGTGACTGCTTTCAGCAGCGAAGTCACATCCACCTCAGCACATCCTGCACGAGATAAGGAGGGCACTTCTCAGCCACCCTCCCATCTCACCGTGCCCACCTGCATTTGCCATTTCTCTGGCATCCCCATTTTATCAAGAGAAGGCACTCGGCTGCCCAGACTGCCTGTTCCTAACACCGGTATGGGCTGGCCGGGCCATTCTCACATTCCAGTGCCAGCAACGCAGCGGCTTTTGCCAAGACACTGCAGTCCTGTGTGTGAGCACAGACAGGACATTCCTGCATTGCTAAACCCAGTACTACCCCTGCAGTGACGGGAAAGATGGGAAATGCAATTTCAGTAAGAAAGGGGTGGGAGGGATGATAGGGAAGCAACAACAGCGTGGTGCTCAGAAGTGACATGCTTCATACAACACCCCAAGGGATCGGGGTTTTCATCACTAGGCTGAATCTGAAACGATGGAAATACTGCTCCACTCATTCCAGAACTGTCTGTTTTTACAGACTGCATCATGTTCCATTACTTCAAGTACACACCTGACATGCAGTTCTCAGTTCAGAAGAGTCACTAATGACACCAGAGAAAAAAAAATAAGAAATCTACATCTTTAAACATTTAATCCACATTTCAACTCTCCTTTCAGACACCTCTTTGGGGAAGCAGTGTACCACAAATGCATGAAAAGCCATTTCATTTATTCTACTCTGTTTGCATGAGGGCTCTCAACTCTGATGTTAGGATAAACACCATTGTCTGGTTTATCCCAGCAGAGTAAGAACATGTAAAATAGGACTGACAAAATTTATGGTAAGTTTCCTGTGCAGAGGATGGGAAATGCCACAGTAAAGCTCTCTTGGGTGCATGGGCACAAAGCACTGAACAGCCAACATGCAATGGGCTCACAGAGAAAGAATGCACCCTGGCCATCTGCAAGTCAAGAGCAGTCATTCAAATTCAACACACCAGGTTTTTGTTAAAAAATATGATTTCCTACTTATTTATTTTTCCTTTAATAACACAGTTTAGCATTTCAGAGTTCAGCATTCTACACTCTTACACACTGTCCTTGTTTATTAGCATTTAAACACAAAAAGACATAGCAAGACCTCCAAACACAAATAAATACAAAAACACAATATACAGTAAACTGAAATACAACATATAATAATGCTATTGGGAAATTAAGACATGTTGCTAATACTTTTTTTTTTATTATTTTAACAACATGGTTATTGCTGAGCAATAAATTATACATTTTAAAATTGTTTTTCCCCCTAAAAAAAAAGGACGAGAACCACTGGTTACCAGATCACTTGCACTGTATCCTTACAGCTATTGATAATTAAGACAGGCAGAATATACACAATCAAATGAGGCTGGCCTTCTTTGGTCTTTGTTTTTGATCATAAAACTGAACACAAGTGTACCGTTCACTGAAGAGTATGAGATTAAAGAAATGGATACAGAAGTTTCAAACACATTAATTTGTACATTATTCTCAATCACTGATGTCTTTTCCATAGATAGTTCTCACAGAATTTCTTGGAAACAAATGTCAGCTTTAGTTTTCCCAATTATTATGTTGTTCCATGCATCTTAAAAGGTTATCCTACTTGTCTAAGAGAAACGGACCTACATTTAGCCCATCACCTCCTAATGGGGTATTTTTCACAGCTCTCTAGTCACCACTAATTCATTGGAGTTTTATACCTTGTAGAAAAAATCCTGAACTTCCCCACTTTTTTCTATAAAACTGAAAAAAAAATATTAACCAAACAACAGCTATAAGAAAAATGAAATAGGTGGATTACACGATGCATCAGCAACGATGGAAGCTTGTACCTTCCCATTCCACAAGTACAGATTACACAACTCTCTGCCAGTGATGCAGGTCATAGTTGGAAAATGTGTCCTTTCAGGTGTGAGCTATATCCAAATACAAAGCTCGGAACACTATGCAAGAAAATGACCTTTACGAATGATAATGCTGGTTTATCTCAGTAACCCTTAGACAGAGTCAAATTTTATCACTACGCATCGCACTGCCAGCAATGGAGCGTGTGAACACCGGCATTGCTAAGAAGTTAAAAAGTCCTTGCAGAACTGGCAACCAAATTAAAAGCTTAGTTCCAAAGGACCAAAAACACAAACACCACATAGAGACAACAAACCCTTCCCTAAACGGGCAGGTTAGTAAGCCACAGAGTTGGGATCCAGATTTGAATTCCACATCAAGTCTGGGATGTTTGAATCCAGGGTTTTGGTTCAGGTGCTTCTCTGTGAAATTCAGAATTTATTTGAACCCTAAGGAACTAATCCTAACTTGGAGGGAAAATAATGAAAAAATACAGCCTAATATCTACACTGACATCGTGAAATGGAAGACAGAAGCTGCAGTCTTGACCATAAATTAGGAGAGAAACAGGAATAGTCAGATCCCTTATGTGTTGTATAACTCCACTCTTCTAAATCTTAAGAGAATGTCCCTGAATCAGCAGTCCAAAGTTTTCCACAACCTTCCTATCTGGTGCTTCTCTGCAAAGGCCTGGCTTAAGAGGCAAGAAAGAACAATTAAGCCCTCCAGATTTTGGTTACAGAAAAAGAGAGAAAGCCCCACAAGAAAGAAACGGTCAGTCACATTGACTGGTAGAACAAAGATGAACCCACTTCATTGTACAATGGTATTCTCCCTCCTCAGTTAAGAGGAGCATCAAACGAGACTGGTTTTGTTGGATGATTGTGAACAAACAGAGCAGGACACACGTTTGCTGCTGTTACACTGACGTGCTGTGCTGGCCTTCACTCCGCATGTCTGGGCCACCGCACGTGTACAACCCCAAATCACGACAGCTTGTATGTTTAATTCTAGCCCTTACTGTCCTGATGGGGGTCTTCAGAGTATGTCAACTTATTTTCCAGTTCCTTTAAGGGACAAATGTATCAAAATAATAAAACCAAGTGATTTGGAGATAACACTAGGGAACTGGAACCTCTCATTTAGTCCCGGCTCCAGGAGATTCCTTTTGACTCTGAGCAAATCACTTCACATCTCATCCTTGATTTCCTTTTTCCAAGGGACTTGGACTATACATTGTACACAATATTAAAAACTATGCTCAGATTAAAACTACCAAACCAATCATTTCTATTGCAGTAGCTTTGACTTCTAGGTCAACCAGAATATCAAGATATTGACTGAACAGGACAGGAATTCCAGGGAAGTGGTCCAGTTGCTTTTTATCATCTTTTGTTCCCAAATAAGAGGAAATAATTTGCAGTTAAAAAGTTGCCCATCACTACAGTTGTTTAAAATACAGGAATCTCCAAATTATCGGAGCATGAGGAAGAACATGTGTCCTAAATTACAATTCAAATTCTTCAGAAAAGCTAAGCGAAGTGTTTGCTACATACAGGTCTTCAAACCTGAAAGATATGAAACCAAAGTCTGCCCTTAGCTAAGATCCTCCCTTAACAGCAGCAAGTTACATTTGCACCAACTGATCAAGTATAACTTGGAGGAAAGGGTTTTGTTTCATCACTTCTACATAAAGAAAAGACCTTGCATATTTATGTGCATGCATGTCTGTGTGTATATGTATGTACCTACACACATACAAGTAATTTACAGAGCAAAATCTAAGAGATTAGGTATGCAACCCAAGAGTTTTCCCCCTCACCTATTTGTATATTTGCATAGTTAAATCATATCAAGGCATCAATACCGCAGTCACGTTTTTCATTCTTCAGCAGCGCAGGCAACTTTTCTTATCACTCCCTACACGCTTCTCTATCTTGGACCAAACAGCACCAGTGTTTTAAAAACTAAACAAAATGTCAACAGATACCCTGCACTGTTGGTGAAATGCCTATCCCAGGTGATGGAATACAGATACAAATAGGTGGTAGCATTTAAACTCCATCTCAGCAAGCCATAATCGTGGCAAGCTGAGGAAACAGAAGCGATACAATCACAACCTAACATTCATGGGTTCAACACTTAAATTCCAGCTAACACAAATCTCTATCACCTTTGCATTTGAGAAAGTCACCAGGCACAGAAACAGGCACATATCTTCATCTTTCCTTTTCCAAGTGGCAAACACCACAGGAAAAGGAAATAAACTGCATTTCAAATATTATTTTCGTATTTTTAAAAAAGCTAGCGTGTTTTTTCCATCAAAATTAAGCCACCCATCATTCCCTTTTCCTATTGCACGTTCTCTTTGTGTAGAACAACATTTACAGTACAAGGCTGAAATCAACATTGCATATTGTAAGTCAGCAGTTGAAGGTGTACCATGTAGACAGTAACTGAAACAAGACCCCAGTTAATTAGCTCAGAGAAGCAATGCAGACATGGTCATGCATCATGATTGCAGGTTGGTCTTTAAACACCCAAACAGTTTCATCCTGTTTAGGATTCAAGACTTTCTAGGTAACAGGTGCACTCATTCTGTGCTGGAGAGTGTACACAAAGGGCAACATCCAGATTGTCACACACCGGAATCTCCCTAGAGGAAGCTGGAAACGGAAGAGGTTTGTACATAACTTGGAGTGTCACCGTGAAGAAAGAACACCAGCAAGAGACTTCAGTTGTGTGCTGCTAAGAATTACTAAGCAGAGGACAAAATGGGTCTGTTGAAGAAACTCTGTTCAAAGCAATGCAAATACTCTGGGACCCCCTTGCAATAACAGCACCCCCCAGGAGATAGCCGGGATTCAAGAGTATTCCTGGGGGCGGGATGCCGTCCCATGAATCACTTTAAACAGACAGTCCCTAGAAAACTTTGGATATCTCAGTCAGGAACAAAGGGAAAAAGGATAAAGGGCATTTCAGCGATGAGAGAACAGTTAAATAACTTAAAAGTATTGAGTAAAGCACCAGGTATCTTTCCTTTCAACTTAGAGAATATACAGTGGCCTTGTTTTCACAAAATGCTACATACTCCTTGCTGGAAAGCAGAGGAAACCGATTTCTATGTACACAGTAAGAACTCTACAGAGATGGCCCGCGAGTTCTGCGGAGAAAGGGGTGTTACAGTCAAGGCTTCAGGTATTCCACAGCAGGCGGTGTCTACATTTGTGTAGCAAGATCCTGGATTTCACAGTACGCAGAGTTGGCAAACTGGAAATTCTCTGGCAGCTTCATGTAGTTTTAAAAAATAAGTGCAGTAGGCCTCCGTTTTATTAACTGTGATAAAAAGCACATATGCAAAAATATTTTTATATCGATAGCACATTACTGCATTATAAAAGCTGCCCAAGTGAAGCTGAAGATTCTGGCAGCTGGTGCTTTTGGCACTTGGGAGATGTGGAAAGCAGCATAGAGATCTGTGAAATACAACAGTGACTGATGTTTCTGCTACAGTGATCGGCATTAAGATAGTTAGCAGTGTTCATATTTAAACTTCTCTGTGAAGTTTCTGAGTCAATATCCCACCAAGACGAGATATTCAGATCTCTTAAAGCTACTAGTTTAGGCTGTGTGCAGACTCAGGAAGACTTCCCTATTGGTTTACACATTCGCATGTTTCAAAGTCCTCTTTCAATCACCAAGGCTGGAAATGCTTTTTTTTTCCTCCTCTTTTAAAGAGCTTGGATTTAGAAGCGCAATTCCGTCACAGAAGTTGGAAACTGTAGTCACAAATCTGCAGAATATGCTGGGCCCTGCTTATACTAGAAATCTCCTCCAAGTCCCAGATTGAAACAGGATATAAACTGTTTTGAGATGGCCAAACGGTTTCATTTAATTTTACAAGACATGCATTAGCAATGGGAGGAGAGTCCTTTGGACATTTCCACTAGGGAATCCTGTTTTCAGTAAAATTCTGTGATGCACAAACACAAAAGCTCAGCTGCCTACATTCACAATTATTAAAATGACACAAGTTGAGTGAATCTTCGCCCTAAAGCGTTAAGTGATGGGTTTACTTATGCAGCCTGCATAAAACTGCAAGTGCCATACAATTATATCTAGAGATATAGATGCAGGTATATCTATAGATATTTATCTCTTGTGCAGAACATCCTCCTTCTGTGCTAGAAATTAAATGCCAGCACATGCCTCCATATTTGAGCTTGCACCTGTTGACAGCCACGTACCATAGAGGGAGTACAGTACCCGGACAATGGAAGGCAAGAAAAGGAAGACAAGTTGCTGCTGACGGGACAATCAGCAGCAGGCAGTATTCTAGCAGGTGCCTGGAAAACCCATGAAGACCACTTAGCATGCATTGTATATCCATAAATACTTCTTGCAGGCACTGTGTGTGAAGGCACAGCCAAAAAAGACAACAGCAAAGACAAGCTGAAATACAAAGGCATGAATTCAACTGCACCTTAGACAAAAATTGTGACTATGCCTCAAAAAAGCAGAAAACTGATACAGCCTGACATTAAAGGCTGAGATGCAATAGTTTTTTTTTTTTTTTTTAAGCCCATGAAGGCTGAAAACACAGTGGTGCAAGTCTGCTCTGCTTAAGCAGGATTTTAAAGAGCACCACAGACAGGCTTTGTCTCTGGACTTGCTTGTCACAGGCTATTAAACAGAAGCAGATGAATACAGCAGGTTGCAATCAGCATGTTTCAGGGCTAGCAAATGCTTTCCACTACAGTTCAGGCTGTTACAAGAAAGAAGCCCATGCATTCCCCATTAGGATGCTTGTCTGCTATAAGAAGCTGCCACAAGCATCCATATTCACAGCCCCAGAGTTCTCAGATGGATTCATTTCAAGTGATGCCACCTTACAGCCACAGGCATCAGAGGAAAAATGTTGCCTGCCTTCACAGTGGCCATGGAGACTGTCTAGTCCAAGCTCCATAGGAGCACTGAGCATAACGTTTTGGCACCTTGGTAGGATGGATTCCACCATGGCCAAGTCACAGAAGCTGCAGAAGCCAAAGGAATGGGCTCTGACTTCTGTTTTGTACATTGCAAGGTACCTAAGGGCTCTGAAGACAAGGCTAAACATTATGCCTGAAGTCCAATTAAACTACCATTTCAGATATCAGAATTAATCTGAATAAAAAGCTATGGTTTATAAGCAGCACAGCACATCTAAGGCACATGTATGCATGCAAGCCACCATCACTGTATTAAGACATTGCTGGTTTGTCTTGAAGCAATGGCTGCTAGTACAGAACAAACATAGAGGCTTTTTTCAGCACTAATCCTCCTCCCCAATACTGAAAATACTATATACTGCTGACAGCATAATGTGCAACATATATAGCTTGATTGGAAAGCATGGGGCAGAACTTTAAAAAATGTACAGGATTCCGTTTAGAACTCCAAAGTTCAACAAATGCCCTATTTTAGGGTGAAAACAATTATAAATCTGATAATGATGCACAGCATCCATGAGTGATTTTTCCTTAATTTTGAAATAGTGTCATTAACTACGACATATATTGTAGGTTTACATTTCTAAAGAGAAATAACAGAATTGAATAGTTATTTTTTCCTATCACAAGTGATAACCAGTGTTTGATATCTTCTATTTTTTCTTCCAAGAAATATCAGTCTATCAACAGTTTTAAAATAAAATGTTTTCTGTAACAATAGAACTTTAAATAAAAATATGATTTTGATTCAGATACTTTTGAGAAGACATGGATACTTTTCCAAGATCTTCTGACAAAGTAATTATTAAAACAGAGACCAGATGAGGCCTTAAAAAGACAATATACTATATTTCAGACAAGATTGCACCTCAGTTTTTCAAAGAATATAATTGCAACATTACTTCATCTTCTTTTAACATGCTGACAATTTCCAGCTAGCCCACGTGTGAAGGTTTTTTGTATTCTAGCTTAAAAGAAATAAAAGTCAGTAATTGATTCAGCACATACTGTATATGTCTTTTCACCTCCAATTTACTAGATCATTAATAAGTTAAAAAAAATCCTCTCTGACCATAATCACTATCCTGATGAGGGATAAGTGACTCTTCAGAGCTCAAGTGTTGCTAGTTCTATTAAAAAATATACCATGGTATGATTTCTTAATGTGTTGCTACTTTCGCAATTGGACCCTATGCAGTTATGCCTTCAAACTCTTCCGTCTATTCCACAAGGTGGTTCTGTGAGCTTTAGGACCTCTGATTGAAGACAAACTGATATAAAACCCCCAAACGGAGTTGCCTTCTGTTTAATCCGCCTCCCCCAGTATATGTCAGGGGTCTGGTAGATCCGATGTATCCACTATGACTTTAATAAAAATAGTATCATCTTTAATATACGTTCCATTCTCTAGAACAGTTTGAGCCACAAAGACCGGGCAGCCAGATGCAATGTTCATTTCTCCAGTTGGCTTCTTGAAACTGCTGCTGTTTGGATCTGGCTTGAAAGCATCTCCCAAGTGGCGTCGAGATGGTCCCTGATCCATGAGCATGAGAGTCACTTTCTGTTTGAAGGGCCAAGGAAGCAAAGCATCGTATTCTCCACGCATTATGACAAAAAACAGAGACAAGTGCGTCCCCTTTCCCATGCCATCTCCGTTCAGGTAAACTCTGGCACACATCTTGTAGCCAAAGTATCCAGTATAAAAGGGTTGGCTGTATAAGGACAGAGTCTTCCCCATGACTGCTTCTTGCTTCCGACGTTTATAATCTCGAATTTTCCAAATTAGCACTCCGTTGTAACTTGCAGTTTCTAGAACCTGGAAGCGGAGGTCCATGTCAGCCAGCCGAATGTCGTGAACGCTCAGCATCTGATCGTGCCTGCTCAGCTGGGTCTCCAGCAGGCCTGGCAGGAAACAGAAAGGATGGGGGTGAGAAATGTGCTGTTTTCTAAAGACTCTAAAAATCAATCGCCAGTGCTACTATTGTGTATGAAAACACTTTCTTCCTCGAGAGCCAAAGTGCATTTGGCCACTGATGAAGCAGTTTCTACAGGCTCTAATTTGCTGGCTGGTATCTAGCTGGGATTTTCACAAATGTGGGTGTTAATCGTACATGCAGTAAAAGTCAACTATTCAATTCATCTACAAATTTTTTCCTAGTCACTAAACAATGTAACTACAGAGGCTTCCATTTTTCGAAAGGAGATTGCTATTTAGCAGTGAGGAACTTGGAAGCAGTTACACATCCTATGTAATCCCTCTGAAATTCAGAAGCACCACTGATCGCTCAAAACATTCTTTTTAGATGCTACTTGTCTCAGAAGCACAGTGCTGTTACCATGACTAAAGTTCACTGTAAAAGAACAAAAACTTGAAGCTTAGATCTGTGTTATATGGTCATTTATTTAGTTGGGATGGAGGGCTATGTTTTCTGTGTACCCTTTCCTTCACATGTTACTCTTTGGTTTTTCACACTGGCAAAATTGGCCAGCATACAATACTGAGAAGCAGATGAAATCATAAAGCAGGCTTATCTTATATAGGTCTGTTTAAATGTTAAGTTCTTTGTCACAATCATTTAAACACTTGCATATGGTCTATATTCCAGTCTTTATTCAGAAGCACAATAACCTTATTTTAAAGCAGATCTTAGTTTTCTTAGGATCAAATAAACCTGTGTAACAGAATCAGGATGGGTGGTTTCAGGTGGGTAACCATACTGTTGATCCATTCACAGGGGAGAAGAGTAGTAAAAGATGTCAATACACCAAGACTATATTTAAAGAAGCTGCTGAAAGCTATTAGCTATCAAAGATCAATTGAGAAACTGTTTATAATGAACTAACAATGCAGTCAAGACAAGAGTCAATAAAACAAAATAGAAAACAAGAATCAAGCCTAAGAAACAGCATGGAAGCAATGCCACACCATCAACAAAGGAAATACACAACTGCCTACTCAAAAATCAGAAGAATCAGCATTATTGATGTTTCCATATAAAAGTCACAATGGGAGTGCCACGCAAGGGACACCATTTTCCTCTCAACAGCACTCATCCCATTGTGCTTACACTCACTTGTATTCCGAGCTCCTTGCCCTGCAGTTTTATCAACACTTTCCAGCTCAGTCACTCTGTTCTGGAGGGATTCCACACTGCTCTTCATGCTGTCAGCCTCCTCCCAGTTCTGTCTGAAGGGACGGATTTCTTTGTCCAGTTCTTTGAGTTTCTCTGCTTGACTGTCTATCACTCGCTTTATAAAATAATAGCACATGAGTTAAAATAACATGAAGACATTAATTTATGCAAATTAAACAAAGATTATATGTTGGTAGTAAGACTGAATTCTCATATAAACAAGTTTTGCTTATGTCAAGTATTTTAATAACACAAACCTCGAAAATCTAAATAAATAGCCCAAGTATTTATGAAACACTTAAAATATTTAGTGAAGCATAGGTAGAGCACTATCAGAATTAACGACGGACTTATTATAAAAAAGGGACTTGTTAGTGTGCTCTTGTCTAAGGTACTTTGATTTTTGGGGTTTTTTTTAACCTTTCAATGTAAGAACAATTTTCTGAATGTCTCTATATTGGTATTAAGGGCTGACACTTGTTGGGGTTTGTGTGAGGGTACTTAAGCAACAAAGTATGGGCACAGCTTACAGTGGTGTGGATCAAGTGGCTGCTCATGTGCACGCATTTATATTGGGTTACAGAAAAATAACTTATCCCTCCAGGAAAACATCGTTACTCTTGCACACATGGAACATGAGCACACACATGTGCAAGCTCCCAGCTCACATAAATCAGTCATCAAAGCCTAAGTTACTACGTGCCCATGACTGTATCAGAAGCTCTCAAGAATGAAAGCAAAACTACCACTTCTGTCCCCTTAAGTACCTTTAAAATTCCCATTCTTACTTCCTAAACTGAATAACCCATGCATTCTGAACGTGCTTTCTGTTCAGTCTTTTAAAGAAAACAAAGGAAAAAGAAAAAGCCTGGCTGGTTTTGGAAAGACATGAAATATAACCCTCAAGAAAGAAATACACAGAAAGGCTGATATCCTCTGAAAGAGGGACATTGCAAGCACCTTAGTATATTACAAATATAAAGAACATATTTCCCAGTCTACCTCAAATCTGATGCAAGAAATACACTGCACTTCACATTACCAAAAGCTAATTTGGACTAGCAGGAATTTTAGCCAGAACCCCATAATCAGTTGTGAAGTTCAAACACATGTAATGAAAATATCTGAGACAATAAACTACTTTTGCTACCACCTACAGTTAAATTCCAAATCCAACTTTGTAGTTTATCATCATATAGAACCAACATATGTTAAAATGATTTTTCGTTTCTTCACAAAAATAAAGTGGCAGTTGAGTAAAAACCAAGAAAATAAATTTATTTTGCATTTGCCTTTTGGTTAGCCATGTGGATTCAGTGCTCCCCACTGATGGGGAAAACCCTTCTGCCTCATGCAACCTCCACTTCCCCTTTTAGCCATTTGCTTTTAATCACGTGGTTTCACTTATACTGAAAGTCTGTAACCATAATTGAAGACTGTCAATTTGATGAGCCAGCTAGCAAAATCAGGTTCTGGGAGTCTCGTTTTGTTGTGTCTCAAAACCACTGATCAATCTAATTTATTTCAGGATTAACTATTTATTTCTATGTTCATATTTTAAAACAAGTTATGTGTCTCGCATTTCCAGAATCAGGACTTTGTGAAGGAAAGTTGTGCACTGACTCATAAATGCCAGGGGTATGGGCCCAGTAAACATATGAAGCAGCTTGCCTGGACTTACTAAACACCACCTACCAACACAGTCACACCCTCCCACTTGGGCTGATGGTAATCAGACAATAAAGCAGGGAAGGGCTGTTAGCCATATGGGTAAGGAAACGTACCACAGAATGGGCTGAATGCATGTTGTAAGAGCAGAACCAAAGACTTGGCCACTAGTTCACAGCTAACATGCAAAAGTAAACTCAAAATATTTTCCTTTACATATTTTTCCTTTACTCATACCAAACATGGACTCTCCAAGGCAAGAACAGTAATGTGGCTGGGGGTTTACACAGTGCCTCACACAACTTGCTCCTCTTTGGACTAACATAGCATCAAACAAAATAAATGATCCCATTTTTACATGAGCTGAGGAAGTGCTAGACATGCAAAGTTGTATGCTATTCTTTTGGGAGAAGTTTACCAGAAGTTGTCATTAGGGACTAACTTCTCTCCACCAACCTATGCAACATTCTACCTTTGTACATGCATAACCAATTCTGGTTTAGCTGCTTCTACTTCACATTGGCAAATGTGTAGTATTTTTATCTCCTGTATATTGACATGAGAATTCAAGACATACAAAATAATCAGACAAAAGACATCTATTTAATTTTTAAAAAGCAGTGGGATCTCTATCTTTTTGCCCTACAGGGAGTCAACCTCCCTCCTGCTGCGAGATACTGATGTACTAAATTTGAATTTAGTGCAGCAGTAGAGATTTTCACTCTAATTATTCCATTAGAAAGCACACAGATGTCTCACACTGTACTCATAAATTTTCAAGTACATATCAATTTTCTGCATGCACTTTTTATTCTAGCAACTGACCTCTCCAGATCATTAATCCTGAGTTATGTGCTTGGCAAGCCATTGTGGGCTCCTTTTGATGTTGATTTTCACGTAGGTTTTGTTAGGTATTTCTAACAACTTCCAGAACTTTAGCACTACACTTACTAAAAAAATTTCAGAAAATGTCGTGAGGAATTGAAAAGTTGTAATGGACCTTTCCATTGCAACTGATAGGGCAACATTCAAAAGCTAAGAAACAGACTAGAAAAGGTCCTACTTGACTTGGAACACAAATCACGTGTCCTTCTTCTCTGAAGGAACGTATTACTCATCAAATCATTACATGTTCATAAGGCCACTGTTTCTTTTGTCCTTCAGTACCTCACATCCCCACTCCAGGCTTACTCATAGGCTTCCATTTCCATATGAAAGACTGGATACTGCCTGTGAAAGTTCCTTTCCATGTGACAGCAGCCAGGGAAAAAAAAAAAAAAAAAAAAAAAAAAAAAAAAAAAAAAAAAAAAAAATCACATCCCCTTGGTGAAACCACTTTCCTTAGAGACCAGTATATAGAAAATTAATCTGAAAACAAAACAGCTCTAGGCTGAGGTTCCTGCCAGTGCCCAGACTCCCTAGATGCATTGACACTAGATCTGCCAGATGCCGCACAGTGCAGGTGATGCTCAGTGATGCTGCTGCTGCTCCCCAGCCAAAAAAGACCACCTGACAGCCCCTGCTGGAACTGTACTAGACATCACTAGAATCTGCAGGTCTTGGAGTACTATGCAAATATCCCTTGCCCTGACCTGAACTGGTTGGTGCAGTATCTGTGGCTCTTGTGTAACCATGGCTGCTCAACAGAACCCGGGAAAAGAACGGCTCACAAAAGGTAACTAATTCGTTCCACTCTTGATGGGCAACAGAAGGAGACTAATCCTGTTGTCAAGGAAAAAACAAATTGAGGTGTGTCTCCAGGATACCCTTAACAATCTGACTGAACCAGGAAATTCCACTAAGTGGAAGGAATCAGGTTGAAATAGATTTGAAAAACAGTTTGGCTTAAAATAACTAAATTGAAATAGCTGGTGAGAGGAAGTAAAAGGCAGGAGGGGGAAAAAAAAAAGAAAAAAACAAAAAAAAAGAGCAAAACATCTTCTCCAGTACCTATTACCACCATAAAGCCACCTGTTGGAATCTGCTGCTTTGTAGTGGTTTGGGTTTTTTTTTTTTCCCCTTAAACCAACCATTTGAAAATTGATTTTGCTAACACTTACAGCTCGAGGAAATCACAGATATTGCAATCTGTCATTTAAGACAATAATGAAAAACTCTGCTCTGTGTTTTTTCCATTTCCACTCCCATTGCTGGCCATTGAGACAGCATGTGTAGAGACTCCAGGCTTACAAATTAACTTACCTCCCGGTAGATTCAATCAGCAATATCAGTACATACAAGGATTAGCTCCCCAGTGTCAGAATGCAATCCTGCAAGCAGGCAGCCATATCCCATACTATCATCAGACAAGTAACAATGACTAAGACAGGCTAAGCTGGTTACTACATGGGCAGGTCATGGAAAAAAATTACTGCTATAAGGAAAAAGGTTGCAGTGGCCAAACTTGAAGGTTTCCCTATAAATCATCATCGAGGGTCTCCAGGCTCTAAGCTCCTGAATGTACCACCCTTTGAATTTTAGCTGGTTTGGATACTTTTATCTTTCTTGAATAACAATATTTGCAGTTAATACCTGAAGTGAATAGTAAGTGAAAAAAGATAATTTTAGTTACATTCCTTTAAGGTGGATGCTACAACAGGTATCTGATATTCTAGCAGCAGACATACTACGTTAATGTGTAAATGATACCTCCACAATTGCTTGCTAAATATTTCCTGAGGTTTCCCTAATTGTGGTTAGTATCATGCAAGCTAATACAAATTCCTAGCACCCACATTCCAAGTCAGCTCTGAATACAGAGCAAGGAATTTCAGCCTGGGCTAACCACCATGCCAGAGCATCCAGAGGATTTCTAGTTTGATGCTGTCTTGTGGCCAGGTCATTCAAAACACAGAATATGAAACTCAGACCTCTGAGCAAAGGAATAACCTCAGAAGGACAGAAGGACAACAGAAACGTGGATTTTTAAAAAGTATATTCAAAATTTATATTTTAAAAAGTATATTCCGTATTATGCTGTGTTTGAATTAAATCCACACCACACTGATCTCACTTATGATTCCTATTTTTAAAAAATATACATTAAACTTCAAATTTTAAAGTGCTAATCTTGCCCTCCAGTGTGACAGTACTTCCTTAAGCAGGTTTTTTTTAAGTAAAAGAAATAATAATGATAGTTCTTCAGATAAGATTTCTATTTTGTTTTCAATCTTTTCCCTTTCTAAATGTTTTTTGCTTGTTTTAACACAGACTAGGCAATTGCAGTGTTTTAGTGAAGTATCTTACCCCATTAAACACAACAAACCAGAAGAAAAAGAAAATCAGAATGGCACTCTAATAAAGTAAAATCTCTCCCCCCCTTTTTAATTAGACCACCTCTCTTCACAAGTGTAAAGGCACAGAATAGAAGCTACTATCATTTCTGCTTTAATGGGGAGATACTGAATTTCTTACCTGTAAATGGAGTATTTTAGATTCATTATTCCGCAGCATTTCCTTCTGTCTTTCAATTTCTATTTCAAAGCTACAAATCTGATTATGTAAAGTTTGTATACTCTTGTTCTTTTCCAAACTTTCATTCTGGAGCAAGGCCACCTGGAAAAAATTCTACAATTACTCCTGCCAAAGTTTATTAAAATACCTACAACTTTGTTAGTTTAAAACTATCTTAAACACATGAAAGGGGTGAGATCCTAATAAAATCTCTCTCCATGTATCGCATTTAAATAAATAAATAAATAAATAAATAAATAAATAAATAAATAAATCCCAACCTTCTGATAGCTACTTTTGCACTTCCACTGTATGGAATTGGTACAACTTTGCTTAATTGAAAGTGCAGATGGGACACAAAAACAGCAAAGAACTTGTGTCGAAATGTAACCTTTATTACTTGATGTTTAATGGCTTGGTTTCCTGGTTTTCACCAACTGACTTGGGAGTTGCTTGGAGTTTGGAAGAAACAACCTAATTCGCTCTAGATCAGTGTTAAGAACTCGAGCCCTGCACAGAAGGGACACCAGAGACAAGCTGAGCTGGTTGGACCAGGGAATGCTGATCTTCACCTACTCCAATCTATCCTGATCTATAGCAAATTTAAGGAAAAACATCGTCTACATGGGATTGACTTGGCTTAAAAGAATGTGATGGTGATGAAAATTCTTGAAATGAGTGAATATAGAAGGGATCCATGCATTTGAAGGGAAATCCAGTGGTGCATACTAGTAGGAAAGACCAAAGAGCTACAGACTATGAATTATATTCTCTCTCTGTATTGACATTTTATGAATTTATTCATTAGTGACTCATTCAGTTTTTAAAACACGAGCCTTGTTAAAAGAATATTGTATTAAATATCTCCTTGGGATGAAAGTGATACAGTAAATATTTTCTGTCACACTACTGAGTGCTTGTTCATTAATGTGGTTTGGAGAAGGGGGCTGCTTGGTGGTAGCACATTGCTTTTTTTTAGAAATCTAGTTTTTCCCCAGGCAAGACTATTCAGCAACAAAAATGTAGAAAACAAACACCTGGCACAAGATGATGTTTGGACATGCCCTGTCTATTCCACAGGTAGATCTTTATACAGATATGAAGCAGCACCATTTTAGACCCTGAAAAATCTTGATAAATGTTTCACATCAAGACCAATTACTTGGATGTTTCATGTTCTCAAAAAAATGTACTCCCTGGCTCCTATTATAGGTGCTAACTTGAACTTAAGCCATCTTGGTGCCACTGCAGAATTCCATCCCCCTAACTGCCCTCTAATCAGACACCATCATCAAATCCCTTATGTGTCACTGCATTCCTAGCAGAATCTAGCCTGTTTGAAAAGGTAATTAATCTCAGATCTCTAAACCAGCCTAAACTAGACAAAAGACCATCAAAGTCCACAGGCATTTAGGAAGTTCATTAGACAGGAGCCCAAAAAAAGAGAGATACCGTAATATGTATGTGTGGGTATGTACTTTTCAATATAGTGTAGTATAGTATGTGTGCATATACACACAGAGGTTGGTTCTGCACTTTATACATGGAAAAACTGGCAAAAGAAACTCAACAGAAATGAGACAAAGCTAAGTCTGTCAGCGCAGAGAGAGAAGTAATATTGATGCTGAAGGAACGCATGCCTAGGTACTAGAAAAAAAATTTCAAGAACAGGTTAAAATTTAAACCAGTACCTCTGCCTCCCAGATATTTAGGATCTGCTGGGCAGACACCTCATTTTTTTACATCCGCCATTTCCTTAATGAATCAGAGACTTTTATTTAATCGTGATTCTTACATTTCCCTTTTCTCACTGTTTCCTCCCCAGGCCTCCCAATCACAAGGCAGTTACGCTCTGGGTCACTAAGCATTACATTTCCATTTTTGTACAAATTATTAAATGTGGGCCCATCTTGTACTGAGTTTTTCCAGGCAGTTTTACAGAATACAAGAAAAGTAGAATTATGTCCTGCAGTCCTTAATCATACAGAACTATCACTGTTAAGTCAGAAATTGTAGTTTGGTTGTGATTTGTGAATAAAAAAAACCATAACACTAAATAATTTCCCAACTATAGTTTCAGCATAAATCTTTGGAACTTCAGTTTAAAAAAGGGTAAAGGAAACACAGTATCTATTTACAAACTGCATCAGCTTCCTTTACTTCCTTGTCATATTTGAATATTCCTAGGAAAAAGCATGCTCTTATTCAGCAATTTTGTAAATTAAGCCATTGCTTAGTAAAGAAGAATGGAAAAAACCTCATGCCACAAGAAACTGTATTAAAACAGGTCCCATATTTAAGGCTCATATTAAAAAGAAAAAAACAGTTTATACCAGTGTTTGTTAAGAATGTGATGAAGCCACAAAATTACATTCAACTGATTATTTCCAACATTACAAAATAGTGGGAGTTCAGTCCACAATTCTATACCCTCCTCACAGAGTGAGAAAAGCACTGAATTTTAATTCACCTCATAAAGTTTTCATTCAAGATTTTACATCTGACCCTCTCTTACTACTCTTTGCCAACAGCACCATTCCATACCAAACTCCTAACTCAGCACAAGCTTTGCAGCTCTGAAGACTTTCAGTTTGCTTGCTCCACATGCACTGTTACAGAATGTGGTGACTGGGAGAAGGCAACTTCTCCTTTCCCCTCCAGATGTAACACAGAGAGAGCCCCAAATGAAATCTTGACCCTTCAGAAACTAAGACGACTTCCATTGACTTCAGGAGGGCTAAGATTTCTGAGATAGCCATCAGTCAAGCTGACTTTGCACTGCTGTTCTACAGTGCATAAATTAACTTTTTCCTAAAAGAAGAGCACAGCAATGAAGTTACAAATAACTTTGTTACCCTTCCCTAGAATAAAGTCACTGACATATGACATGTGGTTAGCTATTCTGGTAACTTGGCACTGGCTTGGGATTTCCAGTGATTCAACTCTTTATTATGAATAGGAAGAAGTCTATAAAGCAGGAAGTAAAAAGAAAAAAAAAAAAATGGACATACAATGATAAGCAGTTATGTCCTAAATGAAAGCTGAAACAAAAGTCGAACATAAAACACTAGTAAAGTGTATATTCTCTAAGGTCTGTAAGAGACAAACATAGAACTGCTGGGCGTTTTTTAAATGACAAAGCACCTCTCAGGACACTGACAAAAGGTAGAACATGATCTATTCTGGAAGTCACAGGGAACATGGGTTTTTTCCTATGATGTAAAATAAATTGTGTAGTTTTAACCAAACCAATGAAAAACGAACTAAGGATATGAATCTGTATCTCTCAAAACTGAAAAATGTAAAGTTCCTACATTAAAAAAGCTTCACATGCAAAAGCAAACTCAAGTAATGTTATGGATCATCAAACTAAGACCTACCTACACGCGTGTAGAAAAATTCTGTCTAAGAAAAACCTGTATTAGACCTCACCCAGGTTCAATGGTTTCCTTAAGAGGGTTCAAGTTCTAAACCAAGCAGTTCAGGAACAAACATGCTGGGTGCAAAAAACGTATTACCCTGTTCCAGCTTTAAAACTATACTTCCTGTAGCTGCAGGACCTTGCTGGAGACCCAGGCACAACAGATCTCTGCAGGCCAATTAAGGGAATATGCTTTCTAGGCAGAAAACTCTAAACTCCAGCTTGTGGTCTGCTCTGAGATGACAGAAGTCATATCCTAAGTGCCACTGAGCTTACACTGGAATTGCTACTTATGAACATATTTGAGTAGAGCCTGAAGGGGATCCTGACTCTTCTGCCTGCATTCATTGAATAGTTTGGTAATTCTGGGAACTTCTTCCCCCTAAAAATACAGAAAACTTATTTTGATGTCTATGTAAGACTTTTGCAAAAAGATTTTTAAAAACAGTAATTTGTTCTGAACTGTTGTATTTTTAAACCAAAGCCTTGAATTTTATTTGCAGAAGAAGTGGTTAAGTCATTCAAATTTATTCACAAGATCATAGCTGATACAACTCCCAGCATCTCCCAAGTCCCAAACAATTTAAAACCTGGAGTCCCAAGGAAGCACTGCAACATGAACTTCACTCTGATCTAGCACTAAAGCAGACATCATCATGCCCATGAATTACAGTATGTTTAATTTAATTAACCTGTGCAAGTCTTTTAAGTTTGCAGAGCAAGAACAAAAACAAATGAAATAAATAACCAGTTTATTACACACTTCTAAAGTTACGTCAGGAAAAATGATGAGGTAGCAAAAGTACAGTTCATAGTGCTGCCATGGCTTTCTGAACTCTCTGTTTTGTAAGAAGGCAGCTCAGAGAGGAAATGTAATACTGGACTGTTTATTTATGTGAAGAAAGTGTTTCAGTTAAGCTATCAATGAGAATAATTGTCCATGGAGTTGCGAAGCCAAGTTTCTCACAGCATTTTATTATACAGCAAAGGTACAAAGATATGCTAAGTGGCCTGATAGCTTTTGAAGCCTACTAGTGCTTTAGCTGTAATGTTGAACAGCTGTGAAACAGGAAAAAAGCGCTTCTTCCAGTACTTCTATATGATTTAAAGAAGTCAATGAAAATTAGAAGTGAGTAGAAGATATACCTTATTTTCTAGAGCATTGCTCCACTCTTTCAATAAGTTAACATGCTGCACTGCTGAGCTGGCTTCATGTGCTTTTATTTGTTGGTTTGTTCCCTGTGACAACAAAGAATTTATACATTTTAGCCAATTCCACTTCTTTTAAACCTATAAAGAAAGAGTATATAAAGACATCGAACCAACACTACATATTTTGGTTCACGGGTGCATGTTGCAGAACTGTAGAGAGAAGGGAAATCTACTTGGGAATTTACAAAAATCAGGAATACATTTAATATAGCAAATGTTTTATATAACTGCCATGTATCTCCATCCAGTGTGCTTGATAACTCAGAAACAATAAAGATGAACAAGATTTACAAAATGAATTGTATTTTAGAGTCTTTTGTGCAGCTTTGAACTAAACAAAGCACAGTAAAACTCTTGAGTCATACAAAAATCTATAACTTCCAATTCCACTAACTGTAATTTAAAATTTCTGTTCTATTTCATGAACAGCTTTGTAAGTACTACATTTTCCTTCAACTGAATATTAAAGACAAATATTTAAGAGAAATTTATCATCACTGGAAACTGCCAGCTTTATAAACTACACTGAGAGTTATTACAATGCCTAGTTTGTTATCTTTAGGACGTCACCATGATTGTTCTGTGATATTCAGATATGCTGCCTCTGCACAACCTATAAGTGCTGTTACAAATAACCACTATATAAAGAGTTTACAGAACACACATAGATTATATACAGAGTACATAAGATGCAGACCACATTACTTACTTTGTTTGTACCGTGTTGCATTGCACCTACTTCAGTAAGTGCTTTGCAATGCAGAGAATATTAGCTTTGATGGCAGATATGCTGCAAACCCTGAAAGGGTTTCAATGATCCTCAAGGTATGTACTCTATATAAAATACTAAAAATATATATGTGGATATATGTACATATATGCACACATATACATACATAAAATGAATGGCAATACGTACGACATAACAGTGGGCAGGGCTACAGCACTGATCAGTTCTACCACTAAGTGCATTACTGTTAACACTTAAAAAGATGAATGCTCATTATTTAAGAACCTGGAAATACCTGCAGGACATCGTCTATTGAGAAGTGTTGCTCCTTACAGTCCTTGTCTTTTTAATAGCCACAGGCTAACAAATGCATCATTCTATCAGATAAACTCCATTTTTTCCTGTCAGCAGTTTCTGAAATCTCCTGACTAAAATTTTCATTACATAAGCATCCAAATTCCCCAGAATATATGGTAAGGGAAGCATAATATTGGAAGAGACTGGAATAATACTACTGAAATGAAACTCTGAGGTTTGACTTTTTTTTTTTTTAAAATATTGCAGGGATTGCCAGGATAAATATCTAAAACCTTTTTAAAAATAAATTTCATGCTTTGATTATACACCTATGTGCACACAGACATCTTAATGCACATAAAAATGCATATTTTAAGTGTGCTAACCTATGTTTAACCTCAATAAAAATATTAAGACACACAAAGGAGAGAAAATATAAACATACTTAGTTCAAGAAAATGCTTTCACAGAAACAACTGAAGTTACCAGTCTATCTACTGAAGAACTAGAGACTTTCCTCTTATCCTAAGTTAACAAGTTCTTCAAATGTGTCATACTCCTATTTCAACAAGACACACCTGGTAACTGAACTCCCAAACCACTGCAGGAATGTGTGGGCTTCCCACATTGTTTATTTTTAAAATGCAAAATCAAACATCTCCTGTATAATCACTTGGTGCAACTGGATGATTTTCTTAACCGAAACTAGAGAAGTCCAGAACTTTAATGTCAAATAATTAGGTTCTATTTGCAGATTTCATCAATTGGGAAGTATAATTGTGATATACTGACCTGAAAAGTGCAGCCATAACGCTTAAAACTACAGGTACTTGGGGCATTAATACATTCTGACAAATGTGCATTCAACTGCAATAGGAAAAAAGTGTGAGTTTTGGCAAAAAGACTTTTGCATGATAATGCTCAAAACATAAAGGGCAGAGGTTATCAGGTTTGTATTGTGTGCCATTTGCAGAACAACACACATGTGTATATTTTCTCCAGTCTGATCTCAAGTGCAAATTCTGTATATACACATATGTAAACCACACGCACATGCCAATACAGTATACAGTGTGATACATTTAATATACAGTGAAACTTCTACTAAAGACTATTTCAATAGGCAACCCAATTGAAAAAAAAACCAAAACAGAAAGAACATACTCTACAATTATTTGATTTCATTTGACTTTAGCGAATGACTCACCTTTACTCAGTAAGTGATTTATTTTTTTTTTTACTGGTGCTCTGAGCAAGTCTTAAGATCAGTTTCACTGTAGTAAAGTACATTTTTTTCTAATCCTAATTTAATGAGAAATCAACTTTTCAAAACACAACATGCAATTCTCCGTGCCTAAATTCAACAGTTAAATTACACAAAAAAGACTAAACAGGTACTGCATGAAACGGACAAAAGAGTTTTAGAATAGGTACAGTTAAGTAACTAAAAAAATGCAGTACTCAGGATTAAAACTGATTAGTAAAATGCCTGCATTTTTCACAGATTGAGATTTAGTCCAATATCTCGGATTATTACGAGCACAGACCACTTTTAATTTAAAAATAAACCAATTCACAGAAGCATATACAGATATACAGACAGCAGCAGCACAGAGAGCAGCAGCTGGATGCCAACTGCCTAAAGGGTGGAGCAGAGAGACATTTTTGGAAAGCACAGTGCAACAAGCACTCTCTTTTCAAAAACAGGGTCTGCAGTTTGTATTTCCCACAAAGCAGACAGGAGCTAGAGCCTGGCTCCTCAGCTGGCATCACTCTTTTGAGTTTCAGAATCTCATTTGAAATTCCCACACCTTAAGCCCCATATGACTCAGCTCATCCACCTCCCTGGAAAGAAGTGGTGAATCAACACTGCTTTGAATGTGTAGCTCTGGAACAGACAAGACAGTCTTTAAAATCCCATACCAAGATGCCATCAGTCACTCATCTCTGATTCACAACTATTGTGTTCTAAACACTACCTGTAGAAATTCACAGCATAGTTTCAAGAGACATGTAGTTGAGAAAAAAACAAGAAAAAGTAAGAAAGGGACATGTGGTCTAACAGGTTTTACGAGAATGCCACATTTTTCAACTTTTCAAAACCAGAAGTCTGCCAAAGAGTTATGAATTAAACATTAAAATTGCCTTTTATTCTACAGTAAGATACCCACTTGTACACTACAGAATTTTCTCAAACTGTTAGGCAGGCATTTTCCCATTTTCTGCATTAGATTTGTTGTCCCTAACCATGCAACCAAGTAATATACACATTTACACAGTATTAGAAAAAAAATTAAGCAACATACAGCAACAGATGATGCAGGGCAAAGGATTGTTAAAAGTTCTGTTTGTACCCATGGTTTCAGAACCCAATTCTGACTGTGTGTGTAACAACTCAGGCTTTAATGGTTCAGATCTTACAAGCACTCAGACACACTTCTTCTGAAAGTAACTGCTGAAGTCAGGGTTTAAGAATAAGCCAAACTGCTCCAGAACCAGGATCTAATCTTGGAAGTAAGGACTGGTAGGGTTGGCCAGTATATGTATTTTCTCTTTTCTTAACATCTCAATTTCTCTTAATAAATACAGTATCTATAATATATTTTGTATTTCATTATCTTGGAGGAAAAAACTGCATTAAACTTTGTGCACTCTGCCACAATTAGTAATTTACAAGTGCAACTGAAAAATGGTATGACTCCAACTCAGGAAGTAAGTAGCAGAGGAAAGAGAAAAGCTCATCCTCAGATCAGAAACTTCACTTTCCTTAAAAGAGGCTTACTGAGTGATGAAGACTTCAATAAGTTCTTCTCTATCCTTAGTAAGTAAGTTCTGCTTTTAGGGAAAAATTAAATCCCTCAGTTTTGACAGATGCTCCTTGTATCATTTCATGTTACTAAAACATGGATCTCTTCAAAGCTAGGCTTCAATTTTTTTCCATCTACATATTACCGGAAGCTTCTATACATTACGAGAAATTTTTATGCATTGCTGCATCTGCTGTTGGAGTGTTGTACTCAACCTTTATCTTACATCATTTCTCTAAGTTTCAGTTACTATTTTTTTCTCCAAATTTAACAGATTTAATCGTAATTTAAGTTTTTTCCATGAAATGACACGTCTATATGATTTTTGTAGTCTTTACTAATTCTTTTCAATGTGCACTGAATTTTAATTGTGTATTTTTATTTTAAGATAAGCTAACTACCCCAAGATGCTGCTCTATATTGCTGAAATGTGGGAAGGGCAGAGGGAGAGCTAGTAAAAATGAAAGCAGGAAAGACATGCGCTAATCTTGGACAAGCCAAGTGTAATAATGACTCAAAATTAAGGAATTGTTCCTTTTAAAACAGTTTTTCAAGAAATCATTAAAAATATTTGAGTGTTATCACACTTAACTGTGTGGTAGAAAAAGCTTTTCTTTAGATCTCACATTTTAACAAGGAAATGGCTTCTGGCAAAATTCTTGCGAGATCTTACTAAAGACATTATTTAATTTTTCAGCACAACACTGGGTATGACTTCTTACCTCGCTCCTCATGAGTGTTTTAACACTACATTTATGAGGACATGAAACCATGACACATGGGCAGTCTGTATCTTCATGTTTCTACAGAGGAAAAAAAGCAAACAAACCACAAATCAGCTCTTACTCTTTAATTAAGAGAGGACTTACCTGCAAAGTAAAGCATCCTACAATAATTAAAAATCCCACAAGATTTTTCAATTTTATTCCCAATTGCACAGCTACGAACTGCAATTGCTCAAACATCAGTCTGTACTTTTGATGGAGATGTTGAAATTCTGAAGCAAAACCAAGAGTTACCTTGTGTTTCCCCATGCAAAGCAAATCTATTTGCTTACCGTTTTATTGGTTTTACTTCAAACAATAAATCAGTAGTAAAAGTCAAGTTTTCTTCCCCAATAATTACTCATAAAATTGGGCATCTTTAAGGACAAGCAGAACCAGTGCAGAAGTCCTTTTTAGTAAAGGTATATAGTGTAAGGAAAAGTTCTTCAGAAATGTACACTGCCCACTCTCAGAGAATCTCTTTCCTATGTATGAATATTACCTTCCAATTATTTTCTAATTTTGATTCCCAAACATCTGATACTAAGCCTCACTGTTACACATGATGATGCTGGGCAGGCATTTTAATCTGAACCCAGATGACAGGTATTTCAGTATAGCTGTCAAACCCTATCACCCCAGTGAGGGAAGAAAGTCAGGCCCAAGATAACTGAATTTACATTTCTTCTGTTTTCTCAAAAAACCGAAAAATTCGTTTCTCGTCAAGTGACATGTCCCATTCAACTTGAAACACACTGTTTCATTTCTGGTACATAAGAAAAGCAAAGGAAACAAAGCTTTAGATTCATAAGTTAGAAAGGGAAGAACAGCACGCCCTTTTTGTCCAGTAACCTGGACTGTTCTGTGAAATAAAACGAAGACATAAAGTAGATCTGATCTCCAAGATGTGAAAGAATTCTGGCATAAATCTGCCACTATTTGAAATTGTGAATCTCCTCCTTTTAAAGGAGCATCAGGCGCTGTCCTGACCCATCTACCCTGCCATGCTCCCCACTGACACTCGCTCCCTTGGCATGGCACATGCAGACAGTCCCAGTGCCAGGAACCAGGGGATCCTCAGCTGCTCCCTGGCCAGAGAGCTGGGGTGGCTCCTGAGCCGTCTTCAGTCCGTCCTCACCAATGCTAACACCTCTCCTCAGAACAGCCTGTCAGGGTGACAGTGATGTTCTTCTGACAAGCAGAGTCCCAAAGCACCACTCCTGCTCACAGTCAAGAGCTGGACCTGCGATCCTCATCCCAAACACATCTGGAATCATGTTGAAAGGAGACATCACACACAACCACTTGGCTTTAGGAGCTTAATGCCCTACATGCTTCCTTAGTTATTTATCAACTACACACCCAGGAAAATACTCCCTTCTAATGTTCATTCCCTTGTTTTAATTCCCTGTTCTTTACACTGCCCAAACTATCTGACAAAGGTTGTAACACAGAGTCTTGGTTCACGACAAAAAGGCAACACGTAACTTCTCAGCATTCTCTTCAGTTTTCCTCCTCACTCCACATCCCAGTGCCCACTCACTGAAGCCAAGGCGAGCCTTTCCAATGACTTCAGGATATACCAGAGTAATCCCAGTCCAGTGGCAGAACTCTATTCCTACCAATCTAACTTCATGAAGTTGAGAGCATAAAACCAAAAGCCAAATGCAGTACAAACCACAGGTGACACTACATACAGGGCTCCCAGCACAGATAAGGGAAAGGCAGAATATTAACACAACTCCCAGAAAATCCAATGCCACATTAAGAACATGTCTGGCTCCGTGACAGGGTGCAAGGGACAATGTCTGAGGTCTTGCCCAGTGGCTGTCCCAGTCAGCACAGCTGTATTTCAGCCACTGGGCAGAGTCCAGATTGTCCTGGCAGGGTCTGGTTTGTGGCCAGGCTTTCAGGGAGGAGCCAGGCACTAAGCAGTGCTGTCCTTCCAGATTCATGCCACACTACTGCTGCCTAAGTATCAATTTTACAGGGCAAGCCCACCCAAGCAGCTCTGTGGATTATACACAGAAAAATACAGTAATCCAGAAGCATTTCAGGCTCCTAATTTCCATTTCAACAATGCACCATCTTTATCTGTCAGTAGGAACAGGATGGGAAAGGTAGGTTTGTGACAAAAAGAAACCCTAACTTTAGATGGCTTGAACAAAAGATATTAAGGGGCTAAGTTACCACATGAGCATACAGGCAAGGCAAACACAATCTTAAAAAGCGTTCTAACTGACGTTGTTAACTTGTTAGAGTCTGCCTCCAACAACGGGGATTTCCCACCCTACGGGTCATGCGATTCTATGAAGACATGAACCACATGTTCTCCAGTAAAATTTTTTGTTTCCATTTGCATACCTTTATTCTCGGTCTGCTCCCTCTATCTCCGTTTTCAGTTCAAGTCACTGAGGCCAGCTTCAGTCATTATTACATTAGAGAAAATTCTAGGCTACAGAACCTAGAGATGAACTCAAGTTCATCTCTAAAAACCCAGTTTTGTCAACGGGGTGACAAAACTCAAATGAGAAGTCAAAAGAAACCTTACAGTGCCTAAAGGGGCCTACAAAAAGCCAGAGAGGGACTTATTACAGGGGCGTGTAGGGATAGGACAAGGAAGAAGGGCTTTAAGCTGAAAGAGGGCAGGTTTATATTAGATATGAGGAAGTTCTAGACTGTGAGGGTGGTGAGGCACTGGAACAGATTTTCCAGAGAAACTGTGAATGCTCAATCCCTGGAAGCATCCAAGGCCATGCTGGATGTGGCTTTAAGCAACCTGGTCAAGTGCAAGGTGTCCCTGCCCACAGCAGGATGGTTGGAACGAGATGATCTTTAAGGTCCCTTCCAGGCCAAACCATTCTGTGATTCTAAAATTCAAACGTTCAGTTTCATTAAGCTTCTGGTTCTTATTACTAAAGTACAGTGAGGTAACATTTTATCGGGCCACAAGAAATAAGATTATCTGCATTTCTATAACCACTGAGCATTAAAAAATCTAGGCAGAAAAACCCAAAAATATCAGCCAATTGCTAATCATTGAATTGCAGTGCTTTCTGCTCTCTTAAAACTGTTCTTTTTCTATGTTCTGCAACATATAAGCCAATGAGAACATGTAACACTGCTTGGAAATGTTCTGATTTACAAAGGCAGATTTGTTTAAAACTTAAGGGCAGGAGAATAGCGGTATCAACTTAATACAGTAAACACATTTCAACATAAAACTACATTGTTAACAAACCACTCCAGCTTTCTGGATAAGCCAGTCCTATAATCTCTTAAAGGAATCTGGAATTCCACCACTTAAGATTTTGGAGAACATCTACTTTATTCACAAACACTATTCCCTGCCCTTCAGAGTAATAAGTCATTCTTGTTTCCAGTATGAATTAAAACTTGCCTCAGCTTTTCAGTATCTTGAAAGCTACCACCAGTTCAAAGATTTATATAAATGTTATGTCCATCAACATCTGATTAAAGAGAAAGCTCTTAAACCACAACGAAGTTCCTCAAAGTGCAAGGATGATTTCAGATCCTCAGAAACTTAATGGCATTGCTTCTGTTAAAAGAAACTGCCTACAAGGAACCTGTGAGCATGTTGCTTAGCTGTGCAAATCCATTTTGCAGAACTTATTTAATACTCACTGATTTTGTCTGTTAAGACACTACACATTTTTTAATATCACTTTTTGCCTCATGTCAATCCCCAGCCTGATGATAATTTTGGGAGAAGAGCATCCATAATCTACCTAAATACACTTTCACCTCTGTATCAGAATGTACAAGGATAAGCACAGGGCACACTTAATTTTTTCTGTGTATTTTCATGATTGAGCCACCTTATTCTAGGTAAAGCACAACTATTAAACTACCAGCCCCAGCAAGCGTGCACTCAAATAACTGAAAGCCAAATCTAAATCAGAATCTGGCAAGATTCTACCTACACCTTTTTGTAACAACATCTGCAAGCAACAAACAATTCTCATCATTTTGAGACTTCATGTAACAAACAACACACAAGAACACAAATAAGAATGACATTTTCATCACTCTCACTATACTAAGAAGGTGTGAGATCTAAAACCATCAAACTATGGAGACTATGCAGACAGAATTTTTAAAAAATGGTAAAATTATAGCAAGATAGATTCAGCATAATACCTTTCAATGTGAAGTAACACAAACACAGTAAAGTTACAACTCTATGTGTAAAGTAAGCATGACTTTCTCAGCCTCTGCTCTCTTTCTCAGCCTTCTAACTCTCAATATGCTGTTTATCAGACAAGCTACTCTGATGCCAAAAACAGCAGTAACTCATCCTAGACCTGTCATGTACCATTGCTGGTTATGGCAAGATACAATTTGCTTTTACATTCTCCCTTTCCTCTCATAAGACACAATTTGTTTTACATTCTTCTCTTCCTCCTATAACAGATCACACAGTACCCAAGAAGAATTACATAGAAGACACTATTTTTCCAGTCAATTGCAATGCTTATGCTTTTCCTGCATATTTGATTGTTATTATGGTAGTTGCATTTATTATTTAAACTGTAAAAAATCTAAAAAGCATAGCAAAATTAACTTCAGTTATCAATACTAGGTAGTGGAGCTGAACTTTTATAAATGTAGCCTCTGAACATCAGAATAAAGAAAATATTTCCTATTCATTGCAGTCTTTTTTCACGGGAAAAAGGACATGTTTTGAAAGTGAACCTATTTTCTTTTCTGAATTATTAATTCTGGCTGAGAGGCCAAAGCTCTTTTGGCAGCTACAAAGAAGGACAAGAAGGGTTATTATTCCATGTTAATGTAAAGAAACGCAACATATATACACAAGAAAATACTGCACCTGCAACATAATCATTGGGACTTGGCTTTTACAGTATTTACATGTTGTCTCCCGGTATTTACAGGTCTTCTCTACATGGTCTGGCAAATCTTTTCTCAGTATTTTTTCTTTGCAATCAGCACGAGGACATGGGAGTTCTTCAAACTGACAATCAGTTCTCAAATGCATCTGAAAGATTAAAAAAACAACCAAAAGTGAACCCAAATAAGTTCTGTGCATGTCTTCCATCCTTTGAAGACACCCAACATTAAATAATTTCAGAACCAAAGTAAGCGAAGTCATTTTGTGAACTGCATCACCCAAGAGCAAACACTAACAAATCTACTCAGGAATATATTTCTGACTGTACAGTCCCTTTACCTGGACAGCTGATTTCACTGTATTACAGATGAGCTACTTCCACACTAAAAGCATTCTAACACAGCACAAACTTCCACACAGGCTATTTAAGCGGAAGGTAAGCATTCTTTTTCAAGGTATATTACTCCACATAAACATAGATGCTGCTTGAAGTTATTTAGGTACCTGAGCTTGCTCACTCTCAAAGCAAGCATCTACACATCTCACTACAAATTGCTGTGTAGCCACACCACACAACTGTTAAATTACGGAATTACTGCTATCTCATGCCTTCACCAAAACAGCTACAGGTTATTTTGCACAGCTCCGGAGAAGCCAAAGTTTAATTTCACACATAAACACCACTTACATGAGAGGATTAAGATAAATAAAAATGAAAACAAAACCACACCAAAATAGCAATCAAATTACTTATGTTTGCCAGGTTCACATTAAGATTCTTCACTATTGTATTTCTCTCTCCAGTTCTCATTTGGTTCACCCATTTACATTTCCAAGCTTTAGTACCAGACAATCACATGATTTTTTACAATTCCTTATAGTTCATCAAAAAGCTAAGTTTCAAAACAATTTAAATCTATTATAACATTTATAAATCAAATTAACCACCAATGTGAGCAAGTTAAGAAAAATGACTGGGGTTTTAAGTTGTAAGAATTTTTTCTTTAACTCAAAAGGAAGCTTATGACTGTTAGATTAACTTACCAGTAATTGACCCAAAGTCAGCTGTTCTTTACAGCCCTTGTTTTCATTTCTGCAGTATATCTGAAGGCCAAGTAGTTCTCTCCTGCAACAATTATCTTTAAATACCTGAAAAATCAAAAATCACTTTATTTTAGAAACTGAAAACCACTCAAGGATATGCAAGTTCAAATAAAGTAGAGGCCACGCAATTCAGCTACAGCAGTGTCATTTAATTCTAGCTTTATGTGCCAGAAATAAAATCCTTCTATTCAATTTTTCTAGAATGTGCACAACACTGAGGTTCCTCCACTGTGATGCAGCTCAACAAAAGAGAGTATTTGGACAGGTATTTTACTGCTATTTCAGTTTTACTATAACTACAGTAAAGGGAAAGGTACAGGAAAGGACCAAATTTGTTGCTATTTGCTTGCCAATATTAGGCCTGCACAAGCTAGAACTCTCTACATTGTTTGGGGAGCTGCTGTATTCAGCACAACACCGTAAGGCAAAAGAGATTCCAAGCACAGTGGTTCAGAGGGGAAGGGTTTCATTGATGGTGGTTCCAGAATTACTAGACTGGTTGGCTGCAATACCTACTTGTACTTCAGTGGTAACACATAATTGTAGATATTTTCTAAGGGTTTGGACTGGAGGAGGTTTTTTATTTCACAGATAAGCAGGCTTTAACTATCTCTCCATTTTAATATTTATAAGCACTTTCAGCACTTTTTGTCTACAATAAAACTGCAAGAAGTTACAAATAGAGAGCTTGGGGTTTGGCTTTTACACCTTTTATGGGAGCTACCCCATAAAAGAAACAACACAGCTGAAGCCTCAAGAAGCCAAATTGCAAAGGGCAGAACTAGAGAGAGATAAGAACTGAAGACCATTACTATTATTTTAAAGTCCAAAACCAAAGAGAGAAAACCTTCTAATTATTTTTCAACTGCTTTAATGGTCATTAAAGAAACACCTTAAGAACCAAGGCCAACCTGTGACTGTTTCTCTGATAAACAGACTCCTGTGATACTGTGTGCCCTGCAGCACTTCCGTAATTACAGAACTGTTCTGCATGCTAACACTTAACCAAGAATTATGATCACACCTGCCCACAATGACTATGAATCTATCCCCAATATCAGTGAAGAAGGCAACACTGCAATCATTCTCACCTGATCTCATCTGACACAGGTCACTGATTTCTATTTACTTTTCAGAAGTGTATGGGAAGTTCAATGAATCAACAAATCTCATTTAAATAATCAATTGCCTATGCTGCAGTATCTTTTCAAAAGTAATTCACGGAGTTAGAATGCAGAGTTTTGCTGACTGAACTTAAGGTAAGAAGACAACTTTTCAAGTTTTTCAAAGACTATCTACAACAATTTCTGTGATTTTGGACTCCAGCATTCTGTGGGAAGAGAGGTTTCCAGTTTCATGAAAAACAATGATTTGCACAGTTAGTCTAACAGGTATTTAGTATACACTGGCCTTCTTGTCCTGCTGTTTAAGAGATACTTGATGTTTCATAAAAAATGTACATATTTATATATACACTGAGAGCCAGAAAGTCAGAGTTAAATGAACAAATAAATTAGGCATCATGATTATTGGTCTGAGCTCCTGGAGAGCCCATCCGTTTCAAAACCGAATTACGTTAAGCACTGTTCAGAGAACTGTTTTGGGTTAAAACAAGGAGAAATTAATGTACCCATTAACCTTTTCTTAAAAATGATTGTGAACACAAGTATTCATTTAGGCAAGAAAGATTACTAGCACAGATAATTTACTAGCACAGATAATTTACTAACTTACTTCAGCAATAATGTAAAACCATATAAAGCATGTACAAAGCCAAGAACTTTTTCTACCCTCAGCCTTTCAAAGGTAGCAAAAAGTTTTGCTGTGAAAAACAATGAAGAGGGTTATCAGTGAAATAACATTTTCGTATAAAAAGAATCTGATTCTATTACCATTACTGTAACTCCACACTGTCCTAATTGCAGTGTGGTTCACTGAACACCACAGTGCAAAAGAGATGAGTGAAACAGCCGACATTGGTCTAGAGCCAAATCAGGAGCAGTGCTTATCCAGACCTGTCACATCTCTGTGTCTACAGAGTTGGAATATTTCTTATCATCCTCTTGGTTGATGGGAGGACAACTGCAATGTGTTGCTGCAGCTTCCAGCTCTGAATACAAGATGTGACACCTGTCTGCACTTTTTGGGATGAAGCTGACATGTGTTCTACCATGAGGTTAACAGGGAAAACAAACCACCTTCCTCTATAAAATACATGGTTTAAGTTTTATAACAAAGCTATCTTCCTCAGGTGGCTTATTAGGTTTATGAAATAATTACCATATAACAGTAAAACAACTTATGTATGCCACACAATTCAATACTCTTGAAAAAGAAGTGATTTTAACAATACCTTATCTTTTACTATGCTTTCTTGACACGCTGTACATTTTGGACTAGAAGAACTGAAGAGAAAAGAAAACAGAAAAACTATTTTAGCTTGTCTGAATTTTTGTAGTACAAAAATTTCCATTTATGAGGCACTTAATTTTGATTACTCAATATATTCTAAAACCATTAAAAATGGAAAGCTCATTATAAGGCAAAAATACAATGTTATTTCAATAAATTTGAACGTTTGAGTTTTCAGTGGACAGTATCTGGTATTCCCAAAAAAATAAGACCACCACAATGTCTCCAGACAACACACAGCATTTTCAAGTTAGCAAAATTCATTCCCTATTTTTCAGTCTGCACCTGATCCACAATTGTTGTCACTTCTCAGTCTGTGGAAACAGGGAAAATATTGTCTCTTCAATTATCCAGTCCTTTTTCAAACAACACCTAATGAAAATTTACTTTCTCTGACAGTCAATTATACATCCTTTTAGAGTAAAAAAGTATTTACATCCATCTCCTTCAAGCCTGTTCTGGTTTTAGCAATGGTTACAGATGCTTGCTGCCTTCTTTATCTGAACTACTGCCTTGTAGCTGTCTTGGTAAACTAATTACCAAACTTGTGACCTCTTGGACAACAGGCAGGACCAGGAGCAGGGCAGACTGTGAACAGAAACTGAAGTGCAGAAAACCCGAGTTCCTACGGCTGTTTCTGGCTCTGACCTGCTAAGTGATGTAGTGTAAACCCCTTAGAATCATAGAATGGCTTGAGTTGGAAGGGAACAAAGATCATCTAGCTCCATTCCCTTGCCATGGAGAGAAACACTTTCCACTACACCAGGCTGCTTTGCTCCTTTTTAGCTCCTTTTCCCCATGTAAAATGGGGACAGTCAGAATGATCCCCCTTGTAAAGCACCGAGACAGAAAATACCAGGTAAAAGCTGCATGAATTCTTTCATAAAGCGACTCACCGACAAGCTACACCTAAGCTGTGGCTGCTAGCAGCAGGGCAAATCAATGCAAAAGGCTGCAAAAGTTCAATTATGTTATATAATCTGTATGGTTACCTCAAATCATCTCACTGGCTTCTGCTCCTTGAACCAATCATTCCCTGTCTCATCATATTTCTGAGCATCTTAACTACCTTGAAGCTTCAACATCGGTAATGCTTTTCTTAAGTCAGGAAAAAAAAAAAGGATCTAAACTACATGAGGGCATTTAGTGTTTAATACAATGTCATCTCCTTGCTCTTACTGAATTCACTCAAGCATCCCACTTGCTTTTTCAAACTACTCTTGCATACTGAGCAGGCATCTTTACTGCTTTATCTCCACTAACTCCCAATTCCTTGTCCTCAAACAACCCTGGAACAGAAGCTGCTTGCATCTAATCTGTGTATTTGTGTATGCAGCAGTGTATCAACACTGAATGAAAAAATTTTGTGCCAAATACAGGACCAACATAAACCCACTTTGCTTCCAATTTTATGGCATACTTTTTATTAAAAAAAAAAAGGAGATGTAAATTTAATTTTAATAAAGGATTTGTTTGCAACAAACACTTAAATATAATGAAATAACTCAATGGCCTTATGCACATGTCCTCTTCAGTAACAGACTGGTTGGAAAGTCAGGAAGATAAAATTACAGATATTCTAGCTGCACTGTAATAAGCACATGTGCATGTCTCACAGCAGGGAAGGAAAACTGCCCAGACTCTAGCAATGCCAGAATTGTTACTGCATAGATTGTCAAGGATCTGCTCTGTCCACCTGTGCACATTCAAGCATGGCAGGTGTCTGTTTTTTTCACAGTTTCTGTGATTAACCATGTAAGAGTCTTCCAAAAACACATATTGAGAAAGAAATAACTGTGCTTCTTAAATAAAACACACACCTCACTTGACACTGTGTATCAAAAGAAAAGTTGGTGGGTTTTTTGGTTGTTGTTTTAAATTTGAAATGCTGTAGGCACGAAACCTGCAGGAATGCATTAGTGAGCTGCGGACCCTTGTATTTACCCAGTACAGAGATTACTCTTTATCATGTGACAGAGAATTGTAATAACTTTCATACTCCTTTGCCACACTGCATGTGGTCTTGACTCAGATATCTAACTATTAGATATCAGATTATAGTATTTCCAAGTGACATATAAACCAGTATGTGCAGTCAGAGTGGTCACAAAAAGTAAACAGGAGATCACTAAAACTTCCAAAGTCAAATGCTCTCTCTGTAGTCCAGTACGCAACATTCATCAAGCCAAGTATCTTCTATATTTCTGCTTTTTCAGTAGTAAATGAAAGTATTCACTGCTTATGTACCCCAGGAAATAAAAGCTTGCTGAATGGTCTCCAAACATTACACAAAGTTTTGAAATCACATTACTGAAAACAACCACCAGCAACGGACCAAAGTTGAGAGGCAAAGAAATGTACTTCTAATGATACACAGTTACGTAAAACCTAGATACTCCCTGAATGACTGTGCTTTATTCTTATCTAGACTGGGAAAGCTTGCACCTCTCAGCATTCATTTTTACATCTACATAATTCACTCACCCTTCTTCCACTCTGGCCCAAACATCTCAGTAATAGAGAAGCCTTTCTGACCTTCCTACAATCCAGAGAATACAGAAGTCCCATAACAAACAGCTGGAAGGCCTACAGGGAAACTGCTCCACAAGCAGTTACATTTATCCTATTTATTATGCAGAAGGGTCCACCTGTAAAGCTGGCTCCACAGGCAGGTTAGGTATCAGCACTCTAAGGAATGTATGCAAGCTCGCTTCCTCACACAAACACAATTTACTGTGTATTCAACACCAGACTACCCAATTTAGAAGTCTTATGAAACACCCACTCCATTTGGCCTCCAGAGGGAATGAAATTCTTACCTAACACATTGCTACACAGGATTACACCACCTCAACAACTGTTCCAACACTACTGATGGAAAGCTCAGTTGTCTTACCCTGACCCAGAGCAGAGCTCAAATGTTTGCACGAGCACACAGATAACAAATACTCAAGCAACCAACACTGGAAGGCTCAACACGTTCCTAAAGCCACAATGGAGTTCACACTGATGTCAACAGTTCACAACATTGAAAGGTATCAACATGCTCTACCATATCAAACAACATACCTCAGCAAGGCATTCATGCAGGTTTCACAGAATCTGTGTCCACATTCAGTCTGTTTGGGATTGCATAAGATGAGGTGACATTTTTCACATTTGTACTTATCTTCCACGGCATTTACAAATTTCTCTTTGTAGCCACCTTGCTCTGGAACATAGATCGATGCTGATGGACTGCGGTCAGGATTGGCCCTTTGTTGCACCATTTCTACAGATAAAGGGGGTTCTGACTTCTTACTGGTGTCCATGCTCTAAGATAGTTTCTGTGAATCAAAAGTGAGAAAAAATGAGAAATAAGGATCTCTTTTGCCATTTAAATAAAACAAATTCAGCATCTGAGAGACTACATAAAACCAGAAAGCATCAAGAACAGATGCGTGTCCACACACCATGTGAACATAATACATACATTACTGCCTAAGTATATTAAGCATAGCAAATCTGTAAAATATTCTACATATTCAAAGGCTCTAGAAGGCAAAGAAATAAAACCTGCTCCTGAAAGCAAAGTGTAAATTATGGCCATCACTCTAGGAATACATAAGGGATTCTTTCAAACCTTTCTCTCTCTCTCTCTCTGGAAAGTATTGCTTAACATTGAAGTCCAGCCATTAGAGGAAGCAGCAAGAGGTGTGCTGAAAAAGGTGCACTGGTACAGTACTTGCTCAAATGCTACTGCAAAAGCACACAACCACCAGAGTCCTACACAGGGTATCCAGAGCCTACCCAGCTCCCCTGCCAACTTTTGCTGTCTATCCCATGCAATAACGAAGTATAAGACATGCTGGTTTAAGTCTGTTTCACAACAGCACAGAAGGGTTTTACTTATTAGATACTTTCCAACCTTTTTGCCGCACATCTTCACCTGAAGAGAAGAGGTGAGCAAAGTCTACCTGACAGCACAGAAGGGCCTATGTTACATGGGCATTTGATTAATTTACCAGGGCTAAGCACAACTGACAGGTAGCTGAGAAAATAATTAATGCAGCTGAAGAGTAAATTACAGTGCTTATTATCTTGGACAATGCATCTTCTAGGTCAGCATGGAAAGCATTAGTAGAGCAACAGAGAAGTAATATCCCAGGTTAAGTTTTAAAATGTGTTTTCAATAATTTCCTACCTATTCTTGTAGTCAAACAAGCTCTAAGTGCTCTTAGAAAGCCTCAGCACACAGAGGAGAAAGCACAGTTGGAAGATATAACACCTATTTACCTGTGAGGAATGTCTGGCTATCTACAAGAGAAGGGCAAACTTCAATTCTCTCTCCATGCTAACTGATATTTTAGATACAAACCTATTCCACTGGTCTGCAGTTGCCTCAACTGCTGTAGTTGTAATACAACATTTAAGAAGCAGAATGAAGAAATAGACCCAGTTCACTTCTCAGTTATGAAAGTATGTCCACCAATGCCACAAAGGGAGTCAAATGCCTCACATTCCAAATACACAAACCCTCTTGTATACACTTTTTGTGATATCTTCTCTTCCCTCGATAAGCCCAAAACCATGCACTTGTAATGAAACATATTTTCTTGTAGATAATTTCTGTATCTATAATTTTAGTACACAATTCTCCATGCACACTAAACAGGTAAGGCATTTTCTTTGATTTCTGATGCTGTCGTTCACAGAAACAAAAGACAAAATCGTTATGACTCGATGCTGAGACCGCTTTATATTTTTGCGACACCAGCTGAGCAAGGGTAGAGGTGTTGAGTGAAGAATCCTTAATTCATTGCCCCCTTGCCCAGGGGAAAGCCTCTCTGTATCTGCATTAACACAGAGAGTCCAAGGAAGCCATCCTCTTAACTCGGCACACAGATCCAGTGATTGTGTCTTATTCAATACCAACAAAACAACATACACCTCCCAAAAAAGAAAAAAACCCAACAAGTTCTACAAACTGAAAAGCTACTATAAATTCTGATCCATAATTTGAATTAATGTCAGTCTATTCCTCGTCTGCTCTTCAAAGACTGCAGAGACTTATGTCTTGACAGAACAACATGTGAAAGAATCGAAAAGTCAGCGCTGAACTGAAAGCGACTCACACTTCCCATTAATGAGGAAATTCAGATTATTTCAGACCTGAGCTAGAGTTTCACCAGCAAGCATAAAAACCCAACAGGTAATAATGACACTGAAGAGGCAACTCGAGATTGTAACCAGCACACAAGAAATGAGATTGGGGCTGAGACCATGACTCACACAAGGAGGTTCAGAGAAGTGCCATGAATGAGAAAGGAAATCAGCTTTAGAGACTGCCCAAGGCGTGACTGCTGAACATCAGTGCCTGGACATGGGGAAATGCTGTCATGAGCTTAGGACCTGACACTTTTCTGTGGTTGTAAGAGAAAAGGAAATCAGCAAGAGATGGAAAAAAGTGTAATTCCTTAAGTATCCAGACTGGTGAAACTTAGCTACCTATTGACTTGCTTCTTGTGCGTGACTGTGGAAAAGCTTCATTTGGCACTTGCAGTTTAGGAATCTGTAAAGGTTTCAGTTCCTTGTTTTACAGATACTAACACGTCTTTTCCCTCTGCAGCTGTGTAATTTTTATTACTTTTAAAATCATATTCAAGACCTCCACTATTCTGTCAATTCTTGAAATCAAAAGCCAACTTCAAGCATGTTGACTTGTAGGAACAACGCTCCTTAAAATGACAGAATAAAACAAGACACGACCTGCTTCTGACCCACAAAAGAAATACAGAAAAAAAAGGCACTAAAGAGATGCTGACAGGAGAACTGGCAAGTCAAGAGAGCACAAAGTTCCCAAACTTGCAAGTCACAGTCCACAACTACTGAATGTCTGCCTCCCCATTAAGTTTCTTCCGAACAAAAAGAAGCAGAAGATGATTAGATGTGAAGTCTTCCAAAAACATGATTTCTTCAAGGAAACTGAACACTTAGTCACAAGGAGGCAGGCAGGGATGACAGAAGAATATTCAAGACTTAACATAGACAGTACCGAATGCCAAATGAGCAGCAGGTGAGAGTTTCACAGAGATATGAAACTGCTCGGGGCTGGACTGTCAGCTGTCAAGAGAGATTTCACACCAAAACAAACTGCACAAAGCTCCACAGGACTCCACTTTTGGAATTGACATCTTGGATATCTTGTCACAGAAAAGAAGCAGAAAGCACACTGACAAATAAAATGTACTATGCGATATGCCTAACAGTCAGATTTGTCTGCCTTGGGTTTTGTATTTATTTTATGAAGAAGTATGTCAGACCAGAAAAGCCAAACAAGCTCAGCAACAGAGTAGCCAGATCTGTGAGAAATTCTCTTCCACAGCACTCTGAATGTTGGCATTTTCTTGTGCAGCAGAAGTAGGAAGCCATTCATGAAGTATTGTCATAAAATAAAACAGAGAATTGAGCTTACAAGACCACTACAACCTTATTACAGTACACAAGCTGCATTTAACAAGCGGATGGGGAGAAGTGATGTCTATCAATCTGTATGCATAGAGCTTTGCCCTCATGCATATTAGTTACGTTCTCCTACACCTGAATGTGGGATCAGTGGTGAACACCAGAGCAGATAATACAAACATTTCAGCTGCCACCCCTTTGCAAACAGCTTTCTGTTACAGTTTCCATACCACTATAGGGTGTCATCTGCAATGGCTTCTTTTCTTTTTCAGGAACCTTGAACAGCAGGACTCAGATTATTCCCCCATAATCATGTTTCAAACTACCAATGAGAAGCAATTTTGAAGTCACACCTCAGTAAGATACTCTGCACTTAAGGCAGGGAAGATAACATACCTGCAGAGAGCAGGGAGAGGAGCCTGGCTAGGACATTCAAGATGAGCTAGTTCTGGTGGGGGCCTCTGACTCCTAAAGGCATGGCAAGCTGCCATCCAGCCAAAGACTCCAGTTCTTGTTCAGCAAGCTAAATCTTAATGCTTAATTAATCACTAGCTAGTTCTTACGCTCTAGTTTCTTATCTGTGAGAAAAGATCATCACAATGAAAGAATGTGACTTTCAGATGTCTTTTAAAACTGTTAAACCTTGGACAATCACTTTTCAGGACAGATAAGGACATTGAAAAAGAGGCACAGTCACCAAGGTCGGTTCTGTCCGCTGTTGCCTGCGTTCTTTCAGCCACCTCTCCTGCAGCCAGCATATGCTAATACTCCCACTTCAGTGGCCACTGTTCTGGCCATCAGCTGGGTGACACTGCTTGCTCCAGTCTGGTCACTACTGCTCAATGCAAGTGGTATTCAAGCAACTGAGGCTGGACCTCAGTTGATGCTTCAGGCTGTACACACTGTAGTAAAGGTCAGAGCAATTTGTTGGTGCTTAAGTCATACTAACATTAGTACAGAGGGTTAGAAACTGGAAGCAAAAGTGAATTGACCCACAAAGACGTTCCGAGAATTAGGAAGCACGGGAATTCCCAAACAAATGGCATTTTGCTCTTTTCTTATTTAACCAAGGATGTTGATCTCACTGCAGAAATAGTAAACATCCTAAAAATCTGCACTCATGTTCTGTATTACCACACACATTTATTATTTGCTCTTTGGGAATAAAGCCAATGTAAATACAACAGCGCTTCTATAAAAATTAAAAATTAATTTGCATCCTAAAGAAAAGAGAAAAAACCTAACTCTTACAGAAATCTAAAATATTCCTAAAAAGTTTGATTGCACCAGGTACCACGGGACTTGGAACCTAGAAAGGTCTCCATGAAGACAGTTTCAGGATATTGACAATACAAAGCAAACAAGCTTTTGCCAAAGTTTTAAAATTAAAAAAGGGCATAAAGCTATTAGAAATAAATGTTTTCATTACATTACCTTAGAAGAGAATAATGGATGATAGAGTTTAATTTGGTTGTTGCTACAGGAAAGCAAAGCTTTTTGATCAAATTACAATTTGCACTGAGAACAGAAATTCCTCAAACAGAACAGCACCGCATGCACAATATCTAAATTAAGCTCTGAAAAAGAAACCTAAAGTGGGACAGGGAGCTTAAGATCAAAGCAGAAAAGTGACCTTTCCTTTTCAAAAAAGTTTTATATCTAAAACCTGTAAAACTACACAAACTTCAGCATCTCATCCTAACTAGGTCATTTTTTGGGTAGCCTGGGGTGTGTTTTTCCAGTCTAGCTTTTAATGAGATATGGGCTTGTGATGGTGCTGTCTCTCCTCTCAGCCTCCTAAAACGACACTGGAACCAACAGGACAGAGTTTTCATGAAAATGAACAGCTATGAGGTGAACAGAAAGAGAAACTTAATGTAGTGTCCCACTGAGCAAGAGGCTATAAAAGTGCCCCACCTCTGTATGGTCTATAAAGCACCGATAGAACCAAATCAGCCAAGAACACCTGCTCCCTCTTGTCCCAGCAAACTTCACAAACTTAGTCTCCTCCTATATTATAAAGGCAGGGGTGGGCAGGAGGTTTAGGGGTTTTTGTTGTTTGGTT
>VZRN01003885.1:1399135-1428959 GCA_013397935.1 Dasyornis broadbenti | reverse complement strand
TTTTTTTTTGTTTGGTTTAGGGGTTTTTTTGAGGAGGGGGGAATAGGCGTAGAAAAGAAGGATGTTGAACACAGAGTAGCAAAACAGATTTCATCAGTTTCACTGCTCTTCACAGAATTTTCTTCCATACTCCACAGGATATCCTCAGAGAGCCAGATAACCAGGTACCCAGAGTGGTATTTCCAACTCTTCAGTCTTCTTCAGTCTTTCCAGCTCACTTGCTTTCCATCATCAAGAATTATTGCTTCAAGTTAGCACACAGAAATCTTTATCTTAAAATTAAATTATTAAAACAATCTGAACTTTTCCTCTGTCTTATATTTCAGCATTTTATAGCTTCTAATAAATTCCTAGCATACTGAAAAGAACGTCCATCTTTTTTTCACCATTTTCAGAGAAGTCTTCTGAGTTGGTTCTGCTTCCGAGTGTTATTAAAATACACAACATATATTGTCATAGCCTGATGTCTTCTTAAAACAGTAATGCAAGCTGAAAGCAGTATATTGGTGACAACATATTATCAGTTTACTCAGGGCACACATGTCAAAAGCTATTAAAATAAGGATGAGCAGGGAGGCTGCTATGGGAATCTTGACTCTGGAGCTCTCAAGCGTGAAGGTGTCCTTCTGCAGAGTATCGTTCTCACAACATCCCCCACACCTCAGCTTGGCCTTCTGGCAAAACCTCACTACTGAGCCGGGGCAGGGGCACTGAACAACAGATAAATAAAATGCAAATGGCTTGAATCACTCCAGAAAAAGACTCAGGCTGTGACTGAAGCAGCAGCGGAGTAGCAGGTTTGAAAGCAGATGACCATCCATCATATTTGTTTTGTGTGTAGTCAGAGGTCTTGGCACTTTCAGAGGTCTTGGCACTTTCACTGCTCTTGTTTGTACGGGGGAACTACTGATTTATTTATTTTTACCTCTATGCATTTTTCATGCTTGAAATGGTATTTATAATTTCTATAGAGCATATATAGGACCAGCTAACCAGAGGTTCAGGTATTTCCAGCACATGCTCCGAGAGAATATTCTGAGGAGGGTAGGGAAGGATTGCTAGTCACCAACAGTGACATAACTTGACACAGTGAGAAATATCAGACCACTCCTCACCTTCTTTTATATATACATGCAAATATTAAGTCTAATTCCTGTACAGTAATGAAAGCAGCACTGACATTTAAAACTTACTTTTCTTTGTGCTGAAATAAATAGGCAATTTTAACTACTTTAAACTTTGCCCAGTGATTTCATAAGCACGGACCTTCCTTCCATAAAATATTGCAAATCAGCCATGAAGAAGACCTGGAGATCATCCATATTATAGAACAGATGAAGACCAACAAGAAAAATTGGTGCTTAGATATAAGCCAGTAGGACAAAAATCTGAAAACACACAGAAGACACACACCAAGTATTCTCCACAACCGAAGCTTCTGCCGTTTGCAAGCTCTCCACAGACCCTCATCAGTGCAGTATCTCAGCTGCTGAGCTTGGAGGGCACCTCTGGAGGTCATCCAGCCCAAACTCCTGTTCAGAGGAGAGCATCTTCAAAGTCAGGTCAGGTTGTTCACTGCTGAGTTTTCAAAACTAGCCGGGTGAAGAAACTGCAACCTCTCCAAGCAACCTCTCCCAGCACTTAACACCCCCTCCATGAGGAGTTCTTATCATGCAATTATGATGTGATATTCTCAGGCAGCAAAAACGCCTGTTCTGATACTTGAACTGCTATGATCTCACGCAATTAAACCATATTTCACCACTATCTCCACGGGCTCTAGCCTGTAGAAATTATTGAACAAATAGCAAAACTATTTTTGGTTTGGAAGGTACAGGCTATTCCTTCTTTTCCTATCTGACCTAGAAAATCAGAAGTATAATCAAGATGCTATCACGAGATTCTTGCTAAAGAACAACCACGCGTGTCACTTGAATCACAAACATTGTGCATTTCTCATGGTCTGGTTTCCAAAATGACTGAGTAGCTGAACATGAATGGTAAGTTATGATTTACATTGTTTTATTCTTTTAACTTATCACTTTCCTTGGCTCTATTTCTTTCAAAAACAAATCTAGACATCCATGTGAAGTGTCCTTGAGGATTAAACAAAACAGCATCCCAGTACAAGGGATCTCAATTTTACAAGTCGGCTGGACTATCCTATCGTGCAAAGAGTTCTAATACATACTCCCTCCTGCTCAGTGTAACAAACTTCTAGATTCTAGATAAAACACATATTTGGAAAGTAATTACATCAGCATTAAGAGGTTAGAATAGTAATATTTATAAATAATAACATAGTATTAACATAATTCAGAATGCCCAAGAAGCCAGGGGCTGACACTTTTAGTAACTATACAATAATATGCTGAATACAATTAACATTTAGTCTAACACATTCTGCACCAGGAGAAGAAAAAACCCACAACTTTCAAAGGGATTAAATTTTATTTATTTAAAAAAAAAAAGACAGCAGAAGAAGTAAGTCAGTACAATTAAGGAAAGCTGATTTTTATGTGACACTAGATTCAAATATTACTTTTTTGAAAGTTTATAGCATTCCTTTGAATCATGACATATGGGTTGGCAAAACAGCTTTAGGATTCAGCCTGAGGCAGCAGTAAAAACAAAATGTTTGTATTTTGACTTACACTTGCTATCTACAGCTCTCAGTAATTACTTCCTACTCTCAGTGGGCTACCAAAATACAGTACAAAGTCATGCATCTGTGAAGTGCAAGAAATCAAAAGCATCTTTTAGAAATCAAAAGACCTCTTAAGTTTTGAGAGCCTGGGTCACAAGACAACAGATAAGAGAAATGCTGTCCAAGCTCACCATGAGTATTCTTCTGCACTTCAAATTCCAATTCAGGTTCCTGTACATTTTCTCCTCTTTTCTCTCACGCACCCCTAGACAAAGCTATTGCATTTCACCTCTGAAGTTAATACCCAGTAGGGATCTGTGTTTCTATATGAGGCTTTTAGTAGAAGCAGATAAAGAATAGGAAAGATGAAAACATGATCAGATGATCACAGAACAAAGAATACTTTAATCTCTTCCTCTGCTGTTTAGGGGAAGTCCATGATTGAGATACATATGACAGTCCTACGTAGAGGAAGTGGATGAACACTATGAATTTTTGATTTTTTTAACTTCTGGCTCTGTTTACAAAGGAAAAGTTCTATCACAGAAGAAATATACTCAGATAAAATAATCCCAGAAACACCATGAAAATCATTGGATTTGAAAATAAAGGTAGTTTCCTCTTTCAAAATGGTTTTATTTGTGCTTTGAAGAGAGAACTAGGAAAAAAACAGCTTATATTTCCATTCTGAATCCTTTGTTTTTATGGAAAGCTATTTCCATCAATCCAGATTTTCTCCAATTCTTGTTCTACAGCAAGCCTAATGCTTCTTTTACTTTTTTTGCACAGCACACGAGTCTTAGGTTCACATGTTACAAGTGGCAGTGTCAAACCAGACACTCAAAAGCCAAATCGCTCACTATTTTTCCCGCTTCTGCCTGCTATGACTGGGCAACAGTGCATTTGAACCAGCCATGACAAATCCTACCAAGGACCAACAAAGGTTAAGGCAGATGCAATGTCCCAATCATTCTCACCCAAGCATACAGTCCTAAAAAATGATGTCTCATCCTCCAGTGACCTATTCTAGCCCCCTTTTCCTCCCAAAGTGTGCCTTGAAGAAAAATCTGCTGCATGATTTATCAGGAACAACTTGCTTAAAAATTATAGCAACTTAAGACACGACAGTCTCTTCATCTCTGAAATCAACAAGTAGGAACCAAAAAATTATTGCAGTATTTTAACATTATTGTCAACCTTTTAGTTTCTTAAACCAAGACCTATCAATAAATGCTATTCGTTTCCTTTCTGTTACTCAGAGATCCTCAGCTTAAAATCTAACAAAATTTCAAGTCTATCAGAATAGCAGAAGAGAGTCTTCAAATCAGAGTCTACCTATCTACACTGCTATCTGCCAAGTGCATGAAAAGTATTTCTGCATTGCCAATTCCTGTCAGAGTGCATCTGTGCTGTCTCTTAATGAATCTAGCCTTGAAATCTCAGCAGAGTAAAAAAATAAGACAGGCAGTACCTCATCTTCTACAATTAGAAGAAAGTATGTGAAAGCAAAGGTGTCAGAGACCAGCAAATAAAAAAAAATAAAACCCAATGTACTTCAAGAAGCTTATTATGAATAATTACTGCAAAACTGCCTTCTCAAGAATACCTACAAAATACTCCTTAATTAATTTTAAAATGCAGCTCATCTTTAACAAAAATAATCCTCCCAGGAGATTCTGAACACAGCAGAGTTTAGAGGAATCTGGTAAATGAAACAGAGCACAACTTCAAGTATGGCTCTGCACTTCCTGAACTCAACATTGAAATGAAGTACTGTGGAACTAAAAACGACCATACCGGAAAACTGAAAGCACAGTGTTTCACTTCCATGTGAATTTCTTTACTTATTTGAGTAAGTTTTCTCAGCCTACATCCAAAACTCAAAAAAATCTACCTATCCTGTCTTCTATGGAAATTAACTCACTCTCATAAAACATTTCCTGCTCTTCCATTTTATCCCAGTGAACATGGCATACTATGAACACAGGTAAGAAAGATACACTTTTTTACACTGCCCAAACTCTAGAAATTAACTCAGGAAGTAACATCAGCAGAATATTTTATTTAACACTAAACTACCTGGAAGACTTTTCTCCACAAACAAAATTCAACTTCTCGCTTATCTAAGTGTAATTTTCCACCATTCTAGACAACATCTTCAGCTCTGTCTGAATCCATTGCTTCTTATTCAGCAAAGAAAAGGAAAAAAGGAGAGTCACATTTCATTTGCCTATATTTTATTATTGATCAGGATGTGAGAGAAAGACAAATCATTGTCCACTTATTTAATGAAGAGACATGAGGTTTAACTCCAGTGATTTCAACGTCTACACTGTATACTTCACAGTTTATATTGTATTATCTGTGAGCAACATCTTGGAGTTTGGGAACAATGTGAGTGTTTTGTTAAGATTTTTCTATCAGATGCCAACAAAGGCCAAACCACATTTGTAAATAGAATCCAGAAGACAGAAGAAAAAACACATAAAAAAACTAAAAGCCCTCTAAACCACTTGTGCTAGAATTTCTACTTATACTAAAGTACATTCCAGTTTCTACACCTCTAGTAAAAATGTTTTACTGAAGCTGAGTTTTCAGGAGGAAAACTCAAGGCTGAGAAAGGCACAGACCCTTTATCCAGACTTGTCACAGTATTGATAGTCAGAACTTCACATTCACTGCTATCTAAAGCATTTCTTAGTTTTATTAAGGTGTTCATGGAAGGCACTGTGTTTTCCCTAACTGAAGATTTCGACTCACAAAACAGTTTTCCCATCAATGTAAGAAAGGAAGGAGCATGTTAACTCCTCTTGTAGTAAACACAGACTTTGGGAATGTGCTACTGAAAGTCATATCCATGTAAGACACAAATGTCTGCTGGCGTATGGCAATATTCATTATTCCACCTGTAAAGTCTCAATAAGACTCTTTTACCCAGAACCTGCATGCAATTTCCTAGTTTCTCTCCCAGTTCCTCCTTGATTCTCTCTCTTCTTTGTGATTATTTTCCCAGGTAACAAACTATTTCAGTATTTCATCTTGCTAACATTAAATGTTTTATCTGCTGCCTGCAGGTGTACATCAACTGCAGAGCTAGAGGTTTCAGATCAGTAGATATCACTGACATCTTGAGAACAAGCCACCTCTACAACCCTAGGTCAGACAGGAGACTACTAAGGACCAAACATCCAGGTCCCTCTGAAGGTTTCTCTGGTACTGGATTAAGAGAATTAACAAAAATCGATGAGGATGTTATCCTTCCACAACATACTTAATGTGGAGGTTGTAAGAGTAGTTCATAAATTTTTCTGACTGAGTTTCACATCACTACCCAGAACCAAGTGTTTATCACGTTTACACAGCCAAAAAAGTTTAACACAAGCAACAGCAACCTTTCAAAGAAACTTCTGGTAGAGTTGTACAGTGCAGCTGCTGTTTCAGAAACACATTAAAACTGGTACATTCCACACTATACACAAGGCCTTAAAGAGATGCGGCTTCAGATTTGGAATATGAAGTTGACAGTTTTACTTGAAAATTCTTTTTGCATGCTTATTGCCTGAGGGCTTCTCTAGTTAATATTAATGAAATCATGTTCACCTCTACCAAATAAATACTTAATAAAGCAATTCTGTTTAATGTATTAATGGCACTCTAACATTTAAACATGCATTTTTATTTTTGAAAATTCAAACCTGAAAGCCTCCAGGTGTTACACTAGAAACTAAACGAGAATACTCAGGGGTTCCTTGGAGAATTTATGCTCATGAAGACTTATCTGCTGGCATTATAAAGATTCACATAGGCACAGTCTAGATATGCAGAATGCAAAGAATAATTTACAACTGGAGCAAATGCCAGATTTAAGAGTATGCAGAGGACACTCACTGATAGAGCAAGGGGTTTAAGTCCTAAGATTAGAGCTTACAGGATGTTGCACTGCTAATGACACTTCAGAGGAAAGAGTGCTGATACCCCGCTTTTTGCAAATAAGTTGTATCTAGGCAATGAAGCTTCCAATATTACAGCAGTGGTTTGGATTTCTTCCCCAATTCTACAGCATGGCTACATGATTTTAAGACTTGACCACCGTTTCTCCCTAAAATGTAAAATAAGCAAACCATTGCTTATGTTTTATATCATCCCTGGCCTGAAGTGTTCTACATCAGTACAAAGTGTTATTTTTAGACTCTTCTAGAGAGATTTGTCACCACTCTAAACCCTCCTAGAAGTCTGGATAAGAAGAAATCATTTGCCCACACATCTTAGTGTCATAAGAGATTTTTTTTTCCATTATACTTTCCAACTAAACTGTACACCAATGCTTTATTATCATCTTAGGAAGCAATTTCAGGATCTGAAAACAGTAGGTATAATATTAAAGACAAACCTACATCTCTCTATTTAAGGAGAACTACCATCTTAACATTATAAATGCTTCTGTGAAGAATCCTTTCTTCTATCTGCTTCACATTGTCCTGGAAGTTCTTTTATGGCTGCCTTTAGAAGATCCCAAAGCAGAGTCCAATTTATTCCAATTCAGAATATATATAAATGCACTTCCTACAATATAGCATAAAGTCACAAAGTACATAAAAAATGTTGTAATGTGGATCCATCCAGCCAGGCACAAAACAGTTCCTGGAATTCTTTTCCATCATTACACAGCCTCTAAAACATACTACTGGATAGGCAAGGGGAAAAAAAAAGGTGAATGAAAAAGGTAGCTCCAAAGCATCTGTTAAGCATGATTCCTGTTTCCTCTATACATTTGCTAAATTTACAAGCAATTATTTTTGAGGCCGAGAGCAGAAAATTCTTGGTGTTATCTCAGAACAGGTTCTGCAGGTTAGAAAAGTGACATAGTGTTAAAAACTCCGCTTTCTTTGTTTTGAGACTTGTAAAAATAATTTTCCATTTTTCAAGACAGTTATTCAAGGGGGAAAAAAATATCATTAAGCTAGGTATATGTAAACTCACACTGCATTTTTATCTTTATATGGTTTTACTACTTTGCTAATTTATTCTCCTGGGTATTGACTGCACCAGAGTTATACTTATTCACTGACAGCTGTGCTGGTGATAGCTGTGATTAGTAACAGTGAAGGCTATTCCATTTTGAAACAAGGATATGTTTTGTTATCACTCTAAATCTGTGTCCCAGTGAAATAAGGGACTCCATCAGTGCACTTACATGAGATAGAGGTCCGACAACAGCTGTAATTAAAGGCAAATCCACAGTATCTTAAGTTCAGCTGAGAGAGGACAAACCTAAGTTTCTCTCACTTCCCACAAGAAAATTTTACATCTTTAATGATGTCATCACTCAGTTTTTTAAAACCATCTCCAGATAATTTTTTTTAAAAGTGGTCTAAGCTGAATATAATAGACACATAAGAGCTCATCTTTATTAGTACAAACATTTTATTCATATACTATTCCTTATACAGCTCCCTTTTTTCTCTTATCTGCTCAGTTCTGACCAGTAATTTCAATCAACACCTGCACTACCACATTCAAGTTTTACCTTGATGCGCAACACAAAAATCAACAACACAGATACCAGGGGTATATATTGTGAAAATCTTTCATCGTACCAGCAGGACAATGCTGAATTGCTCAAAGGATTGCACATGAAAACCCAGACTGAGGTCATCAAAATAAATGCTCATTCTCACAAAAGATTGTATTACATTTTTGATGTAAGGAGGAAATACTATGTACATGACTAAATGCTGAATTAAAATTAAAGGAAAACAAATTTCCAAGAACCTACTATCAGGCAGTAGTAAGACTGCTCAGGTAAAATGTTCTCTTCTACCCAAATATTCGTGCTTTAGGAGAAAAAAAATAAAATTAAAAAAATCATAATCTCCTTAATAAATGTAGCAGCAATTTGTCTCCTAACCAGTAGCTAGCAAGCTCATGAAGTCTGGATTGAGTACAGCCCAGTTCAGCCAAGCACTCAAACACAAGGTAAAGGAAACTTCTGAAAGTGTATCAAACTGTAATTCCAAATAAATCTCCTTCAGAGTTTACCCAATGTTATCAGAATTTTCATGCTTGACAAATGTGAGAATTTTCCCAGCAGCCAAAAAAACCTTACATTAAAAACAAAATGAAGAATTTTACCGTATCAGGGCCACAGAAAGCAGTGGCAGTACCACCAAAGAACATGGCATATATGTGAATACAGTTTCAGGCAATGCACAAGTCAAGTTACAAGCGTGAGAAGTTTAAAGGTGACTGTCCAAACTTGCAATAACAATTCCATGAAATGTATGTATTTTCTTAGGATCTAACCTTTTTGGTTCACCTTAAGAACAGGTTACAGGACCCTTTTCCATTTAAATACATCTTAGATATCACAGTTGCTGCCAGAATGGCATAAATGTTGAAACCCTTTGCAGTTCTTGCCCAACCTCTGTTCTTACTCACTGTTTTTTCTAACCTCTTCACGAATTACCTGCTAACAGGTAAACTCTGTATCAGTCTGGAAATTATATGTTCCTTCTCACATAACAATTCTCCTTCACACACGGCTGAAGAGACTATACTATTAAAAGAGGAAGTGTTAGCTTAAAAAAGCTCTCGATTTCCAAAGTCCATGCAACAGCTTTCTTGATCAAATCTGCATACTTCTCTTCCTCCCACACTAACATCCCACCCTCCTCCCAAATTTGGAAGACTCTCTGCTTACATTTCCTTCGTTTTATTTGAATCTCATTTGATCCGCAGCTTGAGAAGAAAGAAGAATAGGCTTTCTCAATGCTCTGATAGGGTTCTCTTTACTCTTGCCAATAAAGGGAGCTTTGCTACAGTCTGCCTGGTTTCTTTCTGTGCCCTGAAGAAAGAAAAAGTTTGAGTTACATTACCTTCGTTCAAAAACCCTGTAACAGACTTCTCAGAATCTATCAAGTTACTTCATTAGCTTCATTAGACTATCAAACTAATTCTTAATGATAAATTTCAAAAATAACCTAATAACAAAGAACACTACATGGAATATATCAACATGATTTTTAAAGCATTGTTTCTTCTCCTCCACTACTGCTCACAAAGGACTCTCAACAATGAGCACAGTTAAAAATCAGAGCTAATGCTTCTTGCTTTCACACACACACAAAAACTTCTCCACCCAGACACATTGTGTGTCATTACAGACTGTATAAAATCTTCAAAGCAGTGCCATTTTCTTGGAAAGTCTGATAAATTCCATTTGAAAACAACAGCCCAATTCCGGGAAAGTAATTATGTGTTCTGCAGAATATTTCTTAAAAAAACCACCCTGTGACAATATTCCAAGAGGTCATTAGAAGCAATCAACTTAGTTTGGGGAAGTTTGTTTGATCCTGGAATTTTCACAAAGAAAAAGAAGAAAATGGTCGAACAGTGTAACTAATACAGATCTTCATCAGTCTCTATCCATTGCATTCCCAAACACGACACTAAACTTCAGGTGCAACAAATGCTACAACAATGCCCAGGCCACCAGTACACGAGGTCTGAAATCCCCCTAGCCTCTCTCCTCTTTACATTTCAAGGCCAACTTCTTGTGAGCACACAGCAGTAACCTCACCCGGCCACGTCCAACACAGAGCCAAAGCACATTGTACAGGAATTTCAGCTGCTCAACTCGTGCCAGTGACCTTTGCACCCACCTAGCCCAGAGTCCAGCAGTGCCTGTGAGCCGTGACCCAGGCGAGCGGCTATTCCGGGGTGCCAGGGCAGCGACGTTCCCGGGTGGCACTGAGCAGACGGGCACCAAGGGCCCGGCTCGGCAGCGTGCTCCCAGTGGGCATCCTGCACACAGCGATGGAGCAGCCTCAGCAGTCCCACACAGCTGCCTGCGGAAGGGCAGACAGTCACAGCAATGCTTACCTGACTCCAAATACGCTGGGCTTTCACTCCCGTCGCCACAGCTGAAGTGTGGGACTTTGTAACACGAGACCAAGATAACATTTAGCCAGTCAGGAGAAATGCCACAAACTTCCACAGCTATAAATTAGTCTTTTTTTTTTTTTTTTTGGTGGCTTCCTGATTTTTATTTTTTTTTTATCTTAGTCACATGCTACGATTCACCTTTAGTCCTCAGGAAGTGGAAAGGAAAGGCTACTGCTACTAACAAAGTAACAGCAATGCTACTTTGGAACATAATCATAGTAACTAGCATGCTAATGAGTGGTTACAGATTCTGGCACACAGGCCAAGGAAAGCCCAGTCTGGCTCATTCTAGAAAAACAGTACCTGGAAAAATAGCCCTGAACTGAGATTTATAGAACACTCCAGGAACAAATGCTTACTCATACAAAAAGGAGATCTGCAACTGTACACTTTCCCCATCAAAACCGTATATAAATTAGAAGTCAGCCCATAGCACCTACAGATGTCACAAAAGTAGTACAAATTTCTGTACTAAGCATTTACATATTAACTCAGAAAAAAACTGAAGTTCTAAAACTTCTAGCTCCCATCCTGCGTTCAGACACCGGTTATATCAACGACCCCGGCCACTGCTCCTTCGTATTTTTAGGTATAAATCCAAATTAAGTGCAGGGAGTTTTGTACTTTCAGCCTCTCCTTTCCCTCCCAAGACACCAACCAACCCCTTCCAAACCATGGAGAATTGAGGCACCTCCAAAGTTTCATTCTTACTGAACAAGTGCACTCCACAGCTGAACAGCAGCATTATGACAGTGCTATACTCTTAAAAATCTGGCATGAAAAAAAAAAATCCAAAGATAATGGTAAGACATAGAAAGGATTGGGGATTTAGCTCTTAAGATTAACATAAGAAGAGGAACATTCTCAGAACACTGTTCTTGAAAATAATTCCATATTATATTGGAAAACCAAAGCAAAAATTGACTACAAAAAAATCTTTTAATACTAATGAAGTACACATTATTGTTTCTTAACTTGAATATACTAGATAATTCAGGGAAATTATTACAAAGAATTTCAATGAATTACAAGCAATAAAAAAAGGCAATCAAAACTTTTACTTTCCAGCAAGCACAGTTATTGTTGCATGCTACAACATACAGAAATTACTTCCATTATCCTTTATATGTTAGGCAACAAAAAGTACCTTACCTTATTCTCCACTCTCTGAGCACAGAGGATTAAAAACAAAATTTTAGGCAGAAACTGGCAGGTATTTTGTATTAAGGATAAAACCCAAACCACTGCATCAATAAGCTTAGCGGCTGTCCAGCATGCCATGCACACTCTAGGGACATTTAAAGAAAACTTATCCACTTTTTTTTGCAACATTCCAGATTTTGGAATTGGAAACCCAAAGGCAGCCATTCATTACCTCCTCCAAAATGCAGGTCTCAGCAACACCACACTGCAAGAGGAGCCACCACAGCTTGATTTTCCCTCCTAGTAATTCCCTCCTTGCCAACTACTGCACTGCAGTCTTTCTGAGGGCTGTGCAAAATGCAATCAGGGGAGGGCTGAAAGACCCCGGGAAAGAAACACAGCTACAGGAAAGTTCCTTCAAATTATCTCATATCTTCCTAGTCATGAAGGCATGAAAAGCATAATCTGCAGAGTGTGGTGGGATCTCTTGGGATTCTCTCTGCTGTTCCTCCTCTCATGTTCCTGCCTACCTTTTACTTCATTTTTCACAGGATAATTTCGGGAGAGTACTTTGTGGCAAAACTAGAGGGAAAGGGGGGAAAATAATAAACAATTTTGTTATAATAAAGAAACCTTATTCTCATAACTGTAATATTTTAGGGGATTAAAACCAAAAATCTTTTAAGGTTTAGGGTGTTCTGGTGTTTTCTGGGTTCAGGGAAGGGGGAGATACTGGTAGAGTGGATTTTTTTTGCTTTTGCAGCTTAAATCAGGGAGTGTGGTCAATTAACTACTTAGCACTTGGATGCCTTCCCTATACAATTAAAACTGCCGTGATTACACAACAGTAGCATTTGTGAGACAAGTGCCCAGCAGGGGCATTTATAATTACTCCCCAAGTGTTCCACAACAGCAGCAAAAGAATACATCCAAATATTAAAGAAGCTTTCACAGAAGGGGTGTGGTTGGAAGGGACATCTGGAGCCCATCCAGCCCAGCCCCCTCTGCCCAGGCAGAGCTGCCCAGCACAGCTACCCATTGCGTTTTAAGCATTTGCAGAGAGAGACTCTACCACCACTCTGGGCAGCCTGTTGCAGTGTTTGAGCATACCTCCAGCCAAAAGCTTTTCGTGTATTCAGATAGAATTTTATTTTATTTTTTTTACTTAATTTATTCCCATTGCCTCTCTGGACACTAGAAGTCTTAATTTTTAATTTCAGTTACCTCCATCCCCCTCCACTCTCCACAGCTGCGTTTAAGAGCACAGGGAGCAACAATGAGTCCTCAGTGTCAATCAGCCAATTGTTGGCTCATTTGAAACAATAGGCTCATCACTGCTTTCCATCTCTCCTTCCCTCTGCATCCTGCAGAGCCAGGCTCAAGGCCAGATCTTTTAGCTCATGCAGCTGCCTACCATCAGCAATCTATTATTCCTGGAGATCCAGGTCCTCCTTGGGGGAGCATCCTGCCAGTCTCCTCCGGTTCAGCCTCACTGGAACATCAGGCAGGGCTGAACACACACTGGCAATGACATGGAAAGCTCAGAAACCTCCACAGCGCTTCAGCACCTTCCCACCTTCTGCAGCCCCCAGGAGGGGGGCAGTAGCCAGCAATCAGAGCATGTTATATGAGGATGAGCAGAAAGGAAATGGGAGAGTTTAGAGCTAGAAGCATCCTTTGGGAGTTTGGCTCAAAGCAGTGCAAAGCCTGGCTGGTTTTAGTGGTTTTCCTTTCCTTTAAAAGGCCAATACAATGGGCAACATAGATGCAGACTCAGATACAGAGAACACAACTACTACCCACTCGCCCACCAACAGATAAGGGGGAAGAATAATTTCTCAAAGCTGTGCACAAGTCCTTTGCTTACACTTTTACAGGGCTCATGAGTTCCCATGCACTAAAACAATTTCTCAATTTTTTTTCTAACACGGATGGGTTAACTTTGAAATTCCTGTAATGGACAACATATACCCAGCTTAGGCTCCCAAACAACATTTTAGTTAGTTTTATTTTCAACTCTTATCTATTGAAAATAATTTACCAAAGGTCATCTTCAGCTTCAAATCCCTTCCTTGGTTTGTACACCACATGACATACAACATTTTAAAAACATGATCACAAATGTGAAAAAGGGAAAGAGAGGCCTGTTGGCTTTGAAACAGAAAAAAAAAAATCTAAAAAGCTATCAGAGACTTTCTGTGTGACTTAGAGCACTTTTGTATATTTCTGTTGTGCTTTGTTGAGGGATAAATCCCCCTTCTCTGATCTTACCTGAACACCTACCAAGTTCCCATCTCTTCACATGTATTACCTTGTATAATAGGACTCCAGTCTTAAGCTGGAAACTGTCAAAAGTGAAAAAATAACTAGAAATAAGGAACACAAAAACAATTACATCTTGGTAAAGTTGGGGAGAAGAAGGACCAAAAACATTCCTTTCCCCTAAAACATTCCCATTTATGAATGGTAAAATAAGAGATTTAATTTTGTTTGTTTTCTGGGTTTTTTTTGTTTCCGCAGTCAGTTTAACACTAGCACCTTAATACTTCTTAACCTGCTTTGCTTCAGGGCAGTGAAAATTACTTCAAGACAGCCATGTGCAGCCTAGTTGCTTTCTGACTGGCATTCACACACCAGGACAGAGGTACACAACATTTCTTATGAAAACACCACCAAACACCTAGCACCAATTCAGAAGATGTGGCCAAGTGGAAAAAAAAAAAAAAAAAAAAAAAAAAAAAAAAAAAAAAAAAAAAAAAATCATCTTACAGAAAGATAGTAAGTCTGCTTCATAAATTTTTCATGGTCCTGTGTGGGAGGGTAAAAGAGAAAGAAAAAAAGGCCAAAAGAGTATCCAAGTATTCCAGTAGACTACTTCCTTTTCCTGCACCCTTCAGATGCTACTTCCAGATCACAACCTAAAAAGGACTTGTTATCCTGTTATGTGAACCTACAAAAAGAACTTATTGTGATAAGACCATGAACTTCTGTATATAAACAGCATCACTAATTCACATAATTTATTACTGACAAAAAGGTCTTAGTCACAGTGCTTAACATATGGTCCAGCAATACCGTAGCAAAAAGCCTAATTTTCATCCCTTTCCAAGAGAATTTTGAAAGACCCTCTCTACCCTCCAGCTTCATAAAGCTGTACCTGTTCCGAGGAAAAAGCTAGAGTAGTCCCAGAGCATCACCTGCTGCTCCTCTCCAAAGACACAACCCCCATCACTCACCTGAAGGATTGATGAATTTCCCATGTTCATGTCAAGAAGTTGAAAGAAGCACGTTTCACTTCTTTTATTCATTCCTAATTTAAAGCCTAAACTGAAGGCAAACAGGACTAACTTTTTTTTTTTTTAGAAGCATAATTCCTTTTCAAACTCCAGAAAAAGAGTGGAACAAGGAAGGAAAGCACAACCCCAAACATATTTAAGGTACTGTTCTAAAAGATTCAGTACATTTTCGCCTCTTGCAAGTAAGGTATAATGTAGTTTTCCACATTAGACTGTGGCTGACTGAGGAAGCTGATTATCACCTTTGAGTTTTAATCATATTTTTAATCTCTTTGAAATCCAACATCTGAGGGAAAGATTTTTTTGTGAAATACAGATAATAATTTGCTTACCTTCCTTGCAAATGCACCTGATGAAACAAAAAAAACCAAGCCTCCATATACTATCATGCAACTGAAGTCCATCAGGCAGAATGCAAAAGAACTTGTCAAATAGTCCATTCTGATTGTGTGCAAGACACACAACAAGACGTAACAAGGCTATAAAGAGGGTTTATTTATAGAAATGAGAACGAAACTTGCTTTGACTTTTGAGGTATCACCCTCATTCATGAGTAAACCAAGCCCAAGCACTGAAGACAATTTGTAAAATTAATACCATCAACTTAAAGACGTGAAAACACAAGGGAGAACAAGGTACTTTACAGCGCCATGCAATATTAATACTAAAAAACCCAAAAAAACAAAACTAAAATACCCCACCAACAAAAAACCCCAATTCACACAAGTGTCATGAAGTTTCTCAACGTACATATTAAAAACACACACAGCAGAAGAGTTGTTCCTACGTACCTGTTTACATGAAAAAAATTCACAACACAAACCCCAGTGACACACAAGACTGCAGTCTGTGCTTCCGACAGATTAATACATTGTTTCCCACTGCTGAGAGCTGGTCTTGATTCAGTTACAGCCTAAGCACTTAGGCTTTCCTGCTGGGAAACAAACAAGTCAAGTCGGTTTCAAGCATCTCCTGTTAATATACAGAAACAATTCTCACAAGCCTGAAGGCAGAGAAGAGAAATTGTAGGCAAAGGCTGCACCAAACCGTAACAAACTATAGCAAATCAAAAAGCTGCACTAAGACTTACTAATTCACTAGAAAATTCATTGCAAAAGTCTATTTACTTCATGAAGGAAGTCACCACTACCATCACTTAGTCAGTCAAGCATATCTACAAGAATGTTTTACATAATGGGAAAATTTTTACTGGCCAGAGGTTCACAGTGTTCTTAAATTTCCAGAAATTGCAGATGTAAAGATACTTCTGTTAACCTAAACCAAAACCAAGAAAAGAAACTGAGATGCACGCTCTATTTCACAATACGGCTCTAATTGTACTGGCTACTATTCTTCAACCTACTCGGCATAGGAAAGACTTGCACTCTGATATTATAGGGTGGAAATGTGAACATGTGAAATGTGAAGGGTGAAAACAGAGGTAGCTTTTAGACTACCACCAAATGGTATTAAAATATATTAGCCAGCATAAAATTTTGGCTAGCACATTGTTGCACTTTCTGAGCTGTGACACTAAGAACTGAAGTAGTTTAAGGAACCAGTTTCATTATTGCAGAAAATGAGTGAGCCAGTCAGAACGTATGTACAAGAAAGCATGACACCATCTTAGTTCTTTCATTTTCACCTTACTTTTAAAAGCTAACAAGAGAGCCAAGAATCATTAGGCAGTCAGTAATGAACTGAAAGGTGTTCCTTCCTTCTTTTAACAAGGAAAATATGCTGCAACACAACTACAGTATAAAATCCATTTTAACCAAACAATGTAAAGTAGTGTGAATGAAGGAATCTTTCCTCAGTTTTCAGAGGGCTGGTAACAGTTTAAGGATTATATTTAAAAATCAAAGAGTAAATTCAAAGCATTGCATAGGTTATATTATTCCTCTTAACCTGCTAAAAATTACCAATTTAAAAATGCAGGTTATATTTTAGTTGCTGCTTTTAAAATATTTTTAATGATACTTAAGAGTAAGCCTTTTCATCACACAACTTTTTGAAAGCTGGAAATTGAATAAATATTTTGAATTCATGCCATGGATCCCAAATGCACAAGTATCAGGATTAGTGTTCTAAAACAGACTTTAAATTATGAAGCTGATCATAAACTAAAGCCCACTATGTGAAGTTTCAAAAGCACAGAGACCACATTAGTTTTACTACTGAAGTAGTATAATTCTATTATCATGACAGTGCAATACAACTTTCCTAGCAGGTCACAAAGCATTGAGGGGGACACATATGATTAGAAGCTCAAATTCAGAGAATTAAGTTCATATTCTGCCAACCCTTAGTGCTGGCGCTCCAATAACGCAGTATGCAAACAATTGTTTCTGTGGTCCTGATTTTTTTACCTGCTTTTGGTGATGCAAATCCTTTCTAAAGCATTCTGTCCTACTGAAACATTCTCATCCCCCCACAGTACATCACGACATCCCATCTCACTTTTCTTCTCATAGACAATTTACTTTACCTATGTATTTGCCAGCAAAAGCCACGTTGATAGTAACAGAAGAACAAATAAGAAAGGTCTTCTGACTCAAGTAACTACATGCTTCTTTTTAAATTGAAACCTAGTGATGGGGGCTGCCTACACTGCACAACAGAACCAACCTGTAATTATGGAAAAGGAGAAAAAATGCACATGCAGAACAGAAAACAAAAAGCTTGTTTCCTCCTGTTATCTGCTGATGCACTCATTCATCTGAAGGCCTAAATTCTATGCCCAGAACATACAGACCAAGACCAGCAATGCAGCTGCACTGCTCAAGTAAAAAGCAACATCTTTGTCATAATTACCAAAGCAATCTCTTGGGTCCTCAGCGTGGTTCCCAAGGTGTCCATCAGCTCACACAGAAAGCAAACAGCAGTACAGCTCTGTCTCGTGGGATAGCTGAGCACTTTGCCTCACCTGAAACTAGACTCTTCTGGTCAGTCTTGACAGTGCTGTACTTACATGGACTTCACCATCTTTATCCACACATGGATATAAGCCCTCCCCCTCCATGAACTGGCAGGCTGCACTCCCTGTTTGCCTTACTAAAAAACCACAGCCAGAAGAATACTGGCTTTGTGGTCTGCCTTAGGTTTTCCACTCAAATCTCTAGAGGAAGCATAGCTCTTCCTACAGTGTTAAACATCTGGAAATCATGCTGGAGGAGCAAGCTTAATCTGCCACTTTGTAAGACGGCCCTACAGAGCTCAAAACCCTTGGAGCTATTCTTGTAAGCTAAGGTCACACCATAAAACCCATTGTCTAGATTCAGATAGGAACATAATGGTAGAGAAGCTTCAGTAATTCTTGTCTAATGCTGGATCTCTACATAGTGCAGGGAAGAATCAATGCAAACCGAGAAAAAAAACTCAAAACAAAACAACCACACAAGAAATAAAATACTAATAAACCTAGACAAGAGATAAAGGATGAATTAGAAAAACAAATCCTTGCAGTAGCAAGAAACAGCTGTGTTCGAGCCTATAGTCCGAGTACACACTGGAGACAACCCTGAAGCCCTCTGTGTTTAGACAGCCACCAGAAACAGTTACATTTACAAAAACAAACTGCAGGCAGTGATTACTGATATAAAATGTGTAACACTCCAACATCTATTTCCCCCATACTTTTCTCCCTCATTCAGTATTGGCAGTAATCAGTTTTATCAGTTAACATAATGCTGAAAACTCATCTGCCTGATTTAAATTATCATACTGCCTGCTTTTCCAAAGTTAATTTGGATTGTCTAACTAGTTCTGCCACAGTCATAGCAAAGCTGTGATACTGTCCAAGAGGACTGACTGACCACACTGGGTATCTGCAGAAAAAATTATCCCAGTCACCCTTTATTCCATTTAGTGAAAACAGATTAATATCCTACATCAGCTTAGAACAATGGAAACTGAACTCCTCTGTACTAATTTACAGCCATTATAACCCAGCCTCTTTATGTTGCAGTGAACATCTGGGTATGTAGGGTTGGGTTAGGGAAACAGCACCTCAGAAGTCACTTGCATGCAAACATTAAAGCTTTCTTAAAAACACTTCTATTTATAGGGAAATTAGTAGAGACCAGAAGAACAGAGAGACAACAACAGTTTAAGGAGTATATGGGCTCAGGGAGCTCTAACAGAGAATAAGGCCATACAGAAACGTTATTAGAACACTCACTAAATGCTCATTTCTATTTTACTTAATGTATGTAATACTTGGCAATAGGCTCTAATGCTTGAGCCCTGATAACTGACTACAACATTAAGACATGGCTACATCTTTATTTGGCCTTCCCACCTCCTCCTTGGAACTTAGTATGCCTGCAGTAGTAAAGAAAAAACAAAACTCAAACCTAAAATCATGACGAAAACATGACTTTGTTTTTACAGCTCACAACATCATACAATATAAAACTCATGTTCAGTGGTGACTTAAACACCAGGTTTAAAGGTCCAAAGTGAGTTCCCGTACTCTGCAGCTCTGGGCCTACTCTGAGTGATGGAGATACACTATTTCATTTTGGTGTCAGTAACAGCATCAAGACTGACACATTGCATCTCATCTTAACATCAGGCTCAAGCATTTCATTTAATAACTCAAGACAGGCATCCATATTTATTATCAAGAGCTTTCCTGTACAGCAGTAAATTCTTCCACAGGTGCATGGGACACATACTCTTTTCTCAAAAGATGCCTGTGCAAATAAAATCCTCCATTTATGCAAAATCTCATGTTTGATCATTTATTTACTACTTAAAAAAACAAACAGAAATATATTTCACCAGCCCACTCATTTTGGTGGATGTATTACAGTCCTGCTCTTACCAGTCCCTAGGCCTCCCCTCATTACCTTCTTCACCAAAAAATAAACAAGATACATCCTCAATACAGTACAATATGCTCTCACTTCTTCCCTGACTGCCCTGACTACATCCTCTCTGATCAGCATGCCTGTGGGATGTGCTGCTGGATGCCATTTTGGCTGTAGGAGCAACAGTTATTCCTCAGCCTGGAATCCAAGCACAGCAAAATGCCGCAACCAATCCCATGAATTGCCAAATCTTAGCCTGAAAACAGAGACTTAGTCTCCTAACCACTTGAAACTCAAGGCAGGAGGGAAGAAGCAAGGCTAGGTTTTGTTAATATTTAAGTATCTACTAGAGAAAATGCAGAATACTATTAGCCTTCTCACTGTACATTATCCTGGACAATGTTAAAACCAAAGCTTTCTATTCAAGGTGACCAAACACAACTTTCTTCCTTCCTGATTCATTTCCACCTTCAGCTTTGGCCTCACTCACCAAGCCAACCACGTAACTGAGGAATGACAAGTTCACATTTGATATGAAGTCGTATGGCTGAATGACATCATAACTGCTATATTTTAATTGCCCCTTTAAGAGTTATTCTTAGCAAGCTCTGAGTTATTATTAGCAAACTGATAAAACTCTAATGGCCAAGTTCTCTCACAAAACAGCTTGTCCATTTTTCCAGTTATCACATAACTGATAAGTTTTCCTATTTGAGTTATGCCGAAATAGATGATTAAGACCAAGAAGAATCATCCCCCTGCCTAGTACTTGAACCTGCTGTATTTTGACAAACTAACAGTATCTGACGATCACACATTTTAACCCTGGCCAAAGTTAGAAAACCAACAAAGATTTTTGCAAACTTCTCAATTTCTCTTTCTGAAAACAGAAAATTGCATGTGACATCCTCTGGCTCCCCAAACACCACTTCAACAGCTGTTAAACTCAAGTTAAGTCTGTTAAGTTAGGCTTCCAGCTCCTAGATCTGAAATTATTTAAACTTTCCAACTCTAAGAAGTGGATTTTTGCTAAGCAACGTCTTCTTCAGAAAAAGAAAAAACGATTAGTCTCAGTTTCTTATGAAAAAATGCATCTCTTGCATTTCTTGCTCTGTGCTGTTTAATGCTACTAAATCTTTTTTGCTAGCTGGTTATAGTTACCTTAGTTCTGTAAATCACCCTAAAAATATTTTTACCTGTAATGAAAAGAGAACCCAGTGTGACTAACTCTATTTCTCTTGGCCAACGCCATTTCTGAAAATGAGGGCTTGGGGTTTTTTTCTACTTACAGCCCTGTGGTGTGGGAGAATTCAAAGACCTCAGCAACCTCACTCTGATATCTTTGAAGCAATCCTACCAGCAAGGAGTACTCAACAAACTCACTTTTAATTTAGTTCACATCTCAGCGCTAACTACTGCAGAGAGAGTCAAGGGTCTAATCACAGGTGTTTAGTACAATTCCAGATGCCAAGTCATGTGTAGAACTGGCAGATAAAGAGTTTAGCCATATGGAAGATCACATACTTTTTGAGCATCAACTTCAGACCACAGGGGATAACCTACTGCATTTAAGATGGTATTCAGTGTCTCTGTGTGTAGGCACCATCTTTGTTCCCTTAGGTTTTCTAAAGTCACTAGTCAGTCAGGGCTTAGGCAAAGAAATACAACCATGTCATTAAGATAAAACACAGCTCTTTAAAAAGAAATGCTAGAAGACAGGATAAAAGAGATCATAAGAACTCAAAAGACTCACAAGAGTGTTTTTGCTGTAATGGTCAGTCTAATTAACTTCCGGATTTTTAAATCAAGAATTTCTTGAGACCGGATTTCTTTAATGCTACAGTATCCCCACTGACATGGCAGCAGCGCAAGAACATAACAGAGAGTCAACACTTGAACAGATGAGAGCTACAACAGAGGCAGCTGCTAAAATCTAAATCACCCACACAAAAAGCATATGATTGATTCCTTCCATACCTCCTTCCCATGGCGACAGACTGTCTTTTTAGTATTCTATCTAATCACTTCAAACTGAAAAAAGCCCCATACTGTAGCAAGTATTCCTGCCTTTGGACAGTTTTTTTAATAAAGAGAAGTCCTTAAAAAGAAAAATACAGACATGGAAATAGTCCTGGGCAGAAGCCTGCTTCCATTAGGTATATAAATATTTCAATCCCAGCAGCACCACCTAATGGAGAGCTCACCCATTTTTCCCCTTCTTTAACATGACAAACGTTTTCTTTTGGAGGTGTTAACAACTGGTACTTTAGCACATGGCCAAATTAATACTCTATAAAATCTGATTAGCTACAAGAGAAGCCAAACCATTTCTCCATAGACAATCATGGTCCTTTTTTCCACACACACCCACATTACATTCATACAGAAATTTATTAAGTACAACAAGACATTTGCTCAACCAGGAGATAATATTTTAAGAAAATTTTAGTTAGAAATTTATTTTAAAAACCCAAACAACAGTGAGTGTGCAGCAGTGCCAGCTTAGAAATACAGCTACCTAAGGCATGTTTCAACTTGCCCTCAGAAAGCAAAACAGAGATGTCACTACCTCTAAACTGTACAGAACATTGAAAAACCCTGAGCTGAGATGCAGTTATGCATTCCAAGACATGTTCAGGTTGCAATTCTGCTACAAACCGTGCTATGGGAGATGGGCAGCAATTTATTGTAAGCATAAAGCGTGTAGCATGATTCCTTTTGTAAACTTCCGTCATTTATCTCTTGCCAACGCACATGAAAGAACTTATGTATAACTGGATTCATAAGAAGTCAGGTTTTTTCCTCACTGCCTTTTGTCCTCCTTGTTCATTATATAAATCACAACACTGTAAGTAAGGGTTCAACTACTTTGAACTTTTCCAATTAACTCAGCATATGGACACTCCTGTTCTGGAAAAACGGTCTTTTTATATATGGTTCAGAGGACTTCCAAAGTCTATCTGCCCTAGCTCATCTTGGAATAGTCAACTAATATACTGAGAGTTCATTTTTAAAATAAACAAACAACCCCCAATCAAACAAAAAAAACCCCAAAACAAAACACTACCAAAATCATAGTAATTAATTCTGCAAAACTACAGCATCATACTTCAGCTATATGTACTAAAAGCTTTATTTACACAAACAGGATAATTTCAAGTTTCTTCCTCGTTTATTTTGAGAGAGTCTCCTCTGCAAAAATACACAGAATGCAGTGGGTAGATACTTATTTGCTTGTCCTAAATCTGCCTTTAAAAAGCAAATAAAAGCACACGCAAAACCAACGAAACAAAAAACCCCAAACACAACAACAACAGAAAAAACCCAAACACCAACCAAACCACACAAACTACCAAAAGAGTAAATCCCCCAAAATTCCCTCAAAATCTTACTGGCTAAAATATTGAAAGTTGCATGTCTAAATAATCCTTTTCAAAATGAAAGTGCAGTTCTCAGGAATTTGCAAAAGAGAAAGAGGAATAAAGGAAATTTATGGTGCCAGCCAGTGAAAAATAGCTGATGAAATTCAATACACAAATAACAATAAACACATTTTATCTTCCTAGAGATTGCAAGAGAATTCTTCTGTCCATGCTCAAAACCACACAGCTACAAAAACCACCTGCCAAACAGTATGAGCAACACAACAGCAGTATCTACTAGCTGAACTACAGCATAAGATTCATTGGCATTTCCATCACATATTGACACCATGGGTGAGTAGTGAGATGTATTTGCTAATCTGAACTATAGCATGCTCAGGTTCTGTAGATAGAAACATGATTCAACTCCTGACAGAGAACAGGATACTACTGACTTCAAGTGATATTGCATCTCATTAATTTCAAATTAAGTTAGCACAAATCCTTTATTCCCGCCCCCCTCAAATACCCTCTGAATTTTAGAAAGCAATGAAAACACTACTGCATTAAAGGTTCCAAAACTGCTAGAGATGCACACATGCAATTCAGCAGTCTCCACTTATTTAGGTATCCAACTTCCTTCCACTCAAATTGCCAGCCAAATGGTGGCTTTTGAGAATATGGCATTTTACAAACACAAGCACTTCACCTATTGAATACAGAACTGGTATCCTAATCAAGTTCAACCCCAACAGTCATAATGGGATAAAAGGATAAAAACATTCCCAAGCACAACAAATCCTCTCAAGGATGTTGTGCTGAACAGAAAAGAGGACACTGCAAAGGATGGAATACAGCAAGTGTAGAATCACAGATATATATCCTTCAGACAATAGTAGGGTACACTGCAGTGCATCTTTAGGGACCTGGAAGACAAGAGCATGTTAATTCACCTGGAATGGGAGGTAGGGCAGAGAGGGAATCACTGAAGCAGGCAGCTACAGAGAGGTCAAAGAAAAGCAGATTTAGAAGATAAAAATTACTTGCCAGAAGTGTGAAAATAAATACAATCCTGGAAACAGGTATTTCAAGAGAAAAAAGAAGAATGATATAAATGGAAGTAAAGGGGAGAATGCAGTTACTTTGCTCAAGCGCAAGGACGAAACCACCATGGAATAAAAGTTATCCCTTAGCAACTCTAAAATTACAAGAAATCTGACTGAAAGCAGGTCAAAATATGTCACTTCTAAGAATCAAAAGAACCAGCTGGAGAAATTCAGAGCATTTATACTTATTCGGACAAACAAGATGGAAGAGAGGCACAGTACGGACAAGAGTATTCCATTAGTAACTGAAGAGCATAAAATGCAGGAGGAGAAGTCACTTGGGATGGTTTAAAGGAGATTTAAACCAAAATGAGTTAAATGAAAATAATTAAGTTATACTTCCTATGCAAAAATCAAGACTTATATCTGCGAGTCATTAACTTACAAGCCTCAGCACTCAAAGCTACCTACTCTCACAAGGATCCTCTCTGTAAAGACACAGAGGGCACAGTCAATCTAGTACAGTACACAAGATCTTCATTATAAAAACCTCTAATAATTGTTCTAGTTATTTCCTTCTCACATGTACAGAGATGAGCTTACAAAACAAAATCCATTCATGTTGCTAAAATTTAGTTTATGAGCTGGACTTTGCTGTTAACAAGTTATTTTAGACACAATTATCATGTAAACTGGCTCCATAAAACAAGTAAAAAAATGTTACTTTTCTAGAACATCCCAAGGAGAAAGCCAGGAACAACTACAAGCACCAGAACAGCTACCATTGAAAAAATTCTTTCCTGTACACTTACCTTCATCCAGCACTGCATGTTTGTTGTGGGCATCAATGGAAGAGTGAGGTGAGTGCTTTTTCCTGTCCCACAATACCAATGGTGCAGGATGGCACAGCTCTGCAGGGGAGGCAGGACTGGATGCCTCCACACAGCACTTGTAATTCACTCACTTTATCAACAGATGACGCTTGTACTGCCCTGCTGGGTCCCAGCACCTCATCATTTTTATGTCCTCAGATCATAGGAAAGTACCGCTATTCCCATGTTATTACAGACCAGGAAAATGGTCTGTATATGGAGCAAGAAGCCAGACACAAAATAAGCCACTGACTGCATCAAAGTTATTTTCAGAACTCCCAGTCAGCTACCACCTAACCTGAGCAACACCCAAGTACCTCTTTTCTTTCCCAGCATATATTCCACACTTAAGAAAACATCCTGAGAAAGCTAATAACCTCAGGAAGCACTTCAACATCCAGTTCAAATGCACCAGAAAACAATGAACAAAATAACAGTGGATGAAGCATCAGCAGACTCTAAGTCTTCACTCATCCTGGTAATCCCAAAAAAAAGTCCTAACCACTCGACTGAGACATCATGCTTCCTCTTGCTCCGTTTCTTAGGCACACTGAGTTTTGATTTTTCCTGGCAAGGCAAAAAGTTTCAAGAGAAGGAAGTGATACAGCTCTTAACTGGCCTGTGGTTTGATGATGAGAATACTCCCCAGGGAAGTAGGAAACTTGGATTGGAATCCCCCTTCTGCCCTTGGGACTCGGACATGATGTCACATCACTCAGCACTGCAACATCAAAGCTCCTTGTTGGTTTGGCCCTAACTGAAAGGCTTACAGTACACACATCTACAGGAATGAGAAAAAACCAAAAGCCTGCCTCCAGGTCTCCTAGATTTTACACTGGTATCTGCAAGGGACCATCTTGTCTTTCTTGATAGGTGTCAAAGCTTGCAGGAACCAAGTGGCAGCCAGGAAGGCATTTCTTATCTTACACTAGCATCTGCAACACACTTTTCAAGACAGAACAAGCCCATATTGCTTGTTTTCCTAGATACCCAAGAAAGCTGTAAAGACTGATGGCATTTTGAGCTTGACTTCAGTGTACATATCTTACTTTATTTACAAAACCATGTTTTTCATATTAATGCAGGAACCAAAAGCATCAGACAGAAGTTCAGCAATACTCCAAATGTGAATTTTTTCTAATTATGAGCTACCATACAGTCATCACTAAAACATGTAAAATGGAAGATTCATGACTTTTTTCACAAATATTTTTGATGGAAGCATTTGCTATGTATTTTGTGTGAAAAGATTCACTTCAGAGCATTTAAATTATACTAGAGAATTAGTAGCAACTTTCACCATTGCAAATAATCTACAGAATGTTTCCTCTGTACATCAGAGAAAACTATTTCATAAATCAACATTTTATGAAACTATATAAAATAACACCAGAACTATGAAATATTCCAACTTAAGGCATTCCTGCTATTCCCACGGGGGTTCTAATGCCTGCAAATCTTGAGGTCAAAGTACATAACACCCCACGTTTCAGTACAACTAGTGAGCCAGGGATGGAATCCATCACACATATCCAATATTGAACTTCTGCACAAACAAACATGTTGAGACTGTGCTTCCCAAGCTGCCTTGACTAGATGAACAGCAATTCTACTAATTACATTCTTGAAACTCTACTAAAATGACATTTTATACATGCAGAGTAAAGCAGTGGGAAAGAACAACAGCACGGAAATCAAAGGCTTAACATTTTTTGGGGGGTGGAGAGGATTAGTGATCTACAGTTGTTGTATGTAATTTTAGAGACACTCGCCCTGTTAACCTAGTTACAAAGCCAACAGTCAGTAGCAATTGAAGTCACAGTGGCAATGATATTTTGCTGTCAGGGCTCCAGAAGAGAAGATGTACATGAAGAAAACAAACACTCCCTCAAAGACTATGTAAGTCTCTCCCTCTCTCACACACACACATAAATTCTTAATACCAAATCACCTTTTGCCTCATTTTCTCTTCAAGTTCTAAGATGTTTCCACAGGATACTTTCCTTACTTCCCTTAAGTATCCTAAGAGCTTTTTTTGCATTTCCTTTTCTTTCCCATTAGAGAAAGACAGAGAGAACACATCTTCCTACATTGTGGGCACCTAATGATAGTTCATTTTAAGTTGACTCCCTTTTCCTCCCAATTCTCTAGTCCTTTCTCCTGCCATATGAAAAAAGACAGAAAAATTTAAACGTTTGTGATTTGTCAAAACTAAATATACTGACTTTAAACTGCCCATTTATGAGGGCATGGGCTTCAAGCAGGCAGAGCTGAGACACCAGTTATATTATCTCCACCAGTCCTTCACTACTGTAGTTTCTACAGCACCACTTCATCATCACAGGTTAAAAAGTTTAAGATAAAACCTAGTGCAATTACAGCACTCCCTCTTGTGCTACAATCACACCTTTATTCTGCTGCACAAACCACACAGCTCTCCCTTCATTGGCTTCTTTTCCCCATATCTTATTTTGAGATCTCCAATTTCTCCCACCACTTCTGCTGTTCCTGAGCCAGACACCAAAAACGGGAGGAGGTTTCCAATACAAGCATCCTATTCAGAAAGTAGCCACAGCTTAAAACAAACAAACAAAAACAAATTTAAGCCTTGGCAATTCTTTAAAGGAACTGTGCACAAGTGTACAGATACCTGAAACCAGTGTGCAATGAGCAGTCTTCAGACATCGTAAGATGCAACACCTTCAGCTAAGAAACACTATCATAATAAAAAAAACTAATGAAATCCAGTTACTACATCATCTGAGATATGATAGATCAGAATGTTTTATTCTTACAATCTCTATTCATACAAGGCCAGTTTAAAATATTGGAGTAGATTTAAGCCATTCCTATTTTTAAACTGCCTTTTCATCTGCAGAAGAACTATGATCAGCTGTTTATCAATGTATTTATATTCCAGTGGTTTAACAAGTTAAAAACTAAGATTTTTGGCTTTTCATATTTTCAGCATTGCCATATCTACTATAGAACAGCTGCACTTCAGTACCAAATAAACCATTCCTCTTCTCTCCTAAAGTGTTCACTGTGGACAAGAACAATGTAAAGATCTAAAATACAATATGATCCTGAGATCATTTAAAAGACAAACCGTACTAACATGGACTAATAAGACTTCCTATATAACCTTTGGTCACTGATGCTAACTACTGCCATCTTACTGTGTTTTCCAAGGTATCAACAGTAAATATGCTTACACGATACTCGAATTCTCTGAATCCATGCAAGAATGGCTTCTCAAAACTGGTACCATCAAACTTAATTGCAGAAGGACTTCAGGAAAGCCTAAAGACTGAGTCATTTAGCACCCCCTTTTGATCTGAAATAATTTGCTCTGATACTGAATGCACTTTACGATTCTATATTCTAGGTCCAGCTATTATTAGAAGTACCTCATCAAGTCATATTTCAGTAAAACACCTACCATTCTCGTGCTGGAACAACGCAACTTTAATAACCCCCTAGTGCCGCCTGCTTGCAATGCCCAAGCTCATGATACATCAATGTTTCCGTTACCAAGCTCTATGACAAGGGGTTTCCCAGTTCAGCCATAAAAAAATTATTCCATCCAAATGTTCAAGTATTTCTCATCTGAAATGAACAGCCCTCTTCCTAATCACCATAAATAGCATTTAGATCTTAATCCATATGTGATATGAGCCAATGCCTCATTTTAAAGGACAACATGCAGTATATGCTATGATCTCTCCAGTTCTGAACAACCATCAGTGTAGCCTTTTAATCCAGGCTTCTAGGCAAGTCAATAGCCATTGTGAACATAGATTTTTACTAACTACTTCAAATTATACTATTTCATTTGTCTAAGCTAGACACTGCGAGTGTATCTTTACATCACACACTAAATTCCTTCTCAGTCTATGAATGCAAGTTCAGATTAGTACTCAGTAATGCTACATGCATCCTATGGGACAAATCTGCAAGGAAAAACACACCATTCTACTCAAGAAATAGAAAACACGTAAATTACAATATACAAGGCTCAGATTTCAACAAGCTAGAGAAGTCACAGACCCAAAGAAACAGCGTATTTCAAATTGTATCATTGGAACTTCCCACGTTTTACTACTACAGAAACAGAAAAAGATGAAAGATGCCCTAATGCGTGGTAAAGATCCACGCAGAGGAGCACATACAGTCTGTCACGTCACACACAAGCTCTGATCGGCAGAACATGAGATTATGCCTCCTAATATTAATACAGTTTCTCCTGTCTTCTCGCAGGTAATTCAGATCTTAGGCACTCAAAGATACAAATAAATCAAGATATAAATGCCTTACCTTCCTATTTTACAAGCCACTGCAGTTCTCAGATTATGAGTCAGTCATAGGTTAATCTGCAGAGGAATGACTCAGTATAAACTTTTAAACATTCATTATTTTTTCTAACCTACAACACGGCGATCCATTCAACGCGCTAAAACGCGGCGTCGCGAATCAGCGCATGAATTGAATGGCGTGAAAACAAAACACTTTTCTTTCCGCTCACGCCAGGCAGACGGGGATAGCGCAGCGCCGGCGCAGGCAGGCGGACTTTGTGAAAATACAACTCCTTCCGTGCCGATGAGGGGCAGCTCCGGCCGCGGCGGGTCCGGACGCAGCCCCATGGCCGGGGAGCGGCGGGAGCTCCGCCGCAGCGGAAGCCGGGCGGACGCGCAGACGGG
>VZRN01003885.1:1334785-1397829 GCA_013397935.1 Dasyornis broadbenti | reverse complement strand
GGCGCATCCCGCTCCGAGCGCGGGGTGGTGCTGGCGGGGCCGTGGGGGCTCGGCCGGAGGGCGGGCGGTGCTGCCGGGCACTGGGGGAAGGAAGAGCGCGGGGGATAGCGCGGGGATCGAGAGAGCGGGTCCGTGCGGCGGAGAGCTGCTCGCTTCCCCTGCCTGTCCCGAGGGAGCTGCAGCAGCCCCGCTCTAAGAGGCGCCTCGAACACAATAGCGTTTATTAAACAAAGAAAATGCCGCTGGGAAGAACGGGAGGGAGGGAAAGCAGCGGTTGGGAGGGGGAGAAGAGTCTGGAAGAGATCAGGAAAGAGCAGCGAGCCAGAGCCGCTCGCCCCCCGGAGAGGCCGATCGGGGCGCGCCGGCAGCCGCTGGTCATAGGTGCCAGCCCCGAGTCCCGGCGGCGGGCAGGGAGGGTGCACTGCCCTGCGTCCCGGGGGTGCGAGAGGCACCCGCGTCCCCTCCGCAGGCAACCGGGGAAAGGGGGCGGTGCTGGCAGCCCATAGAACCTGTCGCTCCTGACGGCCAGGAGAAATAAATGCCTGTGCCGGGCTCCGTTTGCATCGCGGCGCGTCCCGAGCGCGGTATTTGCCCGGCCTGTAGCGGCGGTCTCGCATTTACACGGGGCATCTTTGGGTGTCGTGGCTTGTCGTGTCTCCGCCGCCTCACTGGGCTGCGGGGAGAGAGGGTGGGAGCGGGAGAGGGAGAGGGAAAGGCGGCTCTGGCGCAGAAGCGGCGCGGGGGCTCAGCCGGAGCCGGGAATGCCCAGCCGGAGCTGCGGATGGGGAGTCAGCCGGAGCCTGGCTCCAGGATGGGCTGGAGGAGTTGCCCCACAGGGGCCGTCGCAGCCCCGGGTGCAGCGATGGGGCTGGCAGCCGGGCGAGCCGCAGCTCTAAGGAATGTGCGGAGCTGAACACGGAGAAATGTGTGGTGTTTGGCTAATTTCAGTGGGATGAGGTCACCGTCCTTTTTGGACGTTGTTCATGGAGGGATCACTAGGGAGGAACAGTTGGATGCGTGATCCTGAACGGACAAGCTTTGCGTCATAGTTGCCGCTTGCAGCATCTCCACGCGTCCCGAAATCCATCCTGACCCTTCTCGGTCTTCATCCCCCAGCTCTGTAACGCTCACGCCAAACCTAAACATCTCTTGCTCCGGCAGTTTCCTCACCAGCCCCTAAATCACGAAGCTTGGCCGCACTGCTAATTCCCTCCTGTGTGCTGTTTTTCTCTCATCCCACTTCTCTGCTTTCTCTCTTCCCCGCTCTCTCCCGCCTTTGCTGCTGTCCCCAGTCAAAGGCTGGCTTAGCTGTCAAGACAACTGCGGCTTTGAAAGGATGCCGTGAACCTGCCATCAGAAAGACAATCTCAGACGGATGCCTTACATGTTCTCATCACTTGCTTAAGATTGCTTAGCTCTGGACCAGCAGAAAGGACTGTGCACCAAGCCTGGATTTCTCCAGCAGCAGGACTGCCAATAAGTTTCCATCAGAGGGAAACCTGCAATTTCCTCCTTTGCCACTCTTTTTGCTGTTGTATATGCATCCTCTTGTTTTGTCCTAGAAAAAAAGAAAAAATGGAGAGAACATAGTAGGCTTTCAGTGCCTGTAGCTCTAGCAGCTGTACTAATGCATTCTTCCCCAAAAAGAGAAAACTAATTCTTATACCCTACAAAGATGTCAGAAGCCTTTACACATTAAAAAAATGTCTGTAGCCAAAGGGATAAAGTGGTGGTTTAATGAACTACTTACCATTTCAATTGCTTTGGTGTTTTTTTTCTTTTTCCGTAATGTGTCCACAAAATTTTACGGATTTCTAATACAATTATTACAGCGAGATATGTGACCAGTGTTTAATCTTTAATTGGTTTGGAATTTTGTGTTATAAGCAATGTTTTCTTCAGGGCTTGTATTGGTGTTTCAAGGCAGCTGTGACATGCTGAACACTTCTGCTTGACAGTAGTATTTAGAATATAGTCATTGGAGGGGTAGCTACTTAGAACAGCAGAAATTATAGTAAAGACTATGGAGTACCTCTATATTTTAGCAAAATGGTTTGAAGAAATAAAATAATAGTGCATTACACTGGAAAATCACATGAGATGAAAGAATAAAGAAAAAGATCCACTGAGAGAAGAGTGGTAATCCCTTACAAACTGGGACAGAGACACTTATCTCCAAAAACTATTTGGAAGACATAGAAGAGCAAATGGCATGTGATTATGGGAAACTAATTTCTCAGCTACAGATTGGAAGGTACCACTGGGAACTGGTAGAGCTTAAATGTTCTTGAGTGTCGTAGAAACTCGATTTCTCAAGCAAACAGTCCATGAGAGAGGATGCTATTTTAGGCCTGGTATTAATAAGCAACAAGGACCTTGTAGAAGGCCATAGTGTTGAAACCAATCATGAACTGAGTGATCATGGACTAATCCAGCTAAAGTTAAACTGCAAGAGGAGCAAATGCAGATATTTGACTAAGACTTGGGATTGCAGACAGCAAACTTAGAGAAATGGGGAAAATTCCTGAGGCTGACATGATGGATGAACACAAAGATGATTTCTGCTTAGAGATATTGGAAGAAGCAGCAAATAACAATTGCCAAATCAAGGATTTGTTCAAGGTTAAAATGGTTAGAAGCAGTGCCCCGTGCCTAAAGCACTATAGTGAAAGAAGGAAGGTGGTGTTGCTGGTTGCCTTAGGTTTACTGCTCTGCTACCCCTTACTATGGGGGTGAATTCCTGCAAGAGAAAATGACTGTGAGCTGCCAGCAGAATGGCTGTGGAAAAGGCTCACTTGAGTCTATGATGCACGAAGCACGGTATTTTTAGTAGAGAGAGGGAAGTATTAATACAGCTTTGCACAGTACAGCTAAGGAACCTTGTTTGGAAAATTGTGTCCAGTTCTGGTGATTTACAGTCAGAAAAGCTTGACTCAGGTTGCCACAGGTGCAGAAGAGGAATACTGGGGTGGCGAGGGAGCAGAATATCTGCACTCTTGAACGGAAGCTGCAATCAAGCAAGCTTGGCTTCCTTCAGTAGCCAAATTAAGCCAAAATAGCGTGATTCACCCAGTAAATATCAAGGAAGGACTACTATTTAAATTAAAGAATTATGCTAGCACGGTGATGCATGGTCATAAATCGGTCATGATTATACTTAGTTTGCAAAGCTTTCTAACCATTCCAAGAGCAAACAAACAGTACTCCAAGCGCAAACATATACATGATTTTAAATCAGGGCATGATACTTTGTTGTGTCCAAAGGGGATTTAAAGAAGACTGAGCTGCTGATCTTTGACCTGGTACTGTAATCATTCCCAAGCTTCAGGCCTGCTTCTGGTTCTCTGCCCCGTCTACTTGTGAGGTTTATTTCTACTGCCTCTGAGGCACTGGAAATTAGTCAGAGACAGGATGTAGAAAGGGCTGGTGACATTAAGTCATCAGGTGGTTTGTGGTGCATCTTGCTCACAGGCATACGTTTGAATTGATTGCCAGATTTGTGCCACCACAAAACCTTTTCCCCCAGGTGAGCCTGGCAAAGGACTGCTTCGTGTTCCCACTGCCACCTTCTCAGAATCTTCTGGGAGATTTATTTGGTAAATATCTTGTTGCATGGGTACTGGTTATAGTCTTCTCTGATATTGTGCTTGAGAGGTTTAGCCTTTTATTGCAGCTCTTAAGTTTATTACCTCTTACCAAAAAGTGTTTGGGACCCTTGATGAGTGGGGATGCAGAAAAGTTATTACTCTGAGATCTCCTGAACAAAATGGCCATTTTGTGTTTGTAGAGGGAGATCATTCCCTGTCCTGTCTTCCCAGAAGTGGCATCAACAGGTTATTTTTAATGCTGGAAATAAACCTGAGACAGGGAGAGAGAAAGAGGGCAGCAAACCATTGTTTCTTCTGTGAATTTACTTATTGCAATTAACAGTCATTCAGATGAACATTTGTGATTTGGAATGGTAAGTACATCCTTATTAACCCTGCTGTTTCAGGTGCCATTTGGCACTGCTTCTGTATGGAATGCTAGCTCTAGGTGTCGTGGTTCATGTGCTTCACATGGCTTCTCCACAGTTTCTGCAGAAGGTGGTTATGTTTTTTTTTCTAATAAATAGTTATTGCGGATCTGAGCAACACTTAGCAGGAGCCAGTTTCTACATTTCTGCCACTGAGACACTTTCTTAACTTGCAACTTCCTCATCCTATGCTCTGGATTGAAGGTTCTTATTAACAGAATAATAAAATAATTACATTTATATTCTCTTTTATTGCTGAAGCACTGTCCAAGAGGACCTGTATCATGGGAATACACATGCATTTACTGCATCCTATGCATGAGATAGTGGTTCCTCAGGGTTTATTTCAACTGCTACTAGGCAGTAATGTCTAATGTGATAGCCCATTTGTTTAGGGAAAAAAAATTCCCCTGCCCAAGTTATGATTTTCTACTTTAATTTCCTCAAAAGTGATGGTTTTCCAAATGACAAGCATTTGAGGTGAGACATTCCCCAAGTCTTTCAGAAGTAAATTATATATGCCTTTATGCATTTGCTGTGTAACATTTTTCCTTTCTTTCAAGTTAATTTTAATTCCCAAGTCAACTTATAGAGCTATTTCACAATTGACAAGAAATATTAGTATGGCGTAATACAACTGCGTCTCTGTAATCTTGGGGCCTTCTTACTCTCTTGTTGAGACTATCAAAAATACGTTGAGGTCCCCAGGCTCCCCTATTCAAGACTGCCATTGTGCCCATGCCAAATTGACTTTGGAGTCAAATGAAATTTTTGAGTGCATGTCAGTGGATTCCCAAAGAGGCCTGTAAAGTTGTTCACGTGAACTCTAAGCTGTGCCTGGAAAAAGAGACAAGATACAGCTTCACAGCAGGGAATTACTGGAGTACAGCAATGCCTCAGCTTTATGTCTGCCTCTCAGTATGGCTGCAAAATCAGAGCTGTGATGGGAAGAGTGCAAACTCAGCAAGATCAGCTCTCCACCATATGGAGATTTCCCTGTGACAGCTGAATCTGAACATCACTGGTAAATGCATCTTAAAGGCTGCTTTGTGCCTTTACAGCAGCACAAAGAAGCTTTGTCAGGAACAAGGATTTGGTCCAAAAGATTTCTCCAGACATAAAGTGTCAGTTATTATGCTAGTTTGTAACTAGCAACTGCAAGGATTCTGTTGAAGACCTGGCAAAGTAAAAGGCTGACATGAATTAACAGCTGTATTGATTTATTCAGATGCCCTCATTTTCTGGATGAAACATCCTTAGGATATTCTGATATTCTTGGGATCTCTTCTCCATGAAGAATGTCAGAATCTAATCATACAAGAGAAAAAGCCTTACCTTATATTGTCAGAGAGACCAGGTGGGTATACTTTCAATGCTGAGAGTCTTTCATTATTGTAGAAATTGTTACAGGCTCTACTTCAGTAATCAATAATAGCTCTTTCTCCAGAGTGATGTAACTACTTTTACTTCCACCTTTTCTGCATGTAGTCATGGGAACACAAAACAACCTGTGGAATCAGGCTTAGGAATAATTCGAGCATTTGAGGTGATTGGTAGGTGGTCAGCGAGTCTCTCAATTTTTCTGGCTTCCAGCTTAGCTGTGTGCCTTACCCACAGTGCCATCAGAGTTTCAGAACATGTCTGGGAGGCTTTTTCACCCACCATTTTATTGAAATGCTTTAGGTGTTCTAAAGGGATATTTCAGAGTATTCTGGAAGGTTGTTTGAGCCTCTGGATGTTTTTTTGTTGTAAGTAAACTGTCCATAAAAGGTACTTTTCCAAATCCTGAAGTATTCTGTCCTGAATTCACATGCAGCCTGACCCAGGCAGGCCAACCAGACTTCAGTACTGAAGAGATTACCACGGGATGGAACCTCTGTGTTTGCTGCCCTCACAGATTCCTGAAGAGAATCCAGTCAGGAGCAATCACCATATAAAGAACAGTTGTTCTAGAATCCTAGAGGAAAACACTTCTCCTGTCATAATGGTTTGCTTTGTCTTAACATACATCCAGCCCTCTAGTGGATCCACACTGGTGTGATTCAAGACATGTGCACACCTGTATGACGGCATAAAGTCCTTCTCTCTGCTTTTACCATAAAGCTTGTAGTCCTCTTGTTGATCTGCCTCTTGTGACTCCACATTTTTTCCCACTGTTCTTAGCAATTTTCTCACCTTGTATAGTAAAATGGTCATTCAGATTTACAGTTTCCCAGGTGCCATTCATTCTGTCTCATGACAGTGTGCATAAAATGAGGTAGCTCTAGAGAAGCAATAATTATCCAGCTGTTTGTCTGAAGGTACCTCTGAGCTGGATTCTATTTATCCACCTGGGTCTTCAGAGTTAGGAGACATCAGCATATTTACAGGCTGATATTTAGAATAATTTCACTTTCAGCTATAATTTTTTTATCACAGGGGTTGGAGAGGTTTCTGACCTGTGCATATGGATAAAATGACTAAAAGTTCTCCAGGTGGTATTAGGAAGAGAGTGGCTGTCTTGGGATGAAAACAACTGGCTGTCTTAGCAACCCCCACATACTGCATAGTTAAAACCCAAGAGCAAGGTATCTAGTTTAAATGTATCTTCAGGGATGCATGATTATATTCAAATATTTTCCTTGCTGAGTTTCAGCATTCTCTGTATCAAATATGCTCAGTTTTCAAGTAAAAGAAGTAAAATCTAAATGCTCTCAGGACAATATCAGCCTAGCCCCTAAGAATCAAGCTCCCCTTTTTCTCCCTTCTTACTGGTTATGATGAATGCTCTGCAAGCCACATTACACCCTAATCAGCATTTGCATAATCTTTACTATCTCTGTGATTGCAGTAGGAGGGGGTTGTATATAAGCTAGACAGTAATTAACAAGAGCTAGAAAGAACCCAGTTCCCATGATTAGCATGAGGCAGCAATGATTCAAGAGCTGTGAGTCTTTCATGTACAGCATTTGCAAGAGAGCTACCCTGCTAGGGGAACTACTCTGAGTTTCTTAATCAGGGGGGACTATGCAGATTTTTGGTGCAGACCCCCATGAAAGCCCAAGAAGCAAAAGGAAGCCAGACAGACTTGTTGGACATTGTGTCTTCAATTACTGGATATAATCTTCAACAATTCCACCACGGAGGCTGCTGTTTTGGTGTTGGAGGGATAACAGACCAGTTCTGGTGGCGTTGACCCACACAAGAGCCTCAAGAGCCACGAGTCCACCAGAGAAGAAGCCCCTCCTGCTCTTCCAGATGCTGAAAGTCCTGTTGTGGAAGTGGTGAAATATTAACTAAGATTCTACAAAGGTCTGAGCTAGAAGTATTCAAAAAATTCCTTTGAAGCTTTCAGGTGATTGGAAAGGAGTGTTCCTGACAAAACTGGCTTATAGATTTTCCACAGTAAATGCGTGAGCTACTTCTCTCAGCAGTGGTCATCTGCTGTAGCCGTGGGATGGTGTCTCAGTCACAGGCATATCCCTGCCAAGAAATGGACAGAGGGTGGTAACACTTTGCTGTAGCTGCCCTTGAAACTCAGAGAAGTTGCTTAGGCTGGAACTCTGTAAAGAGTCCTTGGAGCAGCAGAAGATTTAAGTAGAGGTCAGCTTACAGGACACCCTCGGTAATCGGCTGCTGGTGTAGAAAACAAGAATTCTTTGTAAATCAAAATTAATTTAGCATTTATTTGTTCTTTAGAACAGATAATAATAGAACAGAACCTGTTCTCAAACTGCAGGCAAGCCCAGACACTTTTGTAATTTTAGCAGATGGAGCCATAGGAGCCCCCGAATATTCTAAGGACAACCCTCTCACTTTAATAATAGCAGGCAAATGTCGTCAGTGGGTTTGAGGACAAGGAGCTGCTGTGTTCAGCCTCCAGTGGAATAGCTGAACTCTCAGGGTTCCTAGGGAGCTGAGACAATGGGACTTCACCATTCACTAGGTCACACCACAGCGGTTCTCAGGTCCTTCACTTTTTCATCCTTCCTAGTTTGTATCCCAGAGAGATAACAGCCTTTTTCTGATCCTGTACCACTTTCCTGAGTTCAATCCTCAGTGTCTGCTCCAGCTGCTAAGAAAAGTGCTTTCGCATCCTGAATTAAATGCTCCTCTGTTGCAGACAGATGTGAGTTAAAATGCACAAAATCTTCTGTTATCTTTGCACTGAATTAAAAGGCACAAAAAGCAAATTCTTCTTTGGCCTCAGTCTTACCTGAGGAATGCTAATTTGTCTTTGTGCATTTGCTGCAGAATGAGACCAACACAATCCAGAACAAAAAGAGGTCCCAAACATCTCCTGGGCTGTTTGAGATAACACAGTCATAAAATCAAAACCCAGTATCCCTCCCTCCTCCAGTTTCCCCAAGGTATCAGGAAACATTCTGGTCTTAGATCCAAAGTAGAAAGCTGTGGTATTTGCACTCACTTTCTTGGAGTTACTCCCGATCCATACCATGGTAACAGACTGTCAACTCAGCTGAGAACAGAACTTTTTTCCATTTGCTGGGCCTCCCATTTTAGTGGTTGTGGAGAGAAGGTGGCAATCTGCATCTTTCCTTGCAGAAGTAGAAGTTATTTCTAACGGTTTTGCTGCTAAAATATAGCTTTGCATCTTTTATAGACCTCAGGAAGTTCTTTATTTATAAGAAGGGCATTTCTAAACCTCAAATGCATTTGAGGAGCTACAAATTGCCAATTCTCACAATCTTGATCATAAGTTCTGTGATATTTGAGGCTTTTTCCTTAAAGTATCAGCTCTTCGAATGATGTGATTATGTAAAAAACTCTTGTTTTTTCTTCCATTTAAACAAAGTGGTAATTTTCCTGCTCTCATGGTTGTAGATGGAAGCTTAAAAATATAAACTGAGCACACTGCAAAGACTGAGGAATCAGAAGGCAAAGCAAAATGAATTGAACATATATTCACTCCCAAACATTATAACTAGAAGTCCCTTTCATAATACCTTTTTTTAAAGATCTGACTCATTATTTTTAAATGATTCAGTTTGGCAATACCATATAGATTCATTCTGCTCTTGGATAAAATTCTTTGTCACGCTAAAGGCTAAATTGAGCCAAGAGTAAGTTCACTATAAACAATTACATGTATTGTCTATTCTTGGCTTTTTAAAAACATCATCTACTCTTTACAAAAACTCTGTAACACAATGAAGACTAAAGCTTTCAACTAGGCGAGCTCCAGTATATGACAAATATAAAATTGAAAGGCACAATGGAAATGGAAGCTAATACAACTTGAAATAGGTGAGATTTATTTCTTTAAAGTCTAACTGTTCTCATACCCACTGGACCACAGTCTGTTCTGGGTTACACCATGGTAAACCCAGAGTAAATCCAGCGAAATAATCTGACTTTATTGGTCACAACTAATATATTTTGCAGTGAATTGATATCAGTTCTGCTAAGTGTATTTGTCATTCCATTTCTACTTCCACCACTTATATTAAAATCTAGTAACAGCAATGGAACTGGGGAATTGAGGAAGTACTGATATTAAGCCTGTGTGTGCAACTTCAGTTTTTCTGATATGCCTTCTGCCCTGCTTCTAAATGTGTGTTCTGTAGCCCTTAATGATGCAATCACATTTTTTCCATAGGATCTGCTACCTTTCTGAGTAAGAGATCATTCTTTTGAGATTTAGATATGAAGCAGCAGCAAGAGGGACTCCTGCCTCCCAGATCTCTATTTCACTTTATCCTTAAAGAGGAACTTGATGCTACAGAAACCAAGCCCTATAGAAAGTAGGCGAAAAGTGGGTATTTGCACACTCAGCTAGTAAGGAATCCAGGACTGGGAGGAGTTTAACATGCTGTGCTTCGGACACCTTCAATGAGAAGAGAGAAGCATGCAGCCTGCAAAAGAAACACTATCCAGGAGTCATACTTGCAGTCCTCTAATTCATAATCAGGAGGTGTTATACATTACACTGCCATGCTGTCGGCAAGGTCTTTGCTTGGACGGATGCACCCTATAATCAAAGTTGAAGGATGGGTAATGAAATTTATTTCTAAAACCCCACCTAACTTCTCCCAAAAATAACAGAGCGAAGTGAAACCCTTGCCAAGCTGATATGAAGATCAATCAAGTGTTTGTGAAGCTCTCAAGAGCAGCAGTGATGAGTACTAGAGAGAAAATTTTAGGACTTGAGCTAGCACATCGCTGACAAACAGTAAGAGGAATAGAGGTCTTACATGGTTACTCTCAAATCCTCCATAGCCAAGAGCACTTATCCCTCAAACTCTATTTTAAAATCCTGTTTACTGCCTAAGAGAATCATCCAGATGGGATTCAAAGGGCAGAAAAGAAGTATGTACCAGAGAAAAACAAATATATAGCACCCTTAATTAGGAGGAAACAGATGGCTTTTAAAACAAGCCTAGATAACACAAAATAAATATGTAGGGCACCACACATTAAATACTGCAGATAAAACAAAATGACTAAGGGGTCCTCTGTCCATCTTGTGTATCAAAGAAACTCAAGTCCTTTGGAAAGAATAGTATCCCACTAATGACTGCATCCTAACATAGTCTTTATTTTGACATTTTTCTGAGTCATCTGAATTTCTGAATCACGTGAACTTCAACCTCATTGTCACTTGTACGTGTGGATTTCTATTTTGGGTTGAGGGCAAGGAGAGTGATGACTGGTTTGTTTTTTTTTTTTTCTTAATGTGTCATCCAGAATCATTCATATTCTCATGCTCAGACAGAGGACACTCTTTACATCCACTCCACAGCTTCTACTGCCTGACCTCACAGAGCAGCTTCTCACAGTGCTGCACCACTGGAGGCAGAGTTCCTCTCCTGCAACCACAGCATCACTGCTGTTTAACCGCAGCAGAACAGTGAGGCTCAGCAGCCTGGATGCCTTTCCATGCCCTCATGGGGGTTGTTGCACATCTTGATGGGCATTCCCCTGAACGGGACTCTACTTCCTCTCATGCTGCTCATTTTACCTGTTGTTTTAACTTCACCATCTATTTCTCAGGATCCCATCCTCATCCCAATCTCTCTCTCATTATAACCTCCAACTGTTGTTTTTCCATCCAAGTACTGTTCTCTTTCTAAACTGTCAAGGTCTTTCCACCAAAGACCAGCCATCTTTTAATCATGTTCATTCCTGTTTTTTGTCCCTTGTGCTTGTACATTTTCCCTTTCCCTTTATCTCCCTCTCACCTCTAAGCCTGTGCCCCACACCAGCTATCATTGTGACACCTTTGTCAAAGTAAACACCCAGAAGCAGGTTATTGGAGATAGCCATGCTTCAATTTGAACCCTTGTTGGTGCATAAACACTACAAATAACACAAAGTATTGAAACATGATAAAAAACCATGAAGGAGTAAGGGGCAGTATGTTTGTCTGCTGATTCAGGTTTACAGTTTCATTGTCCATCATGCAGTGCACTTTACCTGCATATTTTAAAATAGTTGTAGGAGGGCCCAGGAAGCCTGAAAAGTGCAGGGTTCAAGAATCAAGAATTTTAACATGCTGTGGTCTGATTAAGAGACCAAAGGAAGAGGGCTAATTGGGCTTGACACATTTTTCTCTGCAACTCTAGACTTGGTTTTACAACCCAGATGGAATGGGATTATTCAGGTGAGGATATTTATTGAACAGGAGGTTGATCCAGACTCAGTCCATTCTATACCCTTAAAGATTACGCAAAAATCACTAAATCCCCAAACTTCTCATGGCCTCATAGTCAAAGGCCTTTTCTCATTGAAGATGGTCAAGGAAAACAGGTTTGAAAATCTAAAATTCACCTGATTTCTAAAGAAAGAAAAAAAGACAACACCAGATGATTTTACCAAGAAGCATTAAAAGACACAGGTGCAAGTAAAAGGGTCAGAGTAATACAGCAGAACCTGAAGCCTTCAAAGGGATAGCAATAACACACTTAATAACTTAATAAGTGTCAAATTTTTGTGCCCTTGGAGTATTCCAGTAATAACTGGAATAAGACTGATTTTTGTCTCTAAGCTTATACATCTCTTTTCCCACAGTTCAGAGAAACCCTGCTGTCTGGAATAAAGTTTTGAGGGGACAAAGACAGAACAAGACTAGGCATGACTAGCTAAATTAATAGGGATGGTCTGGGGTGCTGAGACTCACGTAAGTGCTGCAGTATCTGGAACAATTATTCTCTATCTTTGTCCTCCCTCAAGAATCTCTAATAATTTCATGCAACTGATAGAAGCTTCACAAGGTCTTCAGGATCTTGTAGCATAGCTCCAGCTCTGCCTTAATGCTCTGCTGATCGACAGGAGGTGAATGGATCTCTTTGTCAAGTGCTCTAACCCCTGCCTCTCGTGTCATCTCCAGCAGCTGACACAGAAACAGCACAAACAACAACAACCCAACACAATAAAGCAAAGTTTCAGGCATCAAGCTCCTGTTTGAATTCTGAAAGGAGACAGGCACTGCCTGGTGGCACGCAGTCAGATGTCTCTCCCATGGGAAGGGATGGATTGAGAGCTTCGGTCAGATGGCCTCTTGCAAATGTAACTGTGGCAGTGTGAGGAATGTTCTTGTCCTTCAGCCACAACTCCTGGCCTGAAAGCTGTTGCTTTCCCTTAGCAGGGCTGGCAGAGTTGCTTGTGACATAACTCGCCTTCCTCAGCTGTGACTGGTCTGACATCACCCTGGGGCAGGTGAGGAGTGCTTGGGTGAGCTGCTGCGGTGTCACAATGGTAACCTGGGGCAGAGACGTGACCAGCTCAAACAGCTGAAGGGATGATCATGTCTTAAATTGCTGCAGTTTTTTCTAAAGTGGTAATGTATATCCAAGGATGTCTCCTCCTTTCAGTGCCTCCTATTTTCAGTAACTGGCATTTCAGTACAGTGGTTTTTGGGATCTTCTTCTGATATTACCTTGCTGTCTCTGTGCACTGGGGAGGCAAGTAGATCTGCAGATCCTCCTGTGGCTGGTGTGCAGTTGTGTTCTGACTGGACCATCAGCAGGACAATCCATCTTTCACAGCAAGTAAATGCACTAACAACTAAAAGGCACTAGTAAAAGATAGGAAGGAGGCCCAAGGAATTTTTTCCCATATCAATCTCACCACAAAATCAGTCAAGCTTAGCCAAGGGTCACTTGTATCAAAAGAGAATATTCTTTAACTAAAATTAATTGTAACTCTTACATGATGATTCAAATAATAACTTGAAAATAATCTTTAACAAAATAAAACCAATAGCAGCAGAAAGGCATGGAGATGCCAGATGGTACCTGTCCAGTCTTTAGGGTTCCAAGGCATGTACAAAGGCAGCAGGCTGCCTTTTAAACCTTGAATGTTTTCACTATCAACTGACTTTGGATTTGCCTTGCTTCCTGCCTCCCTCCCTCATCATCACTATGGTGACTACTGTATCTCAGCCTTTGAATCTTTCTCTCTCTCTCTCTCTCTCTCCCCCCCATTCATCGTTTTTCCTTTAGCATCTTTTTTCCTTTTGACCCAATCCTGCCCTTTAAATGATAGGATCAGCTCTGGACTGAGGCTGAAGTCATCTCAGCTGTCCAGCCTGTCCCTGCTGCCTGCTTGTCTCATTGCTCATCAATCATCTCCTGAACTACCTCAGTTTGCCAAGCAGCATTTTAAGGCAAACTGAAATAAGCAACAGTTCACCTTGAAACACACACTCCCGTCTGTGACAGCCAAAGAAGTGACTGACAAGCAGCTGTACAACAAAGGGGAGGGGAACAAATGTCCTAAGGTAAACTTTCCCTTCTCTTAAAACAGTCTCCCTGATAATAAAGGTAACGATTGCTCATGAATCTTCCTCTTACTGATTTAATCTGATGTCCAACCTACCTTGTCACATATTCTGGAAGAGCTCCTGTTTCCCTCTGCATGTCACCCACCATCACGTAGTGCAGTGACTGGTAGGAGCAGGGTTCAGGGATGATAGCAAGCTGTGTTGTTTCTGATGCAAGACACAGCCCCAGAGGCTCGGAAGTGCTAACTCAACTTCAGCTTGGCAAATGAAGTCTGAGGCTTCAGACAGAGCATCTCAGCCCTGTGTGTCCCCATAATGTATTGGAAGAGAGAGAAAATATTAAAAACATCAGATATGTGAAGGATCAAGTAGAACTATTATTTTAACACGACTTGCTCCCTTTCACATTTTTTACTGATTTCCTATAGAAATAAAGCTTATGAGATCAACTGGGCAATGCACATCACTCACCCTTCAATCTTCTTTCCCCCATTAGCCAATTTCAACAGCACTTAATAGAAAGTAAAGTCCTTCAGGCTTAATTAAATTCTTACAGGATTTATAAAAAACAGTGGCCAGGAAGCAAAGACCGTGGTTTGGACTCTCCCAAGATGACCTCTGATGATTTTGCTCCTGTCACCCAATTTCCAGAATATTGCTTTCCTTTAAAATCCGAGAGGGGGAGGGAGTGGGGTGGCAGGGGTGAATTATGTGTGCAATGTTGGCAGGGAAAAGCAAAGGGAAACACGGTGCCATGGTGAGTACACGCAGTGCATCAACTAACGCCATCCACAACAGCCACTGCAGTGCTGCTGTGCTGAAGGCCACAGACAGGGTCCTCACAGCCACCCTTGGGCAGCACGCCATGGGCAGGCAGCAGGGGCAATAGGGCAAGATGATGCAATGCCAAAAACAGTGTGAGGAAACCAGGAAGCCTCATGTAGCTGTGTAACTGTGGTCACACCGGTGGTGCCAACAAGCTTCCTCTGAGCAGCACGCCTCATGGTCCAGGCAAGGACTAGCCAAATCCTGGGCTAAAGGTCTGAAGTCTGACTTAATATGTGCCATAAAAGGATACTGTACATTAGGGATATGTCATCCAGGAAATGTCTAAATATAGCTTTACATGAAATGAACATGGGGTGATGACGACGACTGCCACGAACGTGCGACCTTAGGATAAGGATGAAAAATTAATCAATTAAAAATGTATAATAAGAGATAGCAGCCACTGAAGAAGTGCACTGCACAGTGCAAAGGGCTGATTGAGTACCAGGGAGCAGCTGTGGCTCAGTTCTTCCACCCTTAGCTGCTGTGTCATGTAAGCCCTGGTACTGGTGTTAGGCTACTGTCCCACCCCCATATCAAGCGCTGGAGTGAGCCCTGTGCTGTCTAGAGCTGCATGAAAGAGCTGTGCAATGGCAGGCAGCAGGAAAAGGACATTCCCTAGCTGGATGATTGTCCCTGGATAAATGGTCAACAGTGAAGATGGGCTGTTGATGGGTCCCATCTCTGGAGCACAGCAAATTCTGGAGAATCTGTTGTGGTTCATGGGGATGTGAAAGACCTTGAGAGATCGCTGGTTGTGGGAGGGTGGGGTGAGGTAGCGCCCTGTTTCCCTGGAGCTCCGCACAAACTGGGAGCTGTTACTGCTTGACCACAGCCCTGCTGTTATTTATGCTGACAGCTGCAGCTCACACAGCCCCACAAAGGGAATGATCAAGTCAGGGGAAGGGATGGGTTAAAAAGGAGGGGGAAATGACAAGATGAACTCAAGAGAAACCTGGAGCAGCAGAAAAATACAGAGGCTGCAACGTGCAGAGAAGATGGAAAGGAGGAGGAAAGGCTGAAGGCAGCGGAGCAGCTGTGGGAAGGTCAGGGAGGCTGAGTGGCTGAAGAACATGGAAGTTGCAGGGCACGACGTGCTTTATGCTTTATGCAGAGATAACAGTTGATTTGAGTATAATTAACTTAAAAGTCAATACTGCCCTTTACATGATAGGAACATAGATCTGCAGAGAAAACAGGCTTCATTATTTTTCTTGCTTACAGGATGACCTACTCTCAGGGAAAGTCACTCTCTGGCTGGCTCTTGTAAGGAAGCGGAGGTGACAACAGCTGTCCGTTTTGGCAAAAAGGGAAAAGGTTATTTTAAATGGGCCACAGGAGATGTTGTTCTCTTTTGTTCCTCCAGAGCTAAAAAAGACAAGAGCACGCAAATGGAGAGCAAGAGGAAAGAGCCACAGAGACAGAAAAGACAGAGGCTGTTGTGGTGCTGACTCTTCCTCTCCATCTCATTGTGAAAGAAAGGGCACACGCTCACGCTCTTACCATTTCCTCTGAGGTGATTTGTACCAGCATTGGGCTGGTCAGGACACTGCTCAGCCTTCCTGAGCACCCTTGCAGTACTCTAACCAAAATGCAATTTTGACTGCCTAATCCAAACTCCAAAATAGGGGCACAAGCAGACAGGGAAGAGGAAACAGGGAGAGGGAAGAAAGAAAACAAGAAGCTGAAGCCCAACAATGAAGATATCGGCTAGATCCTTTCCTTCAATTTCCTTAACTACATAACTTTTCTGAGATTAAATAGGTTACATCCGTCTTAGTAACTTAGTTATTTCTGGGATTTGAGAAATGAGTAGACAGGGCAGACCTGAGAGTTAACAACTCCTCCAGAAATCTGTTTACTTCACCTAGTGCCCACTGCAGACTCAACATGGGCAGAAAACCCACTAACTCGTTATTTAGCATTTTTTAATGACCTTTTGGTTTGCCATGAGTTTGCCATTTTCAGAACGCTGAGTCTGTGACAACAGGCTTTTTGCTCTAATCAACTCCGTGGTTTTTTAATAATTTCATTACTTTTCTTTACAAAAAAAGCTTGTCAGAAGGACTGAGTTCAGCCCTGGGTAATCCCTAATACCTTATATATGTTGATTTTCACCCCTCTCTATTCAACCAGTTAGGTCTGCTATAATTTAATGTAGTGGACTCTTACAACTGCTGCAGTTAGAAGCACCCAAGAAAGCCCCCACTGCCCATGGCTGGAGCCTGTGTCTAGGGGATTTTGTTCATGGTGTTTTTGCATGATAGGCTGAGGGTCACAGCTGCCAACTCCTCTCTCCCTACATTTTCATTGGTGTCAGTCCCATCTCAGCCATCCCAGCACAAACACTTACTGTAAGTGTACAAATGCAAGGAAAAATAAGTTGTTAAAATATTGACCCTGCAGTATGGAGTGAAGCAGAGAGTCTCCAGAGAAATCCTCCTCTGCTGCATTCTATTAAACAAAAATAACTTGCAGACGCCAGAGTGTCGAATATTTGCCCAGGCCCCAGTGAAGAGATTTGATTTTTATTCTAATCTTGCCTCTTTCCTGTGAAGGAAGGAGGATTAAAACACTTCCCTAGGTGGACAGTGGGGTCTGAACAAGGCCCAGCGTCCAGGTGAGGCAGCTGACAACCGAGGATGGAGCTGCGGCTGGTGGGGGAGAAGGGTCAGGTGCAAAGAAAACCAGACAGGCTTTCTACGTCACTCAGTGACACACCTGCACGAAGTCACCCGAAGGATGGACATCCTCCAGGACGTTTTATACTTCTTAACTTTATGCCAACGGAACTCAAAGAGAGCTAAACAGACATTTGCCTCCAGTCCCTGTAAACTTTCATGAGTCAGTTTGGTCTTTGCTTTTGCTTTGGGACCAACCATTTTACTTAATAAACTGCTCATTGCTCCAAGAGGTGCCTCAGAGCTGAAGGTCTGTTAAAGCTGGGGAACAGAGGTAGGCAAAGAGCACGCCAGGCCAAGAATGAAACCAGCAGTCCTTCACAAAACTATATCTACTATTTAAGTGCATTTTTTTCACAGTGTAGAGTCCAAGAATTAAATCAAAGCTACCTAGAGACTAAAGTGTATTGGTCTCTCTGGATTCTCCCCAAGTCCCCAGAGATGACACATGTGATAATGGGATTTCAATGGCAAACACAGAAATACACCAGCCCCTTTTAGTCCATTTCTTGCTTTCGCTGGAAATACCCGTTTTAAGTCTCTTTGCTTCTTAACCCTCAGGCAAACTCATCTGCAGCTTAACTTTGGAAGGTTGCTTTGGGGAAATGATTTAATGTTGTGCTGTATTGGGATGTTCAGGATTTTGCAGTGAGGGTTGTCCCTTTCCTTTATTAAGGAAGGGGTCATCAGTATGTTTTCAAACTATTCAAGCATCAACACAACCTGAAGTGGTCCTTCCTCACCCACCAGGGGCCAAACCCAGCCCAGCACTGCCTGAGACTTTGCCAGTGGTGTCTGGGGAAGCTGAGACGCTGCAAAGGAGCCACTTTCCTCCTGGACGTGTAGTGTTTCCAAGAAAAGGATGTTCTGTTCTCTGCTACCTCTAAAAACAACACTGATCCTGTCATCTCCAGGTTTGTTTTGGTACATCTGATATTTTTAAATTGTTTATTAAGCACTGTGCTGATTTAATTGGGTGTTTGTCATAGCATGAGTTGTGTGCCGCTGGCCCAAGCCAGGAGCCTGAAGGCTTCTTCCATCCCACTGACATTGCCAGGCCTTCATGGCTCACAGAAAACGCCTTTCCAATCACCCAGTGCTAAACCTCCTTAACGTGATTCCATGACCACCCCCAACTGGGATGAAACCACTGTGAGAAGTAGTCTTGGAGTCTGAAATCATGCACAAAATCACCTCTCTTTAATTTCACTGTAATTATCAAAAATTGTCTTCCAAATCCTATTGTAACCACAATACCGAAAGAGTTCATGTAAAAGTCTTCTCACTGCATTTACCGGAATAATGATGCTGCAGTACTGGAAACTAATATAAGGAAAGATCATTAAATTGCATTGCAGAAGTGACCAAATATGAAATGTATAGAGCAAAATAACTTCAAGGAAAGATCCTACAAGATCCCATTTAAGGAAAATGAAAATGCAGCTGTTTCTATCTGGAAGTTGAAGGGAAGTCTGTGCTTATGTAGTTACAACCCTAAAACAAATATTAGAAAAATACGGAAATAGTCTTCGTAAGAGTTAAATAAAGTCACTGCTAATTAAGTGCCTGCTTACACAAAATACACTAAACAAAAACAATGTTAAAAATGCAATGTTAAGACATAAACACACAGAAAGGGAATTCTAAATTAAGCCAGCTCTTTGGTTAATGCAATTCTTATTAAAATTACACTTTTCCAGATAGATACCTAATTCCCAGCATTTCATTTTCTCTGCACCACACTATAGAGTAAGAATGAATAAATGATTGTTTATACAGTTTAATTAATACTCCATATCTCACATCCACAGATAAATGTGTGGGACTCATGGCATCCAGCAATGTGAACAAGCTGCCAGGTCTTCATTTCACTATGGCTGTCTTTCTTCCTGTCATCCTGCACGGTCCAAAGTCACTTCTGCAGGGGAATTGGTGATGTTTATGTCCCCCTACCCCATTTTTTTCCCCAAAAACCAAAACCAAATAACATGCCATGAAGTCTGTGTCACCTTTCTCTCCGCTGCTGCCCTTCCACATAGAGAAGATGGGCAGCTGCCTTACCCCAGGGATGGCAGGGTTTGTGTCTGAGCCCATCACCCACCCACAGCAAAGGGTCAGAAGTGACAGGGAATGCACATGCCAGGTGCCACAGAAAACAAAACAGGAGGCCAATGGGAGAAGGGTGTGATAGAGAAAAGGATGGAGGAGGCAAAAATAGAGGAAAGAAAAGGGAAGCTAAGACAAGTACTTACTCTTCTTGAGGAGGTGGCACTGGCCCATGGAAAGCTCTTTATTAGACAAAGCCTTTCTTCTGTTTCCAAATTCCTCATGCAGACTTGTGGACGAGAAAAAATTCCCTCTTGCTCTTGACAAAACAAATTGGGATATGCCCTGTAAGAAAAGCTACTGAAGGAAAGTCAACATTGGCACAGGAACAAATGGGTCTGAGCTGACCTCGAATGCGTTTAAGGTGGCAGCGAGAAGCGTGGCTCTGGGGCAGGAAAGGACAGGAGCTTAATTAAGTATGGAAAGGAGCTTGATGCATTCACTAAAGGGATTATAGAGTGCGAGCGCCTCTGAATACGGGCAACTTGTTTGAACAGTACCAAAGACCCTCACCTCTGCTCCCAAATCCCACTGCACTTTCTTTGCCTCACTTTTGCCAGCTTCTCGTACTTTCACGGACCCACACTTTCAGCACCACGTTTCAAGAATAAAGGACCAAAACACAAAAAAATTTGGATGCTATTAATGCAGCGCCACACAATTTTATATTCTTACATGGATAAGACCAACTCTTCCACTTGGAAATATAGGGCCTACCGAAGGCTACAAGAGTACATACAGATCCATCCCAAAATAATGCTTTCTGTATATTTCAGGAATGAGCCTTAACTATACTTAGGATAAGGAATTCGTCTTCATGTGATGAGCCTGACCTCATCTTCTACAAAGGGAGAGGTTGTGAGCAAGCAGACACTCCTCTCATCTGCAAGGTCCAAATCACCAGTATATTTCATATATTTAAAGTACTGATCTGGGACCCATTGCCATAGCGTCTGGGTGCCTCATAGTCTGCCTAAAAATAAACAAATATCAGTTACCCAAGTGAGTGACTCATAATCATACACGAGCCCCTTCCAGTGTGAGCAGATTGGCTGGCTAATTAACTTGAAATCTGACTAACAGATGATCCTAATAAAATCCTCAAACTACCATCAAACCACCTTAATTAGTATGTGTAAAAGGGTCAAAGTGCACAAAGCTAGTAAACTAATCACCTCTTCTCTCGTACATCCTGTGCTAGGAAATGTTCTCTGTTCCCAAACCAGATTGACAAGAAATATTGACAGGAAATGTTCATAGAGTTCTTTCTGTCCCACATTGAAAATGTGGGAAGAAGGGCAGGTTTTCATCACAGTACCAGTGAAAACCTTTCACCAAGGCATGAACCCAGCATAAAAATCAATCCTCTCTTGAAATACTCACCACAATGCTCATACAGTGTGTTGTTGATGCTTCTGATAACTTAACCTCACTTTCCGTCTCCTCCCCACACTCCTAAAGAATGCAGTCTATTGAGAGAATCCTTCTGAATCTTGATCTCGTGGAAAATGGTTTTTTAAATAACAAAAGAATTTCAAAATTAAAATACTTTTGAATGTGTGGAGCCCATTGGGATTTGATAAGTGTTTCATTTCCTTGAGTTACGCTTTTTGTTTTTAAAAGCTCTTGTCTATCTGTAGGTATATATACACACACACAAGAACATGTACATATGTAGATATACATATATACAGGTATACATACAGATATATAGGACCACATTGAACTCTGTTTGCAAGCCAGACTTACCCCAGAGGGAGCTTTGCTGGCAAGCACAGGAACCTTTGCTGTCCTTTGACTGAGCAGCAGCCCTCTCAGTGCCAGCAACATTTGTTTAGTTAACATTGAGAAATGCCGAAAATAAATATCTGGGCTTAATTTCCTTAAAAAGCCACCAAACTCAATTGTTCCGAGAAAAATAAAGATCATCTTTGAAGGAGAAAAAACACCAAACAAAAACCAACCAAACATATCTACAAATCTTGTGGCATTTCTATAAAGCATTGCAACCGGCCACCTTCAAAAGAAACTTGACATTCAAACCTATGTCCTCTTCCATGTGCTGCTTGCTTTCCATTCTAAACAACTTCTCTGGGCTGGAGCAGGAAGCAAGGGGGATCCTGACAGACACTCCTCATCTATAATCATCTGCTATAATTGCACTTTCCTTTAGCTGTCTCTAGCATTTTCCAGGCTAAACCCCACCATTCACATGCAGAGAAGACTCTTTGGAAGTCAATACAGAACTGCTGCTCTAAAGCCATTCTGAATTGACTTTTTCAGCCTCCCCGCAGGTGCCAGCCATGGTTGCTTTTTGACATCCCTGCATCACATTGGCTTTGTGTGTACAAATGAGTGAAGTTGTTCCCTAGTGACTGATTTGAAGAGACTTATTACTACCAACAGCTGCAGGAGCTCTCTTTTTGCTCAAGACATAAAAATGTGTGGTTTGGAAACAAAGAACCAGACAGGCAGAGTAAAACACACTGATGCTGATGAGAAAACTCAGACCAGATTCAGTGGGACCAGAAACTCACCCTTTCTCCTGGGGGTTGACAGGTGTGTGCAGTTGTGCCTTGGATTTGGGGGTTCTCTGCAGCTCACACCTCCCGGGTCCGACTGTGCACCCCTGCAGCACTTGCACACAGCAGGATCTGGTGTAAAACCAGAGCTCACATCACAAAGAGGTCTCATATCTCCAGCAGTTCCAACATTTTTCTGCTCAGAATTACATGCTGGCCAGCAATGTTTAATGAATGAGAAAAACATCTGGTCTTGTAACTTCTCCTGCGGGCTCCATGAAGCTGAACTGAGGCGACTCTTTACAGCTAAATGCGCACGTACAATGCTCCTCTTGGTGTTGCTACTTGAGTTTTCTATCAGCATTCCAAAATGTGTGAAAACAAAGATAATTCAGGTTTTCACCTTATTTTATTGACTGTTTCAAAGTGATGTTCACCAGCGCCTACATAATTATCTAAGTGAGATAATACAACAAACACCTTTCAAGCTGCAGGACTGCACCAGTGGATGAGCTGTGCATATCATTTGTACTGTGAAAAATAGTGTTGAAGGAAGTAGGGGTTTGTGCTAAGTTATCCATCAAAAGTTTTTGGGTTTTTGTTGTTAGGGTTTTTGGTTTTTTTTTTTAATTTTATTATTGGAGCTATGAAAATACATGAAAACAAATGGAAATATGTGCTTTAGAGGCAAACACAATGCTCACCACAAAAGCCATCCCAAAGAAAAAAAAAATAATTCCCAACATTGTGCTGTGTGGGTTTTGTTTCAGGGATCATAATTAGCATGAATAGCACGAATATGCAGTTCTCTGACCTGACAGGAGCCTGAACAAAGGCAAGAAAATCTTCATGTTGTGGGGTGTTCTTCCATTTTATTTTAAGACGCTTGTGAATTCCATGGGATATTTTCAGCCTGGCATTGGGAAAGTGGTAGAAAACGCAGACGGTTTCATGTGCTACACCTGACCCTTTTCTCTCCACTGCATGTTTTTCTAGATATATAATTGCAGTTTCCTTTTGCACTTCCTTCTTACTCCAGAAAAGATTTACACAGAGCTACAAGGGGGAAAAAAAAGTTAATTTTACATTAAAGTAGCAGCAAAACCAATTATACAGTGGATGTGGTCAAAATCTATTCAGCGAACACACGACAAAAATAGACACATTTTAATTATTTTGAGTAAAAGCAGTGTGATGCTGGAACTGGTAACATCCTTTCATCATTAGCAAAGGCTGCCAGTCTTTTCTGGGGATCAGTGTTGTCTCTGTGTAATGGGGATTTCTCATTTAATAAAGGTGCATACACCCCTCTCACAGAGCTGGGGTTTTTTTCTGCATCGTATAAGTAAAGAAGGAGATGAAATAAGAGAGGAGATGGCACAAAAACACAGATGACTTTAAAAGACATTCCAACTACAAGTTTATTTCTGTCTAGAACACATCATTTGTGCCAATGCACTGTGTGCTGTGACGATTACAATGCAATAACGGGAGTTCTGCCATGAATGTTACTAAAGGAAAATAGTTTCTATTGTAACTCCCACCTTGGGAATTGTGTCTGGATTTGTTTCTTCAATGGAGTGTGGTTTATCCTTGCTTTTAAGTTCCTATGTAAAAAAAGCCTTTTTTTTTTTTTTTTTTAATTTGTGTATTTTTTTTCTTGGTTTCAGTGCCTGAAAAGAAATGCATCCCTTTTGCTTGGTGAAACTCTGTGGTGGAGCAATGCCCCATGCTTAGGGGTCTGCCCATGGCAGTATCCTCAGAATAGGCCTTTCCCTTTGGTTCCCTGGACGAAGAGGTCTCCAATTCTCCCTCCCCTTCTCTCTGTTTCCAGGAGCTCAGAGATGATTCTCCCATTTGAGTACATTCACTGCTCATCAATTGCCAAGCAATTCCTACAGGATCCAGAGGATCTTCACAGTCCCTTCCAACCCAAACCACTCTATGATTCCATGACATGACTTAACAACATGGGTTTGGCCCCTCTCTCCTGTGTCTCTATCCTGAAGCAACAGGAGCAGGGAGTTCTCTCTTCAGAGTCTGCTTCAGTGCCCTCTGGCACACAGGGTTACCCTCCACCCCTGCAGCACACAAATGCTCCAGACCATTCCAGCTCATGGACATCGGTCTTTGCTCCAAGTGGAAGCAATTCCCAGGTGCTACACGTTGACAGCTGAACCAGATCAGAAATAGGATCTATGCTCCATAGAGACTTCATAACTGAGAGAGTTTGGGGCCTGGTTTTTGTCATGAGACTGGTGACAGAGGGACTCAGAACACCTTGTGATCATCCGGTCATGAAGAAAGGACTGTCCTACAGCACTGCTGCTGTTTGGGGTCACTGATGGCAGGCAGATGGATTTCAAAAATCTGCTCCCAGCCCTGGTCCCTGTGATTCAGTAACCAGCTGATCCTGCAACACCCGTGCCAGCCCTGTAAGCCCCAGAGGCATGTCCCCTCCATGCCAGGAGTGTGTGTGTGTGACACCCAGGCCATGCTGCCCTGCCTCACTCTCATATCACAGCCCTGAAATACCTGCTGAGCACCACCAGCACCAGCAAAACCATGTCAGTCCCCACACTGGTTTACACCAGATGCACAAACTCAGGCTTTGAGCACAATCCTGAAGTATTCTGGTGCCTTGCCATGAGTAGTCTCTAAAGCTCCCTCACTCACTTGTCCTTCCTAAATTCAAGAGCGAAATTACAGACTGTCATCACCCCCATTTCTACTAATCCATCATCATCCAAATTTGGCTTTGTTAGCATCCTTCCCCAGGTATATTAAAGTTGTTGTTACCTTTCTTCTCACAGACTTACACACCAAGCAAACTGGCAGGTCCAGGTCAAGTTCAGGCAAGGGTCTTTCTAAACTCACTGCACTGAGTTTTGGCACAGGCAGCCAAAGCGCCCTGATGAATTCCAGGGCTGTCTTGGTCTGTATCACCTGATTATTCATGTTCCAGGCCATCAGTGCTGGTCAGCATCTCCAGGCTGTGCTACAGGGTTTGTCCATGGGGGACGTCAGAAGAGCAGCTGCTCCCCTGTTCATCCCCCTCCTCCCAGAGCACCATGCCATGATGAGGTCCAACACAGACGGAAAGGCTGTCCTGCCACTGGGCTTTAAATAAACCCTGAGTCTCAGTGTCACGGAGCCCTGCTTGGGATCTTCATACAGTAAAACAGACAAGTGCCATCAATCAAAGAAACAAGTAATACTGTGTACACCAAAAGGTTTTGTTCTCTACAAACAACATCTTAAAGGTAAGGCTTGGTTCTTACCAGACACCCAGAGAAAGATGAGTTGCTGCTCCTTTCCTGTCCTAGGAGTGGTAACGGGTCTTTATATTCGTGGAACAGGAGCTCGGTATTTCTGAGGTCCCCGAAATTTTGCCTCATTTGGTCAAATGAGTTAAAAATCTGAAGGGGACAGAGTGATAATGTGAGCACATAGTATCACTCACAAAGCAGCCGTTTAGCCCAAGTCACAAACACCTTTCCTGCAACTTCTGATCCTCTGCGGGAACTGGGGGCAGCAGGATATTTGCCACCTGGGCCTTCTCATGGTGGGAAGTTTTGCCATGTGCTGAACAAGAGCACAGCACAGCAAAGTGTGTGTCACAGAACTCAAATGGGACATCTTCATGTGGGCATGAATTAATCTTTTTTTTCCCCTGCTGGCCCACTAACACCAGGGGGACAATTCACAGCCAGGGACTCCCATTCACTGCTACACAAGCACTAACATCCTACAAAGCCTGGAGTGGTCCATCCAGGCTTCAAACCACCACCACAGGACCTCCTGGAGCTCCTCTGAGAAAGCCCTTGGTCTCTGTGGGTTAGTGGTTCTCATGAACACAAAACTACCCCCCTTTCCTGCTCTCAGTTTTCTGGCTCTCACAGTAAGGGCAGAGGTTCAAAAAGCAGGCAGAAGAGCACCCAAAAACCTGAGGTTTGTTTCCTCATATTTTGTTTTGGTAGCAGAAATACATGTGAATTTGCAAGAGATTGGTTGATTAATGTTTTCATGAGGATATCTTTTCCTTCCTGAGCATCCCCACCTTCCCCAGGTACAGGTCACACCTCTTGGCAAACACCCTTAAGAAAATGCACCTTATTGCAACCTCCTTCATCTGGAATATCTCAGACTGGCTCTTAAGAGATAGCAAACAATGCCAGCAAAGAACTTTTCAAGTGATACAACTGCATCAGCACTGGGACATTTGCCAGCACAGATATTCTTTGGCAACAGAAGAGTGAAAAGCCACTGCTCCAACCAACACAACGACGCTGGCAAAACAGAAGGACAGACCATTGCATCGCTGATAGCATCTGTCTCCTCTGTCCCCCTTCCCTGGCCCCACTTTCTCCCACCATCACTTACACACACCGTTTTCGGTCTGCCCAGGAAGGGGAGGGATGTACTGCTGTCTTCTCATGTAGATAAAATGTCTCATGTAAACAAGTCCAGAGGATCTGTGGGAGATGTGAGTTGTATGCTGCAAGTCAATTCATTCACTTATCACCTCGTTGAGCCTCTAACCCGACAGCATCTCCTCATATTTCATCTAATTACAAAGGCTTTGTTTCAGAGGGGAAAGCTTTGAATGATCTTTGTGCGAGGAAAGATACCGTGTTGGCACTGAGGGCTGCAGCGCTGTAGGTCTGCGGGGCACTGCTGAAAGCATCGAAGAGCCAGCCTGGCTGCAGCCCCGTCACTTTAATGAGCAGGGAATTTCCTGGGGGTATTGGGGCTATTTCATCAGTAACGTTGGTCCCCCTACCTCTTGCCTGTGAAAAAGGAGAGAAGTTCAATTCCGGACTCTGTGCTAATGCAGCTGTAAAATTACAGTTTAAAAAAAGCTCAGAAAGGGGAAGCTGGGGGACTGTCTCAGCAGCAGCCACAGTCCAGCCTTGCTGCAGTGACCCAGGTGGGTTCCCCTGGGCAAGGACACACTGACAGCGTTACAGCTTCCATCATGATGCTCTGGCAGAGCAAACAGCTCAGGGATACTTGGCACAGCCTGGATGCAACTTCCAGAGTCTCTGCAGGCTCACACCTTGGCTCTCATTTTAGCAGTCAGCGCATGGTGCAGCCTGACAGAGCCTGCAAGGAGCCTGTGCCATACATGCATGCAAGCAAACAGAGGAACAGGTAGGAAAAACAAAGTCTATGAAGTCACATCTCTGCAGGTGTGCAGGTGAATCCTGATGACAGACTCTAATCCTTCTTGTTAACACACCTAAATTTCTTACTACCGTTTAGCAAGTTGATGCTGTTTGGACAAAATGCCACAATCAACATATAAGTTGGCAGGCACGGCAAATTGAAAAGGCTTTGAATAATGTTGTTCCAATTCCTAGCTTGAAAGCTTATAGCTTACAAACAACATAACATGTAACAACATTGTGTATTGATTTCATTAAATAATAGCATCGGGTGGGGGGGAAACTGCTCTGAATAGCAGCTTTTAGGAAAATCACTTTATAGTCCGTAGCATCTGATAAAAAACAGTGCTAGCAATAGACACCAAGAGGAGAAAGAGCTGAATCAGAGGCCCTCGGGATGCAGTGCCAGTCTCTGCTGCAAGGGTGTGGGAATCCTGCAGCAAATTTTACTAATTCTCCTCCAGCCCTGCAGTAGCAGCATGTGACTGCAATCCCCCAGCCCCGCTCTGCCCTGCGTCCCCAAGAAGCGTCACTGAAATCCTTCATGGTCAGACACAGCACCAATCCTTCTGAGCAGCACTTGTGCTCAGCCTGGGCAGATTGTGCCACAATTAATTGTGCCAGAATAAAGTGCTTCAAACTAAAAGAGGAGAGCTTTAGATCAGATGTTAGGAGGAAATTCTTTACCGTGAGGGTGGTGAGGTGCTGGCACAGGTTGCCCAGGGAAGCTGTGGATGCCCTATCCCTGGAGTTGTTGAAGACCAGGCTGGATGAGGCTTTGAGCAATCTGGTCTAGTGGAAGCTGTCCCAGGCCATGGCAGAGGCTTTGGAACTAGATGGTCTTTATGGTCCCTTCCAACCCAAGCCATTCCATGATTCTATGATTTGAGTAGGAGTTAGAGCAGCACTGGTGGGGTTTTACCAGGACAACTAGACCAGACCATCCCCAGAAAAAGTGGTCTGGGTGCAGGTGCTGGTCATCTGCAAAAGTGAATTTCTGCCAGATAAACGTACCCAACCTTTCCTCTGCGCCGCTTACCCCAAACAAGCCCTAGTAGCAAAAAAGCTGCTCAGGGCATATCCAAGGGGTTTTTCTATCACTTCTACCTCGATTAGCTGCTGGATCTCATAACACTTCCAGCTGATGTGGCTCTGTGGGGGTGAGACCAGAGCCTGGCCTCCAGTAAGACACATGGGAAAAGCCTCAAAAAATGACAAATTAGCCCCTGCTCAGAGCAGCACCAACTATGCTGAATCTGTGAGGCAGCCATTTAACCATTAGATTTCCATCAGGTGACACCACTGCCCCTGCCAGGATGGATCCCAGTTAATTGGGCTTGTCACCTCCCCATCGCTGGCTCGTCTCATTCAGAGCAGGCTGTAAAGGCAGAGGCCTTGCCAGCCAGAAGTACACTATTAGTAGTACTAGCAGTGGCACTGTTATTATTAGCTAGTCTTGTATTTATTTTTTAGGAAGTTCTACTGCTGGACTGCAGACCTGCCTGCAATGCTTTTCCAAGGGGGGGCTGGGGAGGGCAGACTCCCCGGCACCAAACTCATCATTAATCTATTTTGAAAACAAGGTCGTGTTTTCCAAATAGCACTGCATGACTCGCTCCTATTCTGCCAACACATTTTTATGGTGGTTTGGGATTTTTAGGGGGTTTCTTGACGATGGGGGAGGAGGTTAATGACTGATAAGTGTACTAGCCTGCTTTGCAGCCAGCCAGGAATAGAGCCTGTGCCCTCACCCTGGGCTGCTGTGTGAGTAAAGCCCTTGTGCATGGGGTGGGGAGAGGGTCCTTGGGAAGCCCTCATCCCAAGCACTGGCTATAATCCATTCCAGCTGCAGGATGTGTCTGCTTCAATATGCAGCAGGATCTGGAGGCTACAGCATCGCTGGCCACACACAAGTGCAGGCGTCCCGCCTCTGTCCCTGCTGGGATGAAAGGTGAGGCTCAGTGACAGGCTGCATGTCAGAGCTGCTCTTAAGGGTTTACAGTGCCTGAGCACAGACCAGTGCTCCAAATCCAAGTGGATTTGCCCTGCATCTCAGTACACACTAGGATGGAAAAGCTGATTCAGTCTCCAGCTGCTGCTGTTGAAGATGTGTGCTGTCCAGATGGCAAGAATTGAGCTGGCTGCTGGCAGGATCAGGAGGGAGAGGCACAGACCATCAGCCTTGCAGTGAAGACTGTATGGAAAGCGAAACCCCAGCATGTTAGCTCATAGCTTTGGACCCCCTTTAGGGAATTCTCAGCATTCAAGATGCTGTTTGCTTCCTCGTGGGGTCTCCTTGTGAGCCTTGGGGCAATTACAAATGCCCGTGGTGAAATGCAAAACCTGGCTTCACGCTGGGACAGAGGAGGCAGCCTGGTTCTGCAGCAAGAGTTGCCTGTGGCCTGGAGGAGCTGTGCTCAATGAGGGCTTCTGCACCATCCCTGCCTCCAGCCCAGCACTAATGTGGGTTACATGTGGCTTACAGGCACCTGAGCAAGGAGTGGAAGAGGTGAGAGCACAGACCTACAGCTCAGGAAACAGAAGCTCTACTTCCAGCACCACCTTCACCTCCTGATGATCCTGTACAAGATGCCTGACTCCATGCCTCAGTTTCCCCTCTGTGTGGAACGGGCTATCAGCCACCTGTCTGGGGAGCTCTGAGGAGCTCCCTGACAGGCAGGGAGGGGAACACTGCAAAAGCCATCATACAGCTCTGCCCTGAGGAGTGACAAGGAGGGGGAAGGGGGCAGGTAGGTGTGCCAGCTGTATAGCAGGAACAGCAGAAAGGACCTTCCCAACCTGTTTTTTCCACAACATTCAATTAAAAAAAACCAGGAAGCCTGGGTGAAGGAAAAGAAATTAAGAAAGTCAGCTGAGAAACCAGGTGGCTGGTGAAGTCACACAGCTGGGGAAACTGTGGCAGAGACAAGCTTCACTTGGGAATCAATTCACTGACAGTGAAAAACCTTTACAGCAGAGAATCGTATCCACTCCTGAGACTGAGACATTCCTGGCAGTGAGAATTACATACGCTACTTCCAAATACTGCAGAAAGTCCCAGCTGCTGCAGGGAAAGGAGTCTTCTCCCTAGGACAGAGCCAGGCCGGCTCAGGAGAACGTGAGTGTGCTGCAAAACAAATCTCTGAGAGAGGCTACTCTGTGCTTTGCTCATTTAGAACGGCGTTGTGCTTATTCATCTTTGTGCAATGTCCCCTGTGATTGCACACGGCTGCATGCAATACTGGGGAAGTTAGGAGAAATTCAATTATATTGATTTACGGAAGAAAGAGACAATAACAAATGTAATGGGTAGTTGCTATTCCATATTTTATCGTGAGCCATTAAGACTTCGGGTTCTAATATCCTCTACCTTTAGAATGAAATTAAAACAATCATTTTCAGGATGAGGTGCTTCTCCACACAGAGCCTGGAGCTGCCAGCTAACCAAGCATCGACACACATAAATCAAGGCCTCCTCAAATCTGGGTGCCCTCAGATACTTGCTGGGAATCAATTGAAGAAGGCTTCTCTCAGTAAAGGTGCTTCTTGGTACAAAAGGTGCCAAGCAGGTTCCCCACTCACTTTGCAAACCTGGTTATGGGCTGGATAAATACACAGTAGGAGTCTGAATCTGAGGAGGCTTCTGTTTAACTTCCATGCTTTGAAGATCTACCTTCTAATTGCTGTTTAGGTGACCAGAGTCTACAGCACGGAAATAGAAAACTCAAAGTTAAGCTAAAGCAGGCAGAGAATTGTACTGCTCTGTAGCATGTTCTCAGTCCCAATGACCAAAACCTGACTGATTTTAGGAGAGACTTGAAGAAAAAAAAAAAAAAGATTTTTGAGAGGGGTAACAAAACCAGTCATCCAGAACTTGAGGTTACCAGCTCAGAAATCCCTGGCATCGCCTACGGCTTATACACATGTATCACTAGAGCCAGCTTAACTGCTCTGACACCAGGTGTACAGCTTCACTCCCACAAGGAATAAATCCCTGAGCCTCTCCTAACCAGCTTTCTTCCTCTGGCTCACCTCTCCTTAGGTTCTGCAGTACCATGATGGGCCAGATGCAAAATAAAGTCCAAATGATTCTCCAAAGTGCTTCCTTACAGCAAGCACAGTGTGAAATCACCGCATGGACAGGTGTGCTGCTATTGGAGGAGCTTTCCTCCCCAACATCCAGGTTCTAGGCAGCCGCTCTGTCTAACACAGGCTGAAAATACTTCTTCTTTTTTTTGGGCAAGGGCTAAAAGGCTGCCGAGACACATTTCAGCATTGTAATATTGCTCTGAATAGAAAACAATAGGGTAAAACTCTGGCTTCATGAAGAAAAGCATATTTATGTTAATTGTGGTTTAGGAGCTCCACTCAGGACTTGAATGAGTGACCATTTGTTTGCATCGTCTTAAGCTACCACTGCATGCAGTTTATGGCAATTTAACAGAGTATTTATAGCCAAGGATAATAATTTCCCTGCAGTTTTTCTTAGCTCCTTGCCATCATCTGACACCTTGAATGGCTCCTGCCCACTCACTGCCTGGACCCAGCAGCGACGTGCTGCCAAAACGGCAGCGATGCCTCTTTCAGCTCACCTCTGTCTCAGCTGAGTGATGGGAGCAACTTCTGCCTACCTAAAGCATGGTCCCTGATGCTATCAGTGCTGAGGGCTTCCCAAAAGGCCCCCGTAATAAACACCACAGCAGCCTGCACACCCCCTCGCAGGGTCTGGTGGTACCCTGATGCAGCTCCTGCAGGACGTGAGGAAGACTGTGAAGGCACCCAGCCTTCCTCCAATGAGCAGAGCAGGGTGCTGCTTCAGCTCCCAGCTGTCTGGCACTCATCCAGGTGATGCTTGCTTGCTTTTCAAAAGCAAGCCACCCACAGCCAAGTCTCACCACAGGTGGTTTCCCCAGCGCTGGCTTTCTGCATGAAGCCTGGAGGCATCTCGTGGCCCAAAGCAATGGTGGATGGAAAGTGACCACCTGAGCCCTGTCCATGGGCACTGCCCAGAGCACTGCTCCTGCAGACAACCTCCAAAGGGCTTGTGGTTTCTACTAGTGGAGTCCTTTCTCTGGATGGGGAGAGCCCAAAGGGCAGCTACCTCCATCAGGCTCTTCCCTCTGCCACAGAGCTCCTGCCTCACACCCATATGGATGGATGGATGGATGGATGGATGTATGGATGGATGGATGGATGGATGGATGGATGGATGGATGGATGGATGGATGCTTCAGTGCCTCCAACTCCTCAAGGATGCCCAGCCCCTGCAGGACAGCTCACTGAGGCCTGGCTCTGTCCCATCCTGAGCCTGAAGCTCGCCCCTCCAACACCTTCAGACCATCTTTGGGGAGGGATGACCTGATGTTTGGGTGGAGGCCAGGCAGGTGGGAGGGGGCTCTGGGGCATCCCTGGGGTGCTGGGCAGGGCTGTGAGGGGAAGCAACAGCTGCACACCTCCCCTTGGGAGCAGAGAGCTGAGATACAAGTTTCAGTGCCAGTTTCAAATGCAATGCTTCTCACAATTAACCCTCTAACCTCCCTACACGCCCTGGCAGGGTCAGACAGAGTAGGCTGCTCAGCTGGGCTTTGTATATCTCTGCGGGTAGAGATGTTACATTCTCTCTGAGTGCCCTGTTCCATGTTTCCCACAGGTAACATCCATAACATGGGATTTAATCTCAGTCAATATCTGAAAATGTCATCAAAGCTGGAGAAGAGCTGGTCACTCTCACCCTTACCCCAAGTCACCTCCATTTCTGTGTAAAACTGTCACACTCTGCCTGGCCTCAGTCCAGCCCTTCTCCCTGGGAGCCTGCACTATCTCAGAGGTACACCAGGACAGGAGACAGTCTCTCAACTAGTCCTACTCCCCTCTCTGAACTCATTATCCTTGTGATAATTCACAGATTCAAATATTCTACCTGTTGCCATTTAAGCTTGTTCGGCAAAGTTAATTTGCAGAAGCAGATTGTGAGATCTGTGGGACAGAAACCACATTTTTCTACTGTGTTGTACATAGTAACAGTTTCTATGTAATATTCCACAGAAATAATAGTCTTTATAAGACAGACTAAATATAAAAGCTCTAAAGAAATTACCTCTGGTCTTAAACATAACATGCCGCCTTTCCAGCCTGCAGGGCTTCAGCACACACATTGTTCCCCTTTAGCAAAAATAGGGGAGTAGGATGGTTGTTTATCTGTCCTCAGGCAGCTTTACCTGCTTTCTTTTTGTCCTGCAAGCTGCTTCCATCCTGTACTTTCTAAATATCACATGGTGACCTTTAGGACATGTCACATTCCACATATGGTACCTCCTCCTGCCCAGGCCTCTCAGCTCTATCCCACCACTCCATGGCCTCCTCACCCTCACTCCTGCCTTTCTTGGCATTTCCATCCCTCACTACTTCACAGCACTACCCGAATCTCAGCAGGAAACAGGTCTGCCACCACTTTTTGCTATGTTCTCTTTTTTTAATTTCCTGTTATTATACCTAAAAATGAGGAGATAAATCTTCTTTGAAAGAAAACATAATCATCCCCCAACCTCAGGATGAACAAAATGAAGCCTTTTCTGCTTAGCTAGAGCAGAATTGAAACTTCCCTCTAAAAGCTGTCAGCGTACCAGCTTAAAAACCAAGGAAACTAATGACTTCAGCTAATGAATGAGGCAGCTCAGGTTGATTCCTGCTTGTGAGTTACAGGGCATCACACAGCCATGGCAGCAACACAGCCATCCAGGCTAAAAACATCCACAATCATCTCCAGGGCTGCAGACAGTAATGGAAGACAAGGGATTCCTGCCTGAACTGAATTGAGAGTGCCTTGGATCACTGCACCCTAAAGATGTAAAGTTATTAAATGTGTTTGTTGGGACCATCTGCTCTGAGAGCTGCAGCAGGCAGGCAGGGGAAGCTGCCTGCCATGGCTCGTTGTCTGTAGCTGCTTATCTGGAACCCGAGTCACAGTTGGCTGCTGGTCCAGAACTGAGAAGCAAAGACACCGAAATGAAATGTAGTCAGCTCAAGCTTTAGCATTTCACTCATGGGCCACCTTGCTTCAAATCACTTACAACTTCTGCTACACATGCAGAGGAAAAGAGCTCTCCAGAAGGTACAGATACTCTACAGATGCAAAAAACCAAACAGTGGCTTTGCTAAAACTGAGTATAGATGGGGGGTGGGAGGGGGGGAGGGTGTGACCCAGTATCCCTATTATGCATTTCAGGCTCACAGATAATAAGAATCTCATTTTCCTTTCCTACCTACCATCTGCATTCTCTCCCACTGTAGGCAGTGTTTGGAGAACCCAAATAAGCAAAGAGTACCCGACGATGTGCCACTGCAGATGCCATGGTGGCACTTGCTGTTTGCACACAATTGCCTTTACTGTGTAAAAGAGACTTCATGCTCTTGTAAAACAAGCCAGACACCCTACCCCACACTCCTTCATGAGAGCAGGTACACCTGCTGTAGCTGTACCTATAGAACTCTATCTATTCTATGGGTGCAGACGGTACACTCGTTGTCTGTACCTAAAGATGTGCTGGATGAAATAGGGGAGAAGTGCCTCTAAATATCCATTTTTCATTCTCTGCGAAGGCCAGTGCCAGGCAATAGCGCTCTATACCACGTGCACTGCAATAGGCTGTAGATCACTGAGTGACACGAGTCTCCTGCAGACTGCCAAGCTGGGCAGGAGCTAGAGACAGGAGACCTCAGTGCCTCCAGCTCACTGATGTGCTCAGGACCTGTGCACCACTGTGCACCACTCTCCCTGCTGTTCAGTCCAGGTCATGAAGTCATTCTCTTTGGCAGCAGTGACCAACACAAGTCACAGCCAAAAGCCTCGCAGCTGGGGTTGTTTTGTGCAGCCTCTGTGGCTCCTTTTGCAAAGGGCAACTAAGCAGGACAGGGGCTAATGCCGCTGGTCAGCTGGCTTGGTCCTGGAGAGTGTTCCAAAGAGCAGTGGGGGGTTATCTGCCTAACGGAATCTCAACTTGGGATGTTCAAATTACAAGAAGCAGGTCAATTTCGTGAGCTAGACCTGGAGTTTTGTGCTTGCAAGAGCCTGAGATGCTCTTCTGAGCATGACACTGCCACAAGGCACCAGTCACCTGCCAGCCCCAAGCTCTCCAGGCTGGGGCTGCAACTTGACTCCAAAAAAACCAAAAACCCATGAGATGTTCTCATTTTCTGTTTCACCACTCAAGAAATGCTGTGTTTTCTCATGTGGTCAACAGCAACCAGCTGTCACTGCTGAGCAAAGGCAGCTCGGCAGCCACATCCACTCTGGCACGCCAAGCTGGAGAGTGTGGCCACAGCCAGGGCGAAGAGCTGCACCAGAAGGACTGTGGAGAGGCAGGATCTTCCTTCTGCTTTTCTCTCTATTCAGTGTTTTCTCCTTTTATCACTTTCATTCCTCCCTTACCTTTTCCTGCTGTTTTTTACTTCCTCCGCTCTCCTTGATCATAAGCCCACTCATGGTTCCTACCAAAGTCCGTGGATTCAGCCTCTAACATTTGAAGCCCCCTACTCTCAGTCAAACTGTGCTCTCTCTCTCAGGCAAGGATCGTCAGTTCCCCCACCATGTTTGGTCCCTAATCTCTGCACTTCATTTCCCCCTACAGCTTTTTCCTCACCAGTCCCCAGAGTCACCCAGCTGTCTGGGTGAGGTTAGATCTGGAAACTGCAAGCAGATATCCATGGTGGCAGAGGATAGCCTTTGGCTGGATCACTAGAGCAAAGTGCTGTGGATGTCTGAGCTTTGATGCCAAATCCACGAGTTCCTTGTGGGGACACACAGTGTATCCCTCTGTCTAGCTGTGTTTGGACCCACAGTTCTTCCCTCCCAACTCGGCATCTCTGCTCACATCATCACTCTGTGCTCTGCTTCCAGCACTTGCTCAGAGTCAAAACATGCTCAAAGTCAAATGACATTCACAGTGATTGGGTACTTATGTCCTTCATTCCACTGTTTCACTATGGCACAGTGAACAAATACTCTTCAGATTTAGCTTAGCACAAGAAATTCTTTCATTAAATGCTCACCAAAACCCTCTCACCTCATCCATGCTGCTTACACAGCACAGGACTTGGCATTAATCCAACATGCAGCCACCAACAAACCAAATTTGTCGCTAACAAATGTGCAGAAATGCCTGGCCACTGATGCATCCATGACCTTGTCTCTGGCATCACAAGGAATTACTGTTTTCCCTTTACCTGATGCCTTCTCTTCCATTTCCCAGGACCTTAAACAATCAGTCATGGGCTGGGGAGGGAAGAGGGGAAATGCTTCTTGGTCCCAGAGAGGGGAAGTAAGGAGCTGCAGGACACTTCTAGCCCAAATAAAAAGCATCAGGATAACAGTCTGGCACCAAGTCATTCTACAGAAAAATTAGCAATGATCTCCACTCCAACAGGAACAGGACCTGGCTGGATATTTGTCAGGGTTTTGGCATGTATGGGTTGGGGTTGGTTGGGGTTTTTTGCTTTTACATAAATTAATTTAGAAATGGAATACAGAAGTGCCTCTTTTATATGGCTCAGCTCAGAAAAACATTGATTTGCAGGTTTTGTGAGGGTTTAGGTGATAATGTTCCTCTTGCTTTCACTGTAGCAGCTCATTTCCACACCATAGACACACTGGTTTGCTTCCTCTTTGCTCATTTGTGGGGAATATATGTCAGCTGTATTTATATGTTGTTTGTTTTCCATGTTTGTATTTCAGGCCTCCTTTTTCCCTCTTCAGGCAATCCTTATTGACAGACGAATAAATATCACAGCCTCTCTTTCCCATGGATTAGGAGGGCTGCAGCTATCAGTTCAGATGCTCAGAATAAGCCATTTTTCTACTGCACATAATAGGGGAGGGGAAGAAAAAGCATCACGACCCACGATGGGCAACCAGGCAGGGGAACAGTGGGTCCACAAAAAGCTCCATGGCAGCTCTGGACTCACATTGTACCTGTTTCTGAAAGCTTCATTTGTCATTTCAGGAATTTGTACAGCAGAGCATCCAGCTGCAGGCTTGAATCACTGTATTCCCATCTGGGCAGCTCAGAGAAATCATCCAGGAGGAAAGACACACACCAGCACCACAAGGTTTATCGTTTGCAGCAGGCCAGGTAAGAATAGGTGTTTCAAAACAGCAGCGTGCCTGTAATTCTGGAAACACAGAGCTGGGTCTGAGGCTCCTGAATCAAGTGCAATATTCTGGTCTTCTCAAGCACCCAAATATCTCAGGATGCCACAGCCTCGCCTGCTTTCCCAAAGATGATGCTGCATTAGGTAATCCCATGCTGCACTATGGGACCAGACAGGGAAAAGCCACACCAGATGTGCAGGCAGGATTTGCATCACTGATGTATTATGGCTGCAAAATTCAATGCTCTAGGCAAGGCCAAGGCATTGGGATTTACCAAAATCACTGCTTTTCCTCAAAAAAAGTTGTTCCTTGCCTTTGCTGCAGGGAAATTACCCACAGACTCATGGAGCTTTGAAAGCACAGGACATCATGTGGATAAAACTGACAGGAGTAAAGGAGAAATGAGATATGAAATTAAATAATGGATTATAGCACTTGTCTCTTGCCTCTAAGAATTTGGAAAATAAGAGACAGGAAGGTGCCTAGCACCAGAAATACCATCAATAAAAGCTCAAGCAAGATTTTATTTTTATGAAGACATGCTCAAAAAGAAGACAAGCAAAGCATGGCTCTAAAACAAATATAATTTTTCACAGTCAAAAAGATTAGTCTTGCTCAATAGTCTACAGCTAAGTGGGAAGAGCTGGTAATTAGGTGACACTAGGAAAGAAAGAGAACACTGCAGTCTCACAAAAAATACTGGAGGGATATCATTTTCATATAAAGACAGGAACTTCTGAGGTCTAAGTGGAAGATTTGCATCTAACTCGGTATACTGAAATGCCTAGTTTAACACTAGGTTATAAGGGCTGTCAGAGACACCAAACTGGAAAAGACCCAGCTAAAAAAGCCCAGTAAGAATTCACTATTGCTGAGGATCACAGCTGCAAGTGCTGGCCAGAAAACCATGGTGGACTGAGTGAGCACATCCTAGCCCCAGAGACTGGCAGTGCAGAGCCAGAACTGCAAGACCCAAGATAAGATTTGCAAAGCCCAGTGTCCTTGCAGAAAGGATTTTCCATCTAGTGTGAAAGTACATGTGGGCTTAAGAACACAAGGAGGACCCACAGAACTACACCTTAGAAGAAACCCCAAAGGTCCAGCCCTGCCTGGAGCAGGTGGCCCCTGTACAGGGGTGGGGAGGGGAACCACTTGCAGCGATGTCTCTCCAGAAGCCAAGGCTCTCAGTGAGTGAAACGCCAGTGTGAGGGTCTCTTATAACCTGAACACCTCTGTGAGTGGGTAGAGAGAGGTTCAATACCAGGGCTGGAAAGAAAATGTAATCGAGTTCATTGCTGAACTCAGACAGCACAGTGGGAAAGCATTTCTGTCATAGACAGTGGCAAGCTAGAGGTCTGAGGAAAACAAAATGTTGAGCAGTTTGTTTCAAGCAGCAAGTTTCTATCCTGAGCTGGAAACATCTTAAGCTTCAGCATCAAGACTCCTCTCCCCCATCTTGGATGGAAACCTGAGTCTGCGCTGACTGTCCAGGGTCCCTCGTGGGTTAAGGGAGGAGAACAGGAACCTCTGGGATGCAGTTCAGCTCACCTAGTTTAGAGATCTAACCTAGGAGGACATGAATTGTATCCTAGGAGAGGGTATTTTACTCCATCAGATAAAAAGGGAGGTTTTACAACACAAGTATCTACACATGAGCTGGTCACCATCATCTGAAACCAGGATGGGATTCATCTCACATAACTGAAGAAAATTTCATATCATAGTAGAGGAGCTTGCAGAGAAAAAATAAAGAGAAGCAGAACTAAAGAAGGGAACAAAAACAAAATAAAAGCCCAATTCCCAGTAGAAGGTGAAGGCAAAGCAGAGATACCTCTAAAGTAAAATGAAAAAGAGACAGAATTTTAAAACCCCTAAACTAGTGTTTCTGAACATACTGGAGGAAGCCAGATTCACAGGCCAAGGCTGGCAAAGGCCTGCTTATGCTGGGAAAATATATCTATTGATTTTGGATCATTGTCCTTAGAATCCCAAAATAGTGTGATTAAAGATTACAAACCAGTAACCATGTGTCTAAAGCCTATCTGCCAGTCACAGCACAATAACTATGGAAACAACAGATAAACAAACCACAGCTCGTCTGTTACAAGTTGAAGTGTTCCAGGGGAGAGAAATTATTGTGAATAAAATCCTCGGAGCCCAAAGCGATTTGGCTCAGTCTGGGAACCCCAGCTTATCTACCTCATGGGAAGCAATGCCTGCTGTCCCAGACCAGCATAAATACGTATTACGAGGTGTTATTCTGTGTGCTGGTGGGCAATTCCACCTCCCTCTGAAGGGATTACTAGAGGGGATCAGACCTCTAAGAGAAAATAGGAAACCCTTCATCAGGTTCATCCAGGGAAAAGGGAGATGGCAGCTCTGCTTCTCTGAGTTGGAGAGTGAGGCTGGCCAGGCTGCTTGCACCCGGAAGGGGACTGAGGGACCAGCACAGGGACACTTGGGGTGCACAAGGGTGAGGAGGCCAGCACCGAGAACAGCCAAGTCCTGCTGAATTGCTTGTTCAGTGCATGCCTGCTCTTCTGTCTCTCCAAACAGTGGGGCTGAACTGCAGTGTCCCAGAGCAACCCAGCCAGGGCAGTTTTGGGAACAGTTTGAATCTGCAGCCAGGGACAAGCTGACGATGCCTTTCTTCAGCTGGCAGGAGGGGTTTTTAAAATTTATCTCATACACTGAGAGAAGCATCCAAGTCATTACTCCAGTCAGGCAACCTCCCCCTCCTCCTACACGTCCAGCCTGCGTGGAGAGGCTGTTACCCACAGCTGGACACCTCCACCCAGTGCTGTGGCTGAGCCTCAAGACTGAGCACCCTGCAGGGGCAAGCAAGCTGATCCCAGGGGATCCAGTGTGGCCAGGGGCTGAGCAGCTCCCGGAGCTGCAGCTCCTCTGGATCTCCAGTGGGTCTTCTGCATCCAGAGTGCTGCGAGGGGTCTGCTGCAAGCTTTATGTTCATGTTTGGAAACCAGGAATTTTTAGCCCTTGGCAGAGGCACAAGAAAGAATGGAGGAGGGAGAGGGTGATGGAGAAGAATTTGATGCTGCTCTGAGCACAGTGAAAACTACAAAAAGAAAAAATAATCCTGCAGAGGTAGAAAAGCTGATTTACACCTGAGCTCATTTTTAGAGTGGCAGCCACCAACATCTGCTAATGGCAGCAAAAGTCCTCCCACTTTGGCTATACATCAGCTTCTGTATAAACTCATCTGAAGGCTGGCAGGCATTCTAGGATGGCTCTTCCAGTATGTTTTATTGCTTCGGCGCTTGCGAAGGGAACAAAATTGTGTTCCTGATGGCCAAGGGCCACATGAAACCTGCAGCCTCCCCTCTCATGGAGCTTTAAACCCCCTGCATCCCCTCTCCCACACTGACTCATTGATGCTGCTCCAGGCTGACAAGGCCCAGCCCTGCACCCACCTCTACCAAGTCCCTGCTTCTCAGAGCAGGGTAACAGCACAGCATCTGACCTTCCTTTCACCTGGCCAGAGGCTCTGTCAGGAGGAAGGCAACAGTAATCAAGCCCAGGGCAGGCATTGCCTGGAGCTGGCAGCGCACACCAGCCATGCAGGGCACTGCCAGCAGGGCAGGAGAACAGCTACAACTTCTGCTCAAATTCCTCTGCAAAGGACTCAAGATGCTAATGGGTTTTAATTTTCCATGAATTTGCAAAAGCAGTATCCTGCAAAGCTGCAGATGATTGTTCATGCTTCCTCACCTAGTCTAACATTTATCATATTTTTCAAACAGACATTAGTATTAATTTAATCTTGATTTTTTTTTTTCCTGAAGCAGGCTATAATTAAATATGCTTTTCCCTGTGACATTTGCTGGGATATAGTGAGGCCAGGGCATTTTTAAAGACTCATTCAATATAACTAGCATTTCAATTAGTGTAAGCACATGAAGTAAACATTTAAAAAAACCAGCCTAGTCACTTGAACTCATCCACAGGGGACAATTTGATTTTTAATTGACTGCAGTTTTTTTTTTTTTTCCAAAGGATAGGAAGTCTGATTGAGTGCTGGAAGTCCTAGCCGAGTATGCATGTTAAAGCATGCTGAATTACTTCTCATTTTCTCCTCAGAGCTGTCATTTATTTTCCTTTCCACGACTGAAGCTTCACATTGACACTTAATCTGTGTTCCTGCCCCTGCTTGGGGAGATTTTCATGTAGGAAATTTCCTACTGAGCAGCACTGTTTCACTGAAGGAATCTTCTCTGTTGGTCCATCCCATCAACATGCCTGAGCATAGACAGGGAAAAGCATGAGTAATATTTTCAGTGGTTTACCCTTCCTCTTTAAAAACAGTAACAGAGAAATATTATAGTCATCTGATCCCTCTATTACAGGGAACATCTCTAAAAAAAATAAAATAAAGGCCTCCTTTGGGGGTTTCACAGGTCCCGTCTACCTACTGAGAAGTAGGTTATTAAAGCAAGAGTCACATCTCACTGTGTATAAGTGCAGCATCTCACACAACAGACCCCTGACCTTGCTCGGGGTGCTGGCAGGAGACAGCAGTGCTCTGAAGCAGGAACAGCCATCGAGCCTTTAATAAGTTGTCTCAAATTACCATAGGAGGCATTAAGGAAAGAGACATTTAATTACAGTTCTCTGTTAGAGGAAAAAAAAAAGCAAAACCAAGCATCATTTTAATCAATCTCCCAAAAGCATGGGAAAGGAAGACCATCTTCCCTGTGCCATTTAGGTGTCCTCGGTCCCTCGTGGCGACCGAGGCTGAGGGTCACTTGGAGAGGACAACAGGGGCTCCTGGAAAGCAAAGTGCAAGGCTCAACGTTTCCAATCCACTGTAAAGGCAGCTGCAGTACAACATTGGAGAGGTTGTCCTGCTTGGAGAAAGCTCCCTGTGCCCCCGCAAGCATCTGATGGTTGCACAGCCCTGAGGACAGCATGTTTGTGACACGGCTCTAACACTTGTGGGCTTGTTACAGGAGCCACAGGGAGAAACTCTGGCTGAAGCTGAAGAGACAGTCTTGGGAAAAGGTGAACCTGATCTTTCCCTGCAGGAAGAAGAGGCCTTACGTGGCAATGGGGGCATGTCCCTAAACTGACTGCTCAAAGGCACATGGCAGCAGCAGCAGGATGCAGATACCTTGTCCTCGAGTAACCCAACCAAGGCTGCAGTAAATTGGGCAGGTCTTTGGCTCCAGTTCCCCCCAAGACCTGGAGAAACATGGGCACAACACTCAAGAAGAAACCCAGCATCTGCACCACTATGTCTCTTCCCAATAATACTGCTACAATATCAAAACCAAGCATGATTATAAAGCCAAGAGTATTTCTAAAAATAAAGAAATACCAGTAAATGGCTACATATGAAATGCAGCACTTTATCTAACACTCCCAATTGAACTAAACGCTGTGCTGCTCACTGCTGTTCCCAGGAAAAGCACAGTGCATCTCCAATTGATTTACCCTTATTACTCATTTTGTACTGGGGTTTGCAAATTCCTCTCCCAGCGCAGCACATAATTTTTCTCCATTGCTGACAAACGGCAGCCGGCTGACTTCGATAAATCCCACTTGGTCAGAACCAAGTATCTCCATAATCATTCCTCCTAACTGAGTGGGTGAGACACTGCTGGCACTGCTTTACTGGGAGGCAATTTCAGTAGCTGCCTTTATCCTTCCCTTAGCCTCTTCCACAGATCCCAGAGCTTTCCCATTATTTCAGATGCTGGAGTTGCTTTCCTCAATTTAGGTGCAAGGCAATTCCCTCCAACAGGACAGGAGATTTGAATGCCATTATCTCTGGTTGGAAAATCACCTCTAGAAAGGCTCAACCCAGAACCATCAGCCAGTCCCAAGGGGAAGAGAATATCCCACCGCCCTTTTTCCACTTCACCCTGAGGCACTTGACTTGAGCTGGAACCCAACAAACTCCATGGTTGGGATAAGATTTGTGAGCAGTTTAGCAACATTTTTGGCTTTGTGCTGTCAGTTCCTACACACGGACAAGTGTCCTTAACACGACACTTCTGGGGCTGGCATTTCCTACCCAACAGGACAGTTGCTGACAATGAGACTCTCACTCATTAATCCCTGGCCACACTCAGGATTTGCTGACAAGACCCCAGAGTGAGGGTCTGTGCTCCTGTTTCCTGGGCATGAATAACTCATCTCCCACTTTTTTTTTTTCAATTGAACTTGGAACATGTGAATACCAGAGATAAACAGGGTAGAAGGAGTACAAGATGACAAGTAAAATATGGAAGAAGATATGTCCAACATGCCAATGAATGTCCTCCATTGGCAAGCCATTTCCACACCTCTCCCTATGGCAGCGGAGAGGCGGCAGGGGAGAGCACCACAGGGAATGCAGGCCCATGAGCTGTGCCTCTCAGTTAAAGGTGATATCTAGAAAGCTCCTCGAAGAGGAGGGAGGTGGCACTACTGGCTCACTGTGCCCCTGGAGCAAACCCCATGCCCTTCCCAGAGGAGCCTCCTTCCAGCTCCCTGCCCCAAGGGTTGCTTTTGCTACAAGATCCTAGTGCCCCCCAGGCCTCCAGAGGAAACTGCATTGTTTTTTTCTCGGGGACATCTGGGGCCTTGCCTGGACTTTGCCAATTAGAGGCAGAGCTGCAGAGACTGCAAAACTGCTCTCATTTTATATTTCATTTTTTCAGTTAGATTAGTTCAGGGATCAGAAAATGAATGAGCTTAGCTCAAGTCCCACAAGCCTGCTTTTCCTCCAGGCAGCTAAACACGCTGCTCGACTTGCTAGGCAAACATTTAATCACTTTCTGCATTCAGCATCCTCCGTCACACAGGAGGTGGGCTCTGGCTGGGCTCCTCAAAGAGGCAAAAGCAACCACACAATTAATTTCCCGAGCAAGTTGTGGCCGATGCTTGAGGACAAACACAAAGACAGGAAATCACCTTTCGTAAAGAAGAAATTTTGTATATCAGGTTAAATAGATTTCTTGACTTCTAGGGCATCTTCAATGCAGCCACAAAACAGGAATCTGGTCATGTACCTATCTGATAATTTATTCCAGGAAACACAGGAGAAAGGAGATTCACCTCCACATGGCATCTGTGCCAAATACCGTGAGTCTGAGTGGAGGGCATTTCAGTTCTGTAAAGCCTTCCTTTGAAAACTCATACTACTTGGTTGATCCAAAATAAGACTGAGGTGTAGCTGCCCCCTCACCTACAAGTAGCAGGCTGGGAAGAAGTGGCTGATCATAGTCTTTTTAACCTGGCAGAAGGCGATGAAATGAGATATACCAAGTAGAAAACAAAGGAGATGCTGAGCAAATTAAGGCAGCAAAGGTAACTTAAAATTGAAGCCACTTGCTTAGGGACCTTGTAAATTCATCATTGCTTGAAGCCAAACCTGGGCATCATTCCAAGAGCTAACTTACTGCTTGAGAATAAATTACAGGTGTGACAAAGCTGATGTTCTGGAAGTGCAGAGATATGATAAAGGCTGTGGAAACAGTCACATCAAGCGGATGCTATTATGAATAAATTGGTATTCCTTACCTGATGGGAGCTGCTGAAGCGTGTGGGAGAGGAAGGGGAGAAAGGCATAATTAGGGCAAGCTCCCACAATTGCCTGTACAGATGGCTTATCCTCCAGAGACATCTCCTCCCAAACAGAACAGCACCACTAGGCCTGGCAGGCTGGATGAGGCCTTTGAGGTAAATACCAGCAGCGCTGGGCTTGGGAGAGCAGTCCTCACTCAGGTGAACACTTGCTGCACATCTGCTCCTGCTGCTGTCCTGGGCAAATGGGGACCTGCTTTGTGGGACCCGCTGGATCCTCTTGCTCTCAGCTGGACAGGTTGAGCTGGCATCCGACACCTGGAACTTACCACATTACATCAGAAGGCAGCTGCAGGTTTAAAAACCATTCCTTAGTTTCCAGCCTTCAAAACCTACTAGAAGTCATCCCACTTGATCATCTATCACTAGACATGTGGGTCCTTCATGCATCCCAGCACAGCTTGTGCCTCCCCTTCAAATTATATTCATCTAGGCTTTTTTTCACAGAAATCCCCCAAATAAATCATTAGTGATTCATAATTTATTGAAGCAGTCCCCAATCTTTTGGAATAGGTATTGCTTGGGCTGTCATCTGACAAGATTAATCACTTTTCAAGGCCACTGGGAACACCTTCCCCATCCTTGCCTCCTCAGAGCTTTGCCGATTCTGGCAAAGTACAGGCTGGAGGTGCCACCTGGCACTCCTGCATTGAACACAGGCTGCTGAGAAACAGTTTCTGTAGAAAGTTAACCAAACTCAAAGTTTCACAGCAATAAAGAATGTGGCACATCTGTCACTCAGCTCTGCTAATGATTAATTCCCTTTGCCACCTCATTTCCAGGATTTTGTCAAGAGCCAGTTTCTAGCCCTACCACACAGTCTGGGCTGAAGCATCCACCTGTTCACCCTCCCTGGCCAAAAACCATCTCCTGCAAAAATCAATCCTTTCTGTTCAAGGCTCCAAGCTGCTCCCTGCACCAGGGGCACAGCCTACACTCAGTGCCTCCTTTCCGTCCCCCAAGGACTTGCACCACTTCCCCCCAGCCCCTCACCATTCCTTCTGCAGCCTCAGCCTCACCACTGGACAAGAGGTGGACTTTTTGCCAGTACATTTCAGCAGCTTTAAAGGGCCAGAGTAACCCAGATTTACACCAAGCTTCCCACACAAAAGGCTGGAGCCAGGAAGGAGTGCAGAGGAAATGCAAACACATCTCCATGCCCCTTCCTCCTGTAGGGTTGACAGTTTCTTCCCCAGCTTCTGCTGCAGGAGGTATTTATGACAACACCCTATACACACTGCCCAGCTTCCAGCCACAAACACATGGCTTCCAAAGGCTTCTGCAGGCATTAATCAAACACTTCAGGACACACCGTTTTCACATACTAATTTACTTAAATGACATGATACTTTGTCTTCTCATCCGAGACACCTAAACAGCTGAACAGAAATCACAAAGGGAATCTCAAAGGAATAATTAGTATACAAAAAATAAACCAAGCCAATCTAAAGTCACCCAGGCAAGTGGCCCTTGGGGGTCTGCCTACAAAACAACTCATTTAGAACAAAATAGTTACACACTGAAGAAACTTGGACAGTGTTCTTCAAAGCTCCAGCTATTCTAGGAGAAAAACCTGCTATAAAAGGCTGCTGTGAAAAAAGGGAATTTGTGATGTGCAGCCAGATTCAGCAGGGAAAACAAACCAAACTTTTCATCCATTACTCAGGAATGGCCTTAGAGATAGGATCATGGCAGCAGTCCCAAGCCCAAACTCCCCCACAGACTGCTAAGGTGCTTCCACCGCTCCCAGCGTAGGTTCCAGGTACCTTTTCTTGATTTCTAGACACCCACACTAGTCTGCAGCTGGAACACAGCCCAGCAATCTTGTTGATGTGTGTAATATCAAGACATTCTTCTTGTGCTCTCCAACTTTACTCTGTGCTTTGATTATGCCTGCTTAGGAGTTTCCAGAAAAACCTGCTAAAAATACCATCACTGCCAAGGAGCAAGCCAACACCAAGGGCAACATCCTTCTAGCATCAGAGAACCTCAGCCTCCAGAGAGAAAATCCATGCTGATATCTCTCTCCAAAAGCTTCTTGCATCCAGCCACGGACCCATCCCTCCAGTCTGCTACACAAGCTCAGTCTCTGTGATGTTCCTCCAACAGGGACACACAGCCACATGCAGCAAAAGTCAACCCCCTCCCACCAGTATCGACTTTTCATGGGGCTTGTTTTACACAAGCTGAAAATAACCCTTTGCTATTAGACAACATCCACAACAAGCCTCTTGTACAACACTTTATTGAGCACTCTGCCTAATATGACATTCTGGGGCTTCTAGTAGCCATGGATTAGGATCAGGAAATGCCTCTTCTTTAGGTACATAATCACTCTTCTGTGAAACTCTACTCTAATCACTTTAACTGTGAAACATTAGCTAAGGGTTCTACCTTCCAAACACCCACAGGTTGGCAGTGCAAGCCCTAACTGGTCGTTATTCTAGGAGTGACTAATCCATGGGAAGGACACATCCTAACACTGCCCATCTGCAGATGTCAGATAGCACATGGGTGAGTTAACCTTGACTTAGGTTTGGCAGAAATTAACAGGAATTACAGTTTTGCTCCGCCTCCACAAGCACGTTAGCAACTCACAGCAATGCTGTGAGTTCCCCCTCACAATCAGCAGTTGTTTGAAGTCTTTCATAGGTTCTGAATTTTTAAGCAAAGACATATTCTCCTGAGGGTTTACAGGCCATTAAGTAAACATTAAACTTTTTAGTAAAATGTAAAAACATTGAAAACCATCTCAATTACTCAGCTTTCATTTATACAGCACTGTGACCTCTCCATCCCAGGAGGCAGCAGAAACAAAACTGAGTTGCTAAACAAAAAAAATGCACCTTTACAAGAGAAACAGAGGTGATTCCACTGCTTTATGGAAATCTTCAAATGCAAAAACTGCAACAAAAATCACAAAACCACTCTTTGTTTCATTATACAGATAACTTCTTGTTTTCGTAAGAGAAGCAAAACATTGCAGAAGGATGGAAAATTGGACCGCATTCAATGCCCTCTTGTTAGCACAATTACTAGTGAAATCCTTGAGATTATCCAGTTTAATCCAGGAAATTAGCATCTCCAGTGGACAAAGTGAAAAGGAGAATGTTTCATGAATGCAAGAAAATTCACTCCATGCCATCAAAACCAACTAACAAGGAAGCCATCTGAGAAGCTGGATGCTCTCTCGAGTCGATACAGCATTGCTGAAATCTTGCTGCTCCTCACAGCACACCAACACATGTCCTCTCATTAGCAAGGCACGTCCTTGTCAAGTTTCTGCTTGGCCCCCACATAATGAGAAGCTGACAGATAATCATTTAAAATCGCATTTGCTCTAACATTATGAAGTTATTTACTATCCACCTGCTCCAACTCTCACTGCAGACTATGTAAATGCACCTAATAAAGCTTGGATTAGGCTCGCTATTTTTAAATGCCTGTCACAGGGGCTACAGCCTCTCATTTGAGGGACTTGTGGTTTAATGCATTAATACAAAAAATATCTTGGGAAATGCAGCAGAAGTTAGGGAGTCATAGGTAATTTATATATATATTAATACACACACACACAAACACAAAATTAAGTTTTCTCCTCATTGTCAGAGATTTTCTCTGCACATTGGGAGCCACGCTGCCAGAAGAGGACTCGGTGTATTTTTCATTATGGAGGCCCTAGGCAGTGCACATTTGAGGAAAGAGAAGATGCAAGTCAGTTGATATTTATTATGATCTTTTTTTCTTGACACTGAATTCTGAACCACAAATCTGGAGGCCTGGCAGATCCCAGTACTCACTAACATTGCTAACAATGCACTAAAATAAAACTGTGAAGAAGAGAAGTTATCCATCCATGCCTTGGGCTAAAGGCATTGTTCATAACAAATTGCTTGACTAGTTTATCTTCCCTGTGTCCATGGAACAGTTCTCTTAAATTATTTTTCTGCTGCTAAATCCCACGGTGGTTCTGGGTCACTCATTGAAAGTCAAAGTGAGAGGCTGCTTGTGATGGAGCACAGGCACAGGGTATTGTTTGCTTCCTGAGTAAGGCACGGCACTGAACCCACTGAACTCCCGTGATTAATTGCAGAAACTGAAATCTTTATACAAACACTTTTAAAGGATAATTTGTTTAAGCTTAAAAGTTATCTTCTCAGAGTATTTGCACCAGGGAGACCTGACCGTACAATGCGGAGAACCAGTCACGCAGCAAAAGGGAATTAGCTTAAAGGAGAACATCCAATTGACTGCTTTTGGGTTTGGTTTTATTAATAGTTGGTTTTAATTTATTTTTGGAGAGCATTAGCAGCACAACATATTGATAAGAGACACAAAGCTACTTTTAAAAAAAAGTTGCATTAAAAAAGCTGTCCCTAAAATTGTACTGGAAAGGCTAAAAATGGTAGAAAATACATAACATTTTCAGCAGTAGTGACACTTCTTCACAGGACACTTCTTACCTGAGCTGTCCCTTCAAGAGAGGTGGGATACAGGGCTCAAAGGAATGGAAATTTTTTCCCAGTGAGGTACCCCACACAATAAAGGTACATTTCCAGAGCATTTAAAAGGTTCCAAGCCACAGGAGAGCTAGTGCTGTGATCAGAGGCATATTTCAACGTGCAATAAAAATTTGGGATCTCGAGGACATACATACCTGTCCAGAAGCTCCAGAAGTTTCCAGCCATTCCAGATTCCCCACTGTATCTTTGTCAGGAACACAATACCCTAGAGGAACTTTCCAAAGCATTGGTATGAGGTGTCAGCATTTCTTTGTCCAGCTCCAAGTACAATGCCCAGCACTGCAGTGAGGGGTCCAAGTCCTTTTTCCCTCTTGGGTTAAGCCCAGGCAGCCATGGCACCAGTGTGGTTAATGCCCAGCTCCCAGATCAGAGACAGAGCCCTAGGCTCTACCTTGATCTATAATAAGGAAAGGAATAAGCACTTTTAGGATGTAATACATTAGATCAGTTTTCAACATCTAATTTAGGATTAAATTAATTATACCCTAGAAAAGCTTACTTCTCTCTAAGGGATTCTGGACAGTAAGCTCAGGCAGAGATATCCTTATCCACAGATGAATCCTGCACCTTGCCATAGACTAGTCAGGAACATGTGGATCTCTGGCAAACCCACTGCACCCATTCTTCCATTTAATTAATTCACCGAATTCACCTTTCCATTGTGCCTTATTCTAAACCTTGAATACACAAGGCAGCACCAAGAAGTCTGCAGCTGCCTAGATCTCCTATTCATCTTTTTCTTTTAGAAATCAGTTCCGTTTTGTCACACACACAGTCTCATCTTCCATTTCAAAAGCTTACTCAGGTCTCGCTAAGCCAGTGTCATATGCTAGATGTCAGACAAATTAGGTCTGTTCCCCCAAAGTGCGCAGATAGGGAAAAGCATCTCGCAGTTCACATTTTATTTCCATCATTCCACACACCGTCTCCTGTTGTAAAATAACCTCATGAAAACTAAGGACATGTCCAGAATCAGAACAAACACCTCACTTCTGCCACACCCTCATCCCCAGCTACAAACAAGGAGAAGTCAGCATGACGTGACTCCCATTTCCTGATCTGCCCCGTGTGAACTCCTTATCTGGTCAATGTTTTTACCCAAATCAGAAATTCCTGCCCTGTGCTGCACTTGTTAGGCTAGGCCTGCAGCCTTCCTCCATACAAACTTCTCGCCTTTCAGTAGGGGGAACTTCCAGGTGATTTCTCCATCTATCAAAGTTCAGACCTTCTCTATGGTACTCACCTCAATAATTCCCTTCTTGAGGACCTTAGAAACTTAAAATTTCCATAAAATTTCACAGTGATTCTCTCCTTAGTTCTTCTGCAGAAAAACAATTTCTCTACCACTGTCAGCAGGCCCTTCACAGAATCTTTTTGAGTTTGTTTGTACATACATATTTTGTTGATTGTTTACTAAAAGCAAGACCAGAAATTACATTTGCTCTTACTCCTTCAAAGGTTATTTGGGTGGATAAGCCAGAGCATGCTTTAAAGGTGAATAATGGCTTTGATACCTGGTTTTCTCTCTCAAATATCACTCTGCATATTTCAGATTGGAAGATGGCTTATGAAATTAGATCCAGGCTTATGGCGTTACTTCATAAAGCTGATACTTGGGGATCAGATTAAGATCTCAGCACACTTAACAGCACCAACACTGCACTCTTCCCTTTCCACCTGAACTTCAGCTTGTGCCACATTCTGCAATGCAGCCTCAACCCTAAGGAAGAAGTGTTCAGTGCCACCATGTTCAGCTTCCAATTTGTTTGTGTAGGACAGGCTATCAGGAATAATACAGCATTAACTGAAGGCTGCATTACCATTTATAAATATACACCATTGCCAGGCACACATACAGCACCTGTGTTTTCAGAAACAGTGGTATAATCCCTACTTTACCTTTGCTTCTAGACTCCTCAGGAGAGTACATGTTCATGTAGGGGAAGTCCCCGTTTCCTCATCTGATTGAAAGGAAGGGAAGTTCCTTCTTTTTGATTTATTTCTCTTTGTTATACTTTGGGGTTGGGGGGCACATAGGCAAGAAGGGCTGGTTTGTATTGAAGGTTTAAGTGCTTCAAGTCAAATAACTCCCCTTAAAAAGCAGATTGCTACCTTACAATATTGGTACCATCTTCTCTACCAGCAGGAAAATTACAAGGAATGCTTTCCAATAAGGAAACACCCTCAGCTCTCAAAAATGCTGTCTGTTCTTCCAAAACCCCAAGCCTGTCTCCCTCCCCACCCTTTTGCTTTATGATATAGAAAGGCATGACTAACTCCTGCCCTCCATAGGCTGCAGAGCTGGAAACCACCAGGGTCCTGCTGTAGGAGTTCTGCTGCCTTTAACACACACAAGCAAAGCAGAGAACTACTTGTCACCTGTGCTGCGCTAACCCCAGGCTCCCAGAGCCCTGCTGGGACCTGCCTGCTCAGTGTAACAAGGCAAGGCAAAAAAGTTTCCCCCTAACAGCCCCACAAAGTCTCGTCTGTGCTTCTGCATCTAGTGCTTGGCAGCACCCCAGAGTGTGAAGAAACCATAATCTTCCTGAAAATTCCGAGGTGCAAGATTTCTTGCCCCTCTGAGCACCTTCAATAGCAACACTGCCCACTGCTAAGCTTTGAGGGTGAATGTTGCCTTTTCCTATGTATTTTAAAAGCATTTCTTTCATTGTAGGACAAAGATGACAATCTTGTTGACTTGCACAGCCAAGCGCTTTCTACATGAAGCGAAGTTGCAACAGTTTATTCTTCAAGTCCTCTTTATCTTAAGGATGACGCTGTCAGGAAGGGGCAAACCTGTTTTGCATCTCCTGACCAAAATCTGAAAGGTGGGGGGACAGTTACACATCAGAACCACACTTTATGTCAATAACATTTTACTACATATTTTATTACATCAATGGCTTGAAAAAGTTTTATTTGATGTCAGCAAACATTGGAAATCATAGAAAAATGAATTATGTAGAATTTCACAAAGGAATTTACCCCACTATAATTCCTCATACAGTAAAATAATCCAAAACCAAATGTTACTTTTCAGTGGCTAAGCAATTTTATAATGCTATGAACATTCATCACAGTAAGTGTGCTGAATAATAGAAAACAGGCAAAAAAGACATTTAAAATATTACTTACAACAGCATTATTACAACATACTTTCTTTAAAATCCCAACGAGTATTTTGTCACTTCAAAAGCTATACAGCATTTCCATTATATTTGCAAACTTAACCTTATACATCTTTTAAAATCTTGAAAAAACTTCTTTTAAGCAATCTATAAGCAGTTAACAAAATTGATAAAATCTACATAATGGAATACTATACACTCCAGTATAAATTTTATTTTAGGAGAATATGAATGTAAACACTCATTATTATACAACATGCATAGACTATACTGACCTTCCATCTTCTGAACTGTAACTTTCACTGCAATTGTGCTTTACTATCAACAGGAAAAGCTGCATTAATCCAGGGAGTGGCAGAAAGTATTTGCTTTAGGGGCATTGCACAAGATCACTAGATTTTGACTTACTGAAGACAAGCTGGAGCTAATAAAATAATTTTTCTCCTTTTTTTGTATAATATCAGACCACTCATCACTGAACGGGCTGTGCACAAATTCATACCAATTAAAAAAATGCGTTATCAAAAAAATATCCTGCGATATTTTTGCATTTCATTGACTTGGAGATTTTTGTTCACAAATCCAGTGATCAAGTTAGTGTAATGCACTGTTTGGCTCATATTTGGTGTGCAAGAATACCAACAGCATATTAGCGATTTCATAGAATAAAAACTGAAATTTAAAGTGACAATGAGCATATTTTAATACATAATGTTTCTGATGTACTTGTACAGGAAAGAAAAATGTTTGTCAGGACACTGCTTTAAGAGAGTAAGAGTTTCACTCTTATTTTAACTATTAAAAAAGTGTTCTAGTGGATATTTATGGGGTCTTCCTGGTTGCAAACTTGCAAAAATATATTAAGAAACCATTATCCCCATTGGTATTAAATATATTGAGACACAACCATTGTGGTTGCACTACCAGGTATGGCTACTATGGTCTTAAGCATCTGATTGTACATTGTTGCTTCACTGTTAAGCACAACTGAGGCGTGTATTTTTTTCCCTTGGTTATAAAGTTATATTACAAAAATTGATCACTGTTTCAAACCAGTTAAACACGAATATTCAAGTAACAAGGTTGTTTTAATGGATAAGTGAAAAAAGAAGTTACCTAGCACTTTACACAACTACATAAAAATTAAATAGAACAAGTGAAATATTGCATATGCAATACACTTTTATATCTTTAAGATTTCTAAAACTAAAACTTAAACTATCATTTTCTTTAACGATACCATATTTTGCACAATAACTTATACTTAGGAGAAATAATTTCCCATTTTCCACAAAATATATATAATTATGACATTCACATTGATAGTTTAAGAAACAAAATTTAAGTGAATATTCTATCTTATGCAGTTATCTTTGTGGACCCTTCTAGTCAGAATGCAACCAGTTGATGTATCTAATGCTTGACCCATTTAACAAAAGAAAAAGAGGGTCTTCACCTAAACAAGGTCAAACCATTTCAAAAGCTAAAATGATTTCATCGCATTTAAAAACATAGTTCAAGAGAATGTAAAAAACTAAACGTTTAAAATACAGTGCTATTATATTGCATGTATCAACTACAATAAGATAGCAGTCAACTGAAAAGTAATTAAACAACTTTTTTCTTCCTAATATCACAAATTATACACGTTTCCCCCTACCCCATGGGGATGAAGCCAAAACACAACTTTTCTGATCATAAGATGGACAGATCTGAGGGCAAAAACCGATGAGAAGTCCTCACAGGTACCTAAGTCTCAAGCAAAAGCCTCTCCTGATGAGTTCCCCCAGCTGGGATGCAAGCTCCCACACTGGGCAAGGACCTGTCTCCATGCATTGGTACCAGCAGGAGGTTCAATATTTAATACTAGAGTGTTTCTAAAGAGCAGCATTGCTTTATACCACAACTGTCAACTGGATTCACAGTGCTATTTGCCCGGTCTTTATTCCTAATTCACACTAGCTAACACCTAGCATTCCTTCCCACAAGAGACTCCCAGCTCCAACTGGCACAGGTCTGAAAGAACATCTGAACCACCAGAGCTGCCAGTTCACAGAAACAGCTGTAGAGACACAAACAGCAATACAGAGGAGAGGGAATAACTCCCTCCCATCACCTCGGAGGATCACTCTGGAGCTACTAGAAAGGAACTGCTCAGAAACAGCTGCAAAGTGCCTGAAACAGGCCCTTTTGGGGCTCCACACTCTAACTTGCCCTAGGAAATCTGTACCTGCTCTGAGCCTGTGTGTTGCTGCCCAGTTTCTGATGTTGAATTCCTTTCCTCACATACAGCCCAAGGGGAAGGCCACACCTCAGTGCTACACGAGGCCACCTCCCCTGCCTTTCCTTGGGCTCTGTCCACACTGCAGGAGGTGCCAGAGCCGGCTCTGTTGCCCAGCTGGCATTAGCCTGCCCTGCTCGGGTACAGGGAGCAGAGCCACCACAGCACACAGCACGGCACAGCCCAGCAGCCAAACCTCAGCACCAAATCCAGGGGCGTCAGTTCTGTGCTCCACCAACTCAGCTGCAGGCCAGGCCACAGGCCAGCTCATTTCAAGTTGTGCTAAGAAAGGCTGGTGCTGTACATCACTGTGTGCCATCTTGGCTTGAATACTCTGCAGAGGAAGAAAAGCAAGAAAGGTCCTTTTCTTCCACCTGCAAAGACACCTGGTGGTTTCTTTCAACATCATTAAATTAACCATTTTTAAATGCTTTGTGACTAGTGTTATTTTGCAGCTTTACATTGGACAAGAAGTAATACTGCTGCTTCTAGCTTCTCTGGACACTGTCTGCTCGGCAGTCAGCAACCACCTTGTTCAAGGTGCAAAGTACTCCCACGGGACTTGCAAGAACAGTTCCAGTTCAAGCCAGCTAGACAGGCCACAGCATGGGCCATCCGAGCAGAGGGCTGGGATTTGAAAGCTGCATGCACCAAGTATTTGGAAAAGCACCTCTTAGATTTTAAATTGCATATTTTGGTTCAGAACATGAAAGCAATGTGTGCTTCAGAAGGGTTAAAATGGCCAATGAAAATTAACCCAGTTCTTCTCCATTACACTTCCAAGAAACCAAAAACTCTTGAAGGTCGAATTTTGTGCTCCAACCCTCGTCCAAACTTCTAGTGGGAGAAGCAGTTTGATGTCTTTGGCAAACAGCGCTCTGAAGAGGAATGAGACACTGGGACAGAAAGTGATCTATGGTAGCCAAATGCAAAAAGGCACATATTCCCCAAAAGGAGAGGCACCAGAGAAAGTTGTTTTGACTTAATCCCACAGAGGATCAGGAAAAAGAAAGTTGTGTAGCACTCACTTAACAAGTTACAATGCAAATGCTGAATGCCAGGGGTTAAATAGCATATCAAACAGTTTCAGGTTAAGTATTCCCTTTTGCACTAAATAAAAGCCATTAAAATATACAGGAATAAAATGCTCAATTAGGGAGCTTTCTATGAAGCAAGAACACACAAATACAGTGGAAAGAATTGCACAAACCAGAAGTGTAATGAGTTACATCTACAACCTTGGACTGACCAAACCTTAGAAATAACATTTCCTATCACTCTGCACTATTCATGATTGCTTGCTAACATGTCCTGTCATTGCAGAACAAACCTGACATGGCTGGCATGTGCACAGGCCCCTCCTTTATAGAAAGCTCACTAATCATAGTGTCATCGTAAGAATACACAGCAAGCGGAGACCACAAGGCCATGCAGCAATACATACTTATACCCTACGGACCAAGTATTATAAGAACTCCTAATGTGTAGAGTTATTGTGGGGCTGCTAAGGAGCTCCTTGTTTTGCAGGTTGGTCAAAATTTATAGACAGGTGTTACTGGTTCTAGAAGTTCCCATGCTTAAGCATGACGTTGGTGAAATGGAGAGCTGAGCTACCTGGGTGCTTTTGAAAGAAAGTGGAGGCAGTATGGAGGAATGAGGGGAGATTAAGGCAGATGTAGCACAGGACTGGAAGCGTTTGCCTTTTTTTGGTAATAGCTGCTTGTCCACAGATATGATGCAGATGGCTGTCTGAGGTTTGCTAATACCTGATATCCTGGATAACACAGTAGTCAACACAAATTGTTCTAGGCTACAGCACCTTCTCACGAAGCAGATGCATATCTGACATCAAGAACAGAAGTAGCCTGGAGGGAAGGGGGGAGAAAAAGCAGACGTTTAGTTTAAAATGAATACACATAGGCTTTTTTGCACCTCCAAACTTCAGCCCAGGTCCATGGTACAGACAGTGACAAAACAGACAACCCTGGCACATGAGAGGATTCCAGCAACTTTCGCTATTCTGAGGCACACTGGGATTTGTTGTTGGGAATGTAAACACACAAGAATTAAGACCAGAGTTGATGCGGTTTTATAACCAGAAGCCTCACCTCACCCCTTCAAATGAAAGGAACTCTGGCCACATGCTATGAAAAAGCCCAAAGCCCTCAGAGGCCTGATGAACCTTTCACTAGGCTGGTGGCCAGACAGCCAAGGCATGCCAGGGAAGAAAGCACCCGAGGGACTTCAGTGTTAGGCCAGCAAAGTCTTCTCCTGGCTACTGCTGAGTCCACCTGACTTGACCAGACACTGCCTGTGCAAGTACCCTCAAGAGCAGGCACCAGCCATGCAGCAGTGCAAAGCTCAGGAGGGACCAGGAACCCACTCCCAGACCATGCAGGTCACTTGCGTCATAAACCCAACGAGGTTTCACTCTGCTGCCAGAGCCACTGAGACAGGCACCCAGTCAGCACTGTGCTTATGTTACCTCTGAAGGCAGGAGCACCACATTCATAGCTTCTTTTGGTCTGGCTCCCACCACTCAGCACTTGTTCTGCTCCAGAATGGGCACTTTCCACCCCTAATCTGAAGATCACAGCTGTTGCTCTATCAGTCATTTTACCATGCCTTGCTGTCATGCCTCCACTCTCCCTCCTCCTCTTCTGCTAACTCATTTGGGATCCTCATTGCTCCAGTATCCATACACTTGGCCACATCAGCCCACTCCAGTTCCTGCTGCAGCCATTTTTCCCCTATGTCAGTAAGACTCCCCTTTTTTGACCTCAATTTTCAGAGGCAAGGGTGTATTTGAAGCTAGTAAGAATCTCAGAGGGCTCAGAGAAGAAAAGCTCTGCATTGCCAGCATATAATTCTACCGGTCACAGGAAAAGACAGTGACAAGAGCTGTGAATCCTTCAAATTGGTGGCTATGTGCTAGTACCATTGCTTCTTTGCTCCACCTCTCAATTCTGGAAGAATGGGACAATTTCACTCACACACTCCTGCAAAGGCAACTTTTCTGAGTTTGGTCTTGTTCATCTGTCATACCTTTGGGCTTAGTTCCCAAATATAAGCATCTTTGAATTGCATGTTATTAGGGTTTATGAAGCAGTGAAATTCTGCTTTTTGAATGTCTGACGGTCAATGCTTAAGTGATCCAATCCTACTCAGAGCAAGAAAAATATACTGAGAAGTGTTTACTCCGTGCACAACCAAAATTTGCCTTACGCTGTTGACTGTGCTTGCATTTACAATATACAGCTTTTGCACCAAGTTGTCTTGTAAATGAGGCCAAAGGGAGTCCTTGATCAGACACTTTCAACACACAAACCTCTACCAGGGTTTTCTTTGGCAAGATTGTGCTCATACTAAATTTTTGTAACTAACTACCATACTCAAACATCCTACTCTCTCTTTGTTGACTTCAAACCTACATGGCCTTTGGAGAACTGTTAACTCTATGAACCTCCATCAAGGAGAGGCTGTTCCTAGAATTTCTGTCTTCACAGAAACAGCTGTAAAATCAAGGAAACTTTACCTTTAAGTAATTCCAGAGTGAAGTTTCACACACTCATCTTGTTTATAACTTTCTTCCCTTCACCTGAGTGAAACCACTTGCTCACCAAAAATGAAAGAGCGAGCTTTGGCCCAGAAGACTCTGGTCCCACAAAGCTAAACCTAGAAGAGCTGGGAGAAGTGAGTTCAGGGAAAACATTCAAGTGAGATAAAGATGCATGGGGTTTCGGCAGCAAGAGGTACTGTCAGAGGGCTGCAAATTACTACTGTTCTCTTTCCACTTTCCTACAAGTCTGGATTTCCCAATTCCCAAAATCAGTACTAGTATTGTACATCCAGATGAAGTGAAATATGCTGAGATTGAAGATTGCCAAAATGGCTTTTGCACAGACTGTAGATGTATAAATACACACACACACACATCTATCTGAACTGAACTCAGACTGGGAAGTTTATGTGACTTTTAAATTGGATTTACCTCATCTTCCTCTTCAGACATTTTAGTGGAATTATCAGGGGATTTTACAGGCTTCTGGCTATTGGTTCCATTTGTCTCCTCTTTGCCGTGCTCTGCCTCCCACTCCTGTAGGACTTCATCTATGTTGAAACGACGTCGATAATTTACGAAAAAGTTTTTCACTTGCACCACAGATTTGTTTCCAATCACATCAGAGATTGCCTGAAAGTCTCGGCCATATTTCCTGATTGCTAAAAGCAACAAATAGAAACACAAAAGCAAGGTGTTATTTCCACAAAGACCACAAATCAGGCTCAAGTCACAGCATAAATATCCAAAGCTGAACTTCTGTCAAGATTTCAAACCTTTTGCAGATTAATCCAGGATTAAAAAAAAGCCTGAATTGGGCAAGAGACACAGTTAAGACTAGCCCTGGAGAAGAGAAGAAAATAGAGGTGTAGTAAAAGATGGGCAAAATCAAATGTACAAGACCTGTGTAAATCTGCCTGTACTACTTGAAAAGTTACACAGGCAAAGAGCATAGCAGACTCCAGCAGAGTTTCACTTTCAGAAAGCTTGGACGAGCAGACATATTTGCAAACATTCACACGATGTAATTTATATTTCTCAGGGAGGGGAAGGGGGAATACTGTTTCCTTGTTCAAATACATTCTTTGGGCATTAGTACATGGCAATGTCAAAGTCCTTCGTCAGCCACTGAAAGGAAACTCAGCACTGAAATGCAGCAGGGTTTTGACTATCAACAACTGAAGTACAAATAAACTTGTAGCGCCATACCTTGAACAGCAAGAAGCTGCTCATCCGTGGTCCAACGTGCATTAAATTTCTGGACGACCTAGACAGCAAAATAAAAAAAAATTAAGGTAACTTAATTTATATACTTTCATTTGTATCCGAGCTCATAAAAACCTCTCAAAAGTGCAACAAGGAATTAACAGTTAGTCAAAGCACATCATTAGCATTTATCTTCACAACTAACGCAGCTCAGAAAATGATCTCACCTCTGGAAGTCTGTATTGTTCTATACCACCTTCAAGTTTTTCTTTGAGCGCGCTGTTTGTCTGTTTGATATTCTGAATCTGCAAAGAAAGTTTCATCCCTTTAACAAGGATTAAAAAATAGCTTTGGACAAGCCTTTTTCCAGAAGCCTTGGCAGAAATCTCACAAGATCAGCCTTCCAGTTTTTCTCACAGCCTGCCTTTTCCAAAAAGAAAGTTTGTTATATTGGAATAATGTAAAGTAGAAGCAGCTGGCAAATCAGGAGATCTCATTTAATTTATTCTCCACTGTCTACAAGTTATTTGGAGCAAGAACTGCCCCAAGTTCCAGGTCTGTATAAAGCCCAGCATAAGAAGACCAACCCCATTTGCAGCAAGTAATGAACCAAAGACTGCCAGAGAGTTCAGCTTCTCCCAGAGTGCCAAGAAAAAGGCTTCAGGCCAAAATAGCAATTCTATTAAGTTTAATAAAGAGCTTGAGACAGATCTCTGCTTTAGAAACAGCAAAATGCTCAGATGTAGGCAACAAACTCATGTAGTAAACCTGTCTGTACTCACAGACATTTGAAAAACATTTGTCTAAAATGATCTATCAGGGAAGTAAAAGGTATATCAGAAGTTTGTATGATACCTGTCTAAGAAAGACTAAGTCAAACATATCTGCCACTTCTCAAAGTACCACATGAAAAGCCAAAGGAAACCAGCTGCTGCAGATGGAAATTGGATACTACTGAAAGCAATGTCACCTGAGGAAAGTTACAGTTAAAACAGATGGAATTCTGAACTGCAAGAAAAACTAAGTGCCAACAAATGTTGCTTCAAGTCCCTGCTACAAACTTTTCCTTGCTTCACTTCAGGTCTAAAGTAGGCTTGCCCACTTTAGAGTGGGCAAACATAAGAGATGTAAAACCAAGAGCTGCATTCAGAGCACAACGACAGCAGCTTGTCAACTAAGGCACGTAGCATTGTGTATCACCACTGCCAAGCTACAAATTCCTGCCAACTTCGCAGACTGCAACAGGCACTACCACCAAACCCAGCAGTTACTCCTGTGCTATCCCATTCATACCTGTCGTTTGATTGAGACTAATTCCATGTCCAGTTGTCTGAGTACAGTGGTAGCAGCTGTTGCATTGGCAGAAACAGCCTCCACATCTTCCTGGGAAAGGAACATTCCTTTGGGAGGTTTCCTCTTTGCTCTGTTCTTGGCCTGTGTACTGTGCTTCTCCTTCTTCACCTGAGGAACTGTTTCAGCAGGTGGCACCTGGCAAACAGCAGTCATTTTACAAAACTAGGTATCTTCAGAGATCCCTTCCTGCTCAAACCATTCTGTGACTATGACTTTCAGCCACCATCAAAGGCTGGAGGACAACAAAGCTAGTCTGCAGACAGGAAGACATTTTTGTTTTAAGTGGCATGTCTTACTGTCTTATAGAAATCTCTCCTTTCCTTTAGCAGCTTTCAGTGTTGACAGAGATACTGTTGTTGCCTTCTCTGCCCATTCTCATTTTGGGAGAGAGAAGTCAAATTTTGCAGCAGTTAGATGTTCTGGTTATTTTCAAGCCTCCAAAACCCCTCTTCTTGTTTTCACAATCAGGTCTGAACACACCAGTTTAACAGAACACCAGAAGGAAACAAAAGTGAAGTGTGAAGACAGAAAGAACACAACTAAAACAGTTTACTGAGACTTGTTTTACTATCTGTCAGACAGGAGAAGGAATAAACCAAATTTATTTAAAGGCAAAGGATAAAGAAGTGAAGTGACAGATTAATTCTTAGATTGTTATACCATTTCTTGGAAGCCAGGTTTTCTCGCATAGCACTTGTATATCAAGTATTCCATCAAAATGGTGCTGTTTTGCCTAAAATGAAGTCTTTTTTTGGAAAAAAGGAGTATTTCACAGACCACTTACTATTTTTATCCCTTATGTCTAAAGCAGAGATAGGTAGATTAACCAGGACACTATACTACAGATCCTTCAAGAGCACATCTGATTCTAAGATAGCAAAACCATTTCTTCCAGAAGTTGTTTTCAACAATTAACTCATATTTAACTCATATTACCCAGTGACTGGAGCCTGGCCAAAAACACAGAACAGAAGAAGGGTGGCAAGGGGAGGAAAAGCAGAGAGAGGGAGGCTGTACATCTGAATCCTCTGCTTGATCACTGCCAGCTTTAAACGTATTGGCTTCACTTGGTGCTATTGTTTTCCTCCTAATTTGCAGCTACATGCAGTTTCTACACAGTTTGTGGCATCTGCTCATTAGTGAGCATTAAATGCTTGCATTTGAAACCACAAGAGGCTGAGCACAAAACCCCCAAGTAAGCATGAGGTTCAGACTTCAGCACAGCTGCCACTGCTAAAAGCTTTACCCTCCTCACGGGCACAAAGGCCAGAGTCCCACAGCAGCAGCAATGTGGACAACTGCCTGCTCTCAACCTTTTTCTTCCGTCCATTAGTGCAAAGTATTCCATGAGATATGACGCTTAGGGCAAGCCCAGAGGCAAGAGATAATTCTTGCCATTGCAGGAGGGATACTTTTGTTTCTCTTTGCAGAAGGGAGTGGTGAGCAGGAAAAACCAAACTGGCTTAGCTACGAACAAGTGAGGTAAGCTCTGCACTCTACTCCAGAAAGGAGCACTTTGATAACTGAGCCAGGTAAATTATTCAGCATGGATAGGCATTTCAGATCCACTCATATTTCATCTCTTCATACACTGCTTCCCAGGACCATGCAGCAATGTCTCACTACAGGTTCAGGCTGTCAGTTGACCAACATGTAATGCCTGCAGTGAAAACATCCCAGAAGCCTCAACATTAAAGAGAAATGAAAGCAGTTTCAAATGACTGTTTTACACAGCTCGAAAAATGCAAAGCTCTTTTGTGTTGTGGACAAGAACCAGAGCTCCAGCAGAACAGTTTTTGACAGCTCCAAATGCCTCTAGGCCCCAGCAAAAATTGGAACATCTACTCTGTCCTGGAAACTCTTCTTTCCTGGCCACACACATTTCTCTCTAGAATTAAATCAATTTTTGAAAACCAGAGAGAATGAAAATACAGGGATTTAGCAGTGTTCCTTTTTATTTAGATATTGCCATTGCTATCCAATGCAGTTCAATCTTACAAACCCCATAATACAAAGTTCCCTTCCTCAGATTTCACTGTGTAAAAAGATGATCAAGCTATCTCAAGCTATGTAAAAGCAGAGGATGAAGTGGGAGGCACTTCCAGGAACAAGGAAGATACAAAGAAAGCAGGTCTAGGTCATGACCTCAGTATTATGGAGTCACTATGTGAGGAAACCCGAACAGTTGCACTAACACTGAAAGTGAAAAAAAAAAA